>BSYO01000004.1:4828845-5157025 GCA_033239525.1 Nepenthes gracilis
ATCTAGGATAATTTTCAAGTGCCATACTAAATACACTTAGGTGATGTTGATGTTATATTTTATTAAAGCATACAAAGGGCAGGATTCATTAAAAATAGGCAGACAAATTACACGTCACATATATTTAAAGAGTGATTGAATAATAACCTTATAATGTTACTCTTAATTAAGTCACCCTAAATTTCATGGAAGTTTCATAGGCTCGTAAACCTACAATTAACATAAACAATAATGCATAAAATATAACTACAAGGAGTTGATGTATAAATCACCTTATGTTATACGTAGATTCAAATGCAAATAACTTAATCTACAAACTACGTAACAAATCAATTTAAAAACTTATTAAAAAATAGATATTTCTACTAATTAACTTTGAAGCATAACCACACTACCCTTCTAAAACAAAAAAAAAAAAGAACAGAAACTGGCTTGATTAACAATAGAATACTTAATATTGAATTAGTAACCAAGAAAAGTAGCTGCATACCCATTCGAATAGCTAGTGATGCATGAAAGTTTAAGGCTTTATGAAATCTTAATTATTTATAGATCATTTAAATTATTATATTATTTCATAATTAATAATAAAAAAATTAGCTTTTATGATCTATCCAAATCTATGTTTAAATTTCTTATATTAATAAATTGGGAATTAATTTTTTCTTTATCATTATCTCTATTCCTTTGTAAGAATCATGAAATTTTATGAGTGAATGATTACTGTATAATTTTTTACTAGATTTTTTTAATTCAGAGTCAATAAATATTAATAAAAATTTCTTAAATTTAAAGATAAAAAATTGCTCTACATAATCCAAAAAATCATAATTAATTATTCTTAATAAATAGTGAATAATTTTATCATTTAAATAATAAATAAAAATTAATTTTTCAATTATAAAAATTTTGTCTTTTTATTAGATATTGGGCTCATTAATTAAAATTTTTTTTCTAAAAAAATATAATAAAATTATACAAAATCATAATATTTAATTATTTTAATAAATTATTAAATATAATTCATACTACATGATTCAATTCTAACATAAAGTTTAAAACTATATCATCCTTCATTTATTCTTTATACTTAGATACTAAATTTGTAAATACATTTTTTGGGAAATTTTTCAAATGATCAATGGAGAACGGTGATATTATATCCAACGATAGCATCGCCTGTGGTAAGATCGATCCAATACGTCCGTACACGCGCATATCCACGTGCCATTCGGAAAAGGCCGGTGCCACCAACCACCGGCATCTCACGAACCGGCCGCATAGCAGAGTTCCGGCCAAGAATGCTAAGTGAGCTGCCTTTGTATATGCCGTCGGTGAAACTGTAGCTCAAGGCCATAATCAGTCCCAGTTCCTCCTTGCAGGCCGACCCGTAAAGCCCTTGGGCCCGGCCGACGAGCTTCGATGCCGGGTCGGGCCCCTCGGTAAGCGGGTCGTCGGCCATCAACAGGGTGCCGAATTGTGTCAGGTACTTGCTGGAGTCGGAGGCTTGAGCAACCCTGACAGCAGAAGCGCTGTTTCCGCTGACGGTGTCGTGGAAGTAGAATCGGAGGGTCGTGGCGTTTTGAGCTCCGGACTCAACCGTCTCCGCCCAGCTCTGAGCTTGTACCCATGGTGAAATTGCCATGAGCGTCATGGTGAAAACCACAACAGCTGTTGCCCTTGCTTTCCCCATCTCTCTCTCTCTCTCTCTCTCTCTCTCTCTCTCTGTGGTTGTGTGACGGAGGGGTGAATAGAAGAGAACTGGTATATATAGATATATAATAGGGAAGAAGAAGATGAAGATTCAAAGAGTGGTTAAACTACAACGGGAAGAAACAGAAGAGGAGACTCCTCCACGTTGGTGGTACAGGGCAGATTTTTTATTTCTATTTTATTTTATTTTTGTGGGTGTTGAGTTTTTCATATTTGCATCCATGGTGAGTTGCCTAACTTCATTTTTGTCAAAAAGGATTATTTCTTGTAATGTTGGTAAAAATCCAACGTTTTTAGTTTGGAAATTCACTCAGGCTTGGTGGTTCCATCTGGAGGAATTAAAACTGGAAATTAATATTAAAATTTTAGGTTGAATTTTCGTCCTCTTATTTAACACTATTTCGAATTAATATTATAATTTTAAGTTTTTTATTATAATTTAAAAATAATATAAGATAACTCTATAATTGTTATGAAGAGGGTGACAAATTATAATTTAAATATTGAAAACTGTTTGTCAATCCGTATAATAAAAATGGATAAGTTAAAATCAAATAGATAAAATATTTTGCAGATATTTTATGTTTGATAGATATGAACAGACTATAATTCTAAATGTTAAATTTATTTATTTAAAATACATAAAAATATTTAAATATATAGTATTGTCAAAATTATAATAAAATAATACATGTATGAAAAATATTATCTAAAAAATGAAATTTTTAGACCGTTCCAATCACTCAGGCCAAAACTTACGCTAGTGTCTGTCAATTATATAAATTAAATTGAACTAAACCGAAATGACCAGCGGCCATTTCTATTGTAAAATC
This sequence comes from Nepenthes gracilis, assembly GCA_033239525.1. NCBI lineage: Eukaryota > Viridiplantae > Streptophyta > Magnoliopsida > Caryophyllales > Nepenthaceae > Nepenthes > Nepenthes gracilis. The sequence goes on from BSYO01000004.1 coordinate 4,831,392, forward strand.
TTAGTCTAAAAATATTGTCCAAAATATAAAAAAAAATTAATGATGAAAAATATTTTCTAAAAATATATAAAATATTTTATTTGTATAAATATATATTGTTTTAAAATGTATATACTTTTATAAATTTATACATGAAAAATCTAGAATTTTTTCAACTAATTATTTACATTGGTTTTACAGATTTATTAAAAATTTAATGATATTTCATATTTATTAATGGATTTGTCACTTATAAACCGACCTGGATGTCGAGACCAACAGTAAAAAGGCCATCCAAAAGTCACAACTCAGATGAAATCTCCCACATTCTAAGGTTTGAGATCGCACAGCCTAGGATCGCCTGTCGAGACATGAGCCGATCTAATAGCCCGTCATGAACAGCCCCATTATAATGGCCCACGATTCTTTTTTCGCACGCTGAAGAAACTTACCATAATTTGTCAGTACAAACTTGATAAATATTTCAGAGATATTCGCCCACAATTTGCACGATCTATCCTAAAGTGACAACTATCATACGGCGCACCTCCCATGATTATGACAAATAAGGAATGATATCCTCCAGTTAACCACGGTTGTCATGGCAGACACCCATGATCGTATTATCGTTCCCGAAAAGGGAACTACCATTGATAATCACCGGTGATTATCTACACAATTAAACAATTCCGGGTGGACAATCGTCTACCAGCCTAGGTGCCCAGCGACCTATGCGCTATAAATACCCGTTTACTCTTATAAGTAAAGAGAAATGAGAGAGAAAGAAAAATATACTACAGGCCCCATCCACGAAACCTTGCTCAGTTCATACAGGAAGACTACCCACCAGTCCTCCCAGAAAACACTGCCCGATGAGTCAAACTCTTTGCCTAAGAGCTACCCTCCATTCAGTAGGCTTTTCCTCTATCCAGGAGGCATACCCTCCATCTCAGGAGATCATCTGGGAGGCTTGCCTTCCACCCAGGAGGCCATTCGGAATACCTACCCTCTATTTATGGGTCTTTTTTTCCATCAAAGAGGCCTACCTTTCATACTTTCAAGCCACCTCTCAATCGGAAGCACCTCAAATGCGCCCCCCAATCAGACGTACATCTAACCGCCTCTCAATCGGGCGCACGTATAAGCTGCCCCTTAATCAGGCGCACCTTTAAATCGCCTATCAGTTGAGCGTATCAATACTCAATCCCAAAACACGTATCAACACATTTTTTTTATTTTCTCGCATTATTCTATTCTCTTGAAAAAACTTTGGCTTGAGTATCAGAAGATATACTGAGAGATGAGTCCCACCAGTTCTCTGACATCTCGTTCATTTGTTGTATTGCGTAGGGTCCAGATTCAAAGAGACGAAAATCGAATCGGTTCTAACTCGGCTTGATACAGAATATCAAGTAGCTTCCTAACTCGTACAACAACCCAAATTCAGTGACGTATTATTTATTTTTTCTTAAAATTATAATTTCTTAAAGTGGATTTACCATTTATATATCTTAAAATTATAATTTAATGATATTTCATATATCTCATATTTTTATAAATTTTTTTGTTCTATAAGTGTTATTATGTCCAAAGAATTTCTATAAAAATTTTACGATGCACCGCATTACAGACAAATACTTGATTATTCATTGAATACTTCCATATTGTTTAAGGATCACAAATGCTTAGAAAACTGAACCTTGTTTGGTTGAGTACTTGCGATCACAAATATTTGATTTATCTATGAACAAGTAAATGTCCTTTTGTATTTTGATTCAACTATATAGACATTTTTATGAGTTTTTAATTTTTATAGCTTACCCAATCATAAGCCGTTAGATAAGGAAAAAAATCTTTGAGAAAAATAAAACAAAAAAATAATAAATTTGTGGATAACTTATAAATTATTTGGCAAAATTTTATAATTTAATTTATAATTACAAATTTAATTTCCGTTGATATATTTAAATTTTGGTGAATAATCTTTAAAGTCAATGTCTATCATATAGATGTTGAAAGCTTTTCTAAACCCATAAAGTAGGGTTTGAGTTCTTAATAATTGAAAAAAAATTATATACACACTTTATATTAAAAATTATTTAAAATTAATATACTATCGGTTCTAAATTATTATACGGATTAGAAAATCATTTGGTATTTCTTAATTAGTCGAATTGAAACAAATCCGATCTTCGTAACTATGAACCTAAATCATGCACACTATAACTAAAAATAAAATGTTAGAAAATTAGTAAGATTTACACCCTAATATGTCCTTCGATACTCAGATCAAAAATCTTTCTACGAGAAAGAAAAAATGCAATGATAGTAAGACAATGTGTGAATGTACGAGGAAAGGGGGATTGAATTTGGATCAGATAATTGAGCTCTCGTGGTTTCCCTCGATCTGAAACGACTTAAAGATACACTTGATTGAGAGTGACTTAAAGACGGAGATATACTCAATTGGGAGTGGTTTAGTGGGTGAGATGGTACGCACTATTGGGTGCAGCTTAGAGAGAGGGAGAAATCGAGTCGCCAAAGAGTGGAGTGGTGAGTTAGTCATGTGCTCACGAGTTTGAATAGCCTTGGGAAAGATGGGCTCCTTTGCTCTTTGAGGGGCGCTTGAGTGCATAAATTTACTTTCTTTGAGGAGTTTAAGAGGATAAGATTGCTTACCCTTTCTTGTAAGGGTGAATGAGTATTTATAGTCAATAGAGGCAGTTTGGCCTCCCTTAGACTTCACGACTGGTTACAATTGTCTACGCGGATGCGCTTAACTGTCTCAACGATCTCGGACGCTTACTATGGCAATCGTTATTGTGAGCCGGGTTACTCCTTTTGTATTAGGATGATTTTGGAGATTTTCGCTCGATGGCTTCCTTCTTGAAATAGTTCGTTGTGTCGAAATTGTCATTCTGAATTGCGCAAAATCTTAGATAAAATATTCTTTGGGGTATAACAGCTGTCCTGGGGAGACAAGAGATCTTGCGCGATATTCAAGGGATATTTGATGAGCTATTTAGGGCGGTTATGGTGAGTATTCGTTGCACTGCTTGTTGGTTGGTGAAGTGAGGGGTTCCTGCGAGACGACCCTAATTGCTCGTTTTTTATTAGATGGATCCGAGTCAGCCCGCCAAATCCCAAGCCTTAATTTGGCTGCACCATGGGCCACTATCCTCTAGGCCATTCCTTCAGACTTAGTCTTTGGGCTGGCCCACTTACACTTGTATCCATAAAAAATATTTTGTGTTATCAAAGTTAAATGCTTACTAAATTAAATATTTTCTGACATGAAAAGAAGAATTATAAGATATAAAATCTCATGTTGTCATAGTCTTAATATGAGTAGATAATAAATATTAATAAAAAAATTAAGTAACAATCATCCATAACGATTAAAAATTCAAATAACCTAAATATTCTAAACCATAATAATCTAAAAAAATTAAAATATAAACATATACTAAAATTTATCAAATATAAAATTCTCCAATTATATAATCCGCAATAATTAAAATATATATTAATCCTAAATGTCATCAAAATACAATTCCAGACACAAATGTATCTAAACCAAATCTTCAGGTATCCTCTACCCAAATAACATAAATATTTATGACCCATTCATTTGAAATAATTAATAAATATATATAAAATATGATTTTAAAACTTATCAAGTATATATATATATATATAACATTCATAACATAGATAGAAGAACAAATAGAGTAAAACATATGCAGAAATTTGATTTATCAAATGTTCCAAATGCACAATCCAAACCATAATTTCGTATACAAAGTTCAAAACACCTATACAAATGCTAGAGAATGCAAATTATATGAAATTATACAAATATTCAAATAAGATAATTCTAAATTCTTGAATATCCAAACCATATGAACTTAAAAGGATCAAATAATTAAAGTTGGATAATTTTGAATATTGTATTAAAATGTACAAATTTTAAAATGCCAAATATTTTAAAATATAAAATATAACGTAGATTAAAATTTTAAAAATTTAAATAATGTAAAATTTGAAAATCATGAACTAAAATGTTAACTTTGATGAAGAGTTATACATAATTTTAAAATTTTTAAGTTAAAGTACTATTATTTAAACACGTAGATAGTCCGTTTATAAATTACTCCCAATAGATAAGGGTAAAATACTTTTTTTTTTTGTTACCCATGGATAATAAGTATAATATTCAAGTATGTCTAACATAACAGGATGTCAAATAATAGTTTAATTAATTTCTTACAATAATTTTTTTTAAAATAAACAGGTGATTATATGACAAATGTTTCAAATTTTCTCTCTTTGTGCAAAATTATAAATGTAAATTTTTTTACCATGAAATAAAGTATAAACTCATGTCAAATATTAAAATAGATTCCTAACCAAGCATTCGTATGGATATGAATATGTAAGACTAAATGTATAATATTTCATAACTTTTTAATTCAAATATTTTCATGTATGAATATAATAAATTAAAATATTTACTTAATTTGTGAAAAATAAATCAAATCTTTAAATTTTTAATAAAACCTAATAAAACGTCAAAATATTTGGTCAAAAAATCGCATATATGTAATAATATTCAAAATACAGATATAAATTGTAACATGTATGTATAATGAAACAAAAATTATAAGTAAAATTAAAGAATTTTAATTGACCAAAGAATGGACTAAAAATAATTACCTTCAGCATTTAATCTCACAGATCTAACTTAATAAAATTCTAAAATCCAATTCATTCACTTTCTCTATCTTCTTCTTCATTTCTCCTTTTTCTTTCTCTCTATTCTATCTGTTTCTCATACAAAATGATCAAAATAGGCGTAGGCAATTTTAAATACTCAAATTGGTACATGATCGTCAATCAGTTGTGCGATAGGTCCCACCCAAACACTTATGTGTACATGATCATCACGTCAAGTGTAATTCAAACGGTCGTATTTTGTCTCATCTACCACCCATTCCACCACAAATGTGCATAAGCACCCCATAAGTATATATTAAGTGCACATTTACTGCTTTGATTATGCACATTAGTAAAGATAGATGCCAATCAAATGCTAGTCTAATTTTATAAAATTTAAAATTTTTTAATTTTTATTATATAATTATTCTTAAACTGATCTAATACATATAATAATAATGTTATAAATTATAAAAAAAAATCAGTTGTTACATATCTAGTTCAATTTATAAACTTCCGCGTCTTTAAATTGTGGGACATTGCAAATTTAGGGAGAGATCAAGAGTGCATTGAGGACAAAAATTGCTACAATTTTTTTTTTTTTTGGATAAGTAAGAAAGTTATATTAAAAATAAATAAATAAATCAGTATTCTTACACCAAGTTTTTTCTGACTTGAGGTGAGAACAGAGACGTTGTGGCATACCCCGAGTAACATGAACATGTCATGAAAATAGAGAAACAATACAAATAGCTTTTTTTTTAAGTAAATAAAATATATTGAGATAAAAAAATATCAATCAAATATCCACTGCACACCTGCCATGTGCAAAGCGGAAAGGGCCAACAAGCGTACCGATCCATATATATCATTGCGCAAACCGCATCAGGCAGATCAAACAAGTCACCAATCCAATCATCAAAACGCACATACTCGCAAAAACTATATCAGAAGGATGTAACTATTCATGCAACGGTAGGAGATTAGTCACCACACAGGCCAGTAAAAGTATTAGAATAGGAGAAAGTAGCCAACCATTCGTCGGCAGAAATGCAGCCTGGTCAAGGAAGAGAAGCACTCCTTCAAAGCATATCGGCATGCCCTCCCAGACAAGCCTGTGGTCCGACACTTCTCACCAAACCAGCAAGCCACCGGCCACAGATTTGCGCCAGGACCCATCACATTGGCAAGAATCCACACATGCCCGGTAGGAGATCGGATTCCGATCATCCAAAATCGGCACCCATATTATATCAAAAGTGCCCTGAATACATAGCTATTTTATAAATTGTAACAAGATTGCTTGATTTTATAAATATATACCCATATTATTAAAAAAAAGAATTGAGATAATAAATTATCAAATTAGATTTACAAAATTATTTGAACACTTGCAGAAAATCGTTACAAAATCACTTAAATGCTTGCGATGTTATGGTTGCAAATTTGTTTTAATACTTAGAGGAAATAAATACTTGCAATATTATGAATAGACATATGCTCATGACTTTCAACAATTTTACTTGTACTAACTTGAAATTTTGAATTATCATTTGTCAGTCAATTATTATCAAATTGAAAATTTTTTAACTTGAATTGTACTTTGTTGCCAACACTTTATGCCACTTTTTTTTTTTTAAGACTTTAATAAAATAATTTAAAAATATTTTATATTAAGAACAATTATCAAATAATTCTTTAAATTACTATTAAGATTTTTACTCAATTGTGTGTTTTTAAATTCCAACTTAAACATATTCTTAATAAAATATGCTGCCAATTTATATTTTAGATAATATATTATGTCTAACCCCAACCGCGTATGAATGCCTATAATTGTGGACATGGAGGAATGTTTTACAGTCACCTACCGTGTAATTGATATTATTCATACCACAAACCTTAACAACAATTTATTCATGAGTCTCACGCTGTCTTAAGCAGATATCATGGGCTATGTTAACTTGATGATTGTGCGCTTTTGAAGTCTCCATCTACAATCTATGTGTGTATTTTGTCTATGGAGGTTCGAATTCGTGGTTGTATAACTCAATAAAATTTTTAATACTTATTTTTAAGATGTTCCTAACAAGAACACAATTCATCATAGCATAATAGTAACAACGTGTTTTTCACTGTTATTTTATATTTTTAGCCCGTTGCTTATTCTATAGATATATATATATATATATATATATATATATTTAAAGAATCAAAATATTCTAAAAATAATTAAATAATTAATATTAGATTTTATAACTAAATGATTCCATATTGAGAATTTTATTTGATTACTAGATTACTTTTAATGTTTTCAAGTATCGTTCATATTTTTGAAAATCATACTAATTATTGTGATATATTAATTCATATCATAACACCGTAATATAACAATATAAAAATAGTATAATATATATATATATATATATATATATATATATATATGATAATTGAAGTTAAATTAATTATATTAAACATATAATATGGAACCTTAAAAAAATTTAAAACTTCAGAATAATAAACAACAAATTATACTCAGAAAACATGCGAATAACCAATATATTGTGAGAGATGTTAGATACAGCAACTGAAATTAATTTTAATTTTGAAAAAAAATAATTAAAATATAATTATTTAATATTAAATAAATGACAAAAAATAAAAAAGAGAAATACATGCTTATTAATCCGTGTAAGGGATTATGTTGTCTGAACCCAATGATAAAGCAAAATGCTAAAGCCTTAAAAGTTGGGGAAATGGGCCAGACTTTCCATTCGCTCACAAGCTACCTGTGAATCAATAATAATTAATTTGAGCAAACTCTGACTGAGGGGAAAATCAGATTTGACATTTAAGACATAGCAAATAAAAAGAGGGCAAAATTTTCAACGAATAAAATAACAGTTGTTGAAAAAAAATACAGAAGACAAACGTACCAAAAGTTTAATTTCCCCCAGTTATTAGATAATTTATCAGTCGAAGGGACGATCACGCCAACCAACCACGCTCAACGACTCCGAGCATTTACATGCGCGCTAGATCGCATATTCTCAGCCGCTGATAAAACCATCACCACCAGTTTGAATTAGCGTGCAATCTACGCGCTGAGACATGCCGTAGAGGAACCACTTCTGGTTTGACACTTCATAAAGCCGACCACCATAGATTGCAAGTCCAATCCTGACCGCGGAGCTTGAAGCAGCAGCAGAGGAGGGCGAGCAAGAGGGAGAGAAAGTGCTAACCTTCCCTTATGGCAGCCCTCTCGACATCTCTCAACTCGCGAGTTACTAACCCTAATTCCGTGGCGACTCAATTTTCTAGACTTCGTCGGGCGTGCTTCAAGCTCGACAATTCTCTCTCTACCGCTTCAACTACCCAGTATTTCTTTCAGAATGTCGATTCTCAGTTACGTCTTTCGTCTTCGCGTCGCGGTTCTAGAGGCGTAGTCACCATGGCTGGTTCTGGAAAGGTCTTCTACCGATCTATTGCTTTATATTTTAACAATGTTCGATTGTGATGTGGATCTGCTTATGAGTTAATATGATCTTTACCGATTGAATTGTTGACGAAATTGTCAGATTTCACTAAATTGTTAAATTTGCCGTGAAAACTACCAAAGGTAATGGACTCAAAAAGTTACATTTGCTCGTCCTTTGTCACTACACTGAGGTTAAATTTTTAGGTCGATGCTTTCATATCTATGTCTATGTGATGTATGTTCGTATAGCATGGATTATCTGAATAATCTTAATTACTATTGATTTCTCGCGATAAAGTTTTCACCCAATTGCCTGTTCAATTCTTGATTTTTCTCATTTACTTCTCCTGCAGTTCTTCGTCGGAGGTAACTGGAAATGTGTAAGTTTCACCACATCATCCTTTTTCTCGAACCTTCTATTTCCTCCCCCTCTTTTTTTAGTAACTTATCTCTTTGGAAGTTTGCTAACCGTTTTTTCTGCTATGGTGTTGAATGTTGTGACAAACCAGTCCATATTTTTATCCAAAGTTCCAGTGTTTCGGATTTCTTCAAATATGATTTCTAAGGTCATTCTTTCTGTTCTGTTGTAGAATGGAACGAAAGAATCTATCAGTAAGCTTGTTTCTGACTTGAACGATGCGAAATTTGAGACTGATGTTGGTGAGATTACACTTTCAGAATCTTTACTATTAAAATGCGCTACGTGTAAAAGGAAAAATGGACAAAAGTTTTTATGAGATCTCATGCAATTCTCCTCTCATATATTATATATGGCTAAAGTATTCCTCTAAAAGCATAAATTGATCCCTTGTTATGATATTGACTACCATATTTCGGTGAATTTGTACATCACTAGCATGTCTATTCAGCGTATTTATCTCTTGTGTATATCCCATTAGTTCTTTGTTATCTTCCTGAACTTCTTTAAAATGTGTTTGCTTGGACAATTGTCCTAGTAATTAATAAATTGAATGGTTGTGTAGTAGCACACAGAAAAACTTCTGGACCCTTTCTTACCTGAAATGGTGGAGGGACATGACTGAAAATCTGCATGCCACGATGAATGAAACGGCCTCAATGCAAGACAAAACCATATGCTGAACAATTCCATGAAAGAAATGTGAACCTTGCTGGTTGTTTCTAGGCACAAATTCTGAATAGATTATACTGCTTAAATGCTTTGTGGTTCATCGTTCCTTCAACTTTGTTTTTTTTGTATATATTGTGTCTAATGCGAGAAAATAGAAGAATTGCTGAAGTGTGCTCCATCTGAAACCTAATAGTATCAGTAGCCCTTTTCACTTTCAAATGTACTCTGCAGATGTTGTTGTGGCGCCTCCATTCGTTTACATTGATCAAGTGAAGAGTTCTTTAACCAACAGGATAGAGGTATCTGCGCAAAACTGTTGGATTGGTAAGGGTGGGGCTTTTACTGGTGAAATCAGGTAAATTATGTGGTGCATATATATTATTGTGTTGCATAAATAACATTATTGGTGCATAAATATGATTTCTTCCCGTGAATTGTGTTGCATAAATATTTGGTCCATTTGTTCCTCTTTGTATTCATTCTGTGAAAGTTATGTGGTGCCTCATATTACTGTTTTGTTCAAAGTTCAGCAACTTGTTGATATGATGCTTACCTTTTTTTGGTTGGGTACATATGTTGAGACGTCTTACGTGAGCCAGAATTACATTTATTGATATTCAAAGCCCTAAAATTGTTTTCTTAGATCAATTAAAAAATATTCCTGTTAAGAGGAATGCCCTGGCTGTGCCAAAGTTTGGATTAAGTGTAAGAATGAGAATAAGTTACGTATTGAACTCAGGAGGAGAAAATGATTCACATATTCCTGTTGGACCGAAAATAGTGTGCAGCCATCTATCCCTTCTCCGTGTAGATGGACTAATATTGTAGATAGCTCAAAATTTCTCGTGCTTCATTATTATTCACGAATTTGCAAAGGAATTGTTTTAAGATCTACTTTGACATCCTCCCAAGTATTCAGCTCCATTTGTATTTTCAACACACACCCGTTAGATTCTTAGCTTGGGTAAAGCTAAAGAGCAAATTGTTCGCATCCGATTGGAATTAGGAAATGATTGACAGGTGGTCCTTATCCTCTGCTAAGAAATATGGAAACCAAACCAAACCATGTCTTTTCTCAATATATGTGGTGCAAAGAAAACATCTGCTCAGTGTGAACCTGCCACATCTCTTTAAATATGAGATTCTCAGAAGTGAGAATCATTTCATGGTTGCCTCATAAGCACCTTAATTCAAAAAAAAAAAAAAAAAAAAAGCAAATATGTTGCATTGGTAATGAATATAAGATCATTAGTAAGCTCCAAATTGATTTCTCATATTCCCTTGGGCCCCATTTGGTTTGGCCTAGAATTCGGAGTTAGAATTGGAATTTTAGGCCTAAGTCTAATTCCTGTTGTTTGGCATCTGATGAAATGGAATTATAATTCTAAGTTCCAATTTGTTGGAATCGAAATATAGTATGGGGATAACCCTTTGTAAGTTTTAAGGGTAGAGTAAATAATTGTAATTCTAAAGTTGATATTAGATATTATAATATCATACAAGATGAAACTTATTATATAAAATATTTTGGGTTGTTTGGGACTTATAAAGGTGAGTTGACTATAATTTTATTTTATTTTTTTAAAAAAATTACATAAAAGTGTTATCTAGAAATTCAAAAGGCTAATTTTTGGATGCAAATCATTGTCTAAAAATGTTTTTAAATAATGTGTATGTATAAGTATTATCTATAGATTAATATTTTAGGCTACGCCTATTACTCATGCTAGAACTCCAATTAGTACTCGTATATCATGCAAATCGGATCAAATTGGAATGGGTCGGTTAACCGTCATTTCTGTTGTATCAATGTTAAAATATGTGATGTTAATAACAATGACTGAAAATTATGTATCCAAGTATTCTAAAAACATAAAGAATTAAAAAAATATTTTTCAAAATGATAATTTTTTTAAATTTATATTTATATATAATTTCATACTTTTAAAATTTCTATAATTTGTGTTGGCCTAAATTATTTCTTTTATTTTTATATACGGATCAAAAATTAGTCATGCCTCAAATTCCAATTTTTCTCTTAGAATTATAATTTATTATATAACTTAATCAATATAATTTAAATTCCATTCAATTTCAATTCCAAAAAAATTAGGATTAGACTTATAATTTCAAATTCCATTTCTGTAAACCAAACGAATCATTGATGGTTTATTAAATTCTTCTCTTCTAGATGCCCGGTGGTTTGACTCTCCTGTGCTGGACCTAGAAACCAAAGTAGTCACGCCATGGAGGCTGTCAACTTATGCATTACTCATAAAGGACAAAGGACTCGGACTTACTGCAAAGAATTAATAAAAAGAGATACCGTAATCTTCCACTATGGATAGTAGGCTTCTTCTTTGGTTTAGCCATTTCTCTGGCCCTACAGTTTTCCTGGCTTTGAGTTCTTTCCTCAACTCCAAGTGTGAACTATTTGGTTGCTGATGCTGATGTTGATATCTACATTGTAAAATGTTATTGTAATTACCATTTTCTAGTTAGTGTAGTTACCAAAGTAACTATTTAACTCTCTCTCTCTCTCTCTCTCTCACAGTGGGGAACAGCTAAAGGATGTGGGCTGCCAGTGGGTTATTCTTGGGCATTCTGAGCGGAGACATATTATTGGGGAAAATGATGAGGTAAGTTTTTGTTAGTTTTGAAAAATTGAATGGAGAGACCATTTATGTTGTATAGTGAGGCTCTGTTACGCATAGTTCATAGGGAAAAAGGCTGGATATGCCCTGAGTCAAGGTCTTGGGGTGATAGCATGTATTGGAGAATTGCTATCAGAAAGAGAAGCTGGAAAAACTTTTGATGTCTGTTACCAGCACATGAAGGCTTTTGCAGGCAAACATTTTTTGATTTTCACCCTTTCAAAAATGTGGTAGATTTGTTACATCAGAGAAGGAAAACTCAAATGCTTTTGAATCTGATTGTGTTAGATGCTGTGCCCAGTTGGGATAATGTAGTCATTGCATACGAGCCTGTATGGGCCATTGGAACTGGTAAAGTAGCCACACCAGTGCAGGCACAAGAAGTTCATGTTGCTGTTCGTGATTGGCTTAAAAAGAACGTGTCTGCTGAAGTTGCCTCTAAGACACGTATTATTTATGGAGGTATCTGACAACCTACGTTGTTCTATTTTTCAGTGCTTTCTTTACTTTGCTTTTAAGGAATATAAGCAACTGTGCTTGATGTGCAAACAAATTGTTTGCCATCAAATATGATATTGTGTTACCAAAGAATCAATCAGGCTTAAATTGTGCATGGTAATCTTTAATACAGTCCAAAAACTATTTAGCAATTGGAATTGTACACAAATATTGACTATTTTTCAGGCATCCCCTTTTGAAACTCCTGTTTTACTTGCACTTAATAGCGGTAAAAACTAACCTGATGATTCTATCATAGATGCCTTATTTTCTTGTTCTACACATGCAACACAGTCAAGCTTGAACACCTTTAAATTGATCAAGCACTCATTTTGTTCCTCAACTGAAAGGTTATTTGAGGCATAGTAGCAAGTCATAAGAAGTGAGGAATAAGTCTATCCTTGCCCTTCATGTAAAAGAACCCAATTTGTTTATATTTACAAGCAACATTTGATGGAACTTCTCTTGCTAATTTGAGTGGAGGGAAAGTTATGCTAATGACAAGAACCTTCAATGATTTGTCTAATCATAGTAAAACCATAAGGTTATTGGATTGTTATCTAGAGTTCAAGGCATTGAAATATTCTATCTGTGGTACAAATGTCATGTGGAAGCCTCTTAAATTGGGCTAGTTTTTATGCATATTAGTGTTCAATTAATAATCATTTTTGTTGATTCACAACCCGATTCATTGTACTTAAAATTTCAAAATAGTCTATGAAAAAGGTGACGTCAGGTGATGCCTACCTTCATGCCACAAAGTGACATCAGGACTTTGAACTTGTTGAGGATGACGTTGGAGTTGGTATGTCTTTTTCTATTGCCGGTGGAAATGAGTTCTATGATTGTGTCTTTTTTGTGATATGCTTGTGCTTTGGTTCTACAGACACTTGTTCTGATCGAAAGGTTCAATTACTGTTTTAAAAATAAACCAACGAGATCCAAGTTTTTTTGTTTTATTCAGGGTCTGTTAATGGAAGCAACTGTACAGAGTTAGCGAAACAAGAAGATATAGATGGATTCCTTGTTGGGGGTGCTTCCCTAAAGGTATAATCACTATGCTTTAATTTATATTAACTAAGTTACAGAGAAGAAACACAAACTTTATAGCTGAACACAGTCAAAGACAATAAGTGGCCCTGCTGCCAACTTGTTGGGCTTGCTGCTCTGCATGCTGACCCTCTTCAGATTTTTCAGGGCACTGCTAACAAGGTTTGGAGAACAAGTACTTGAAGGAAACCAAATCACATATATGTCTAGTTGTCAATAAATCCAGGGGTTTTTCCCCATGCATCATCCTTACTGACATAACCCATTAAATGATGTAGAATCATTCTACAGTTGTTTGCATGTATTATTGATGGAAAGAAATTTACAACCACGTAAACAGAAGTGAGCAGAATTGAAGAACACTTGTACTGAATCACGTAGTGTAAGCTGTCACATTGTTCCATATTGGGATGTTTCGGGATGATTCTTTTTGTGCGTATACAATAATCCCGAGATAATCTAATCGTGCATTTCCTTTGCTGAAAACATATTTCCAAATCGAAACAACTTTTTTGCGTACAAAAGTTTACCCTTTTAAAGGAAAATGTAGTTTAAGTAGCTCAAATAAAAAGGGGGCTTGAAATTGAACCACACCTTCCATACTGACAGTTCTGTCTCTTGCATGATGGGGCACTGGAAGGGTAAGATGTACATTTGAACACATGATTTTTAAGCCATAATTAAGTAACCTTCTATTGCATTAAGAGTCAAGATGCATCTTTTGGGTAACTCAAATGAAACCCGATACTATGAAATTCTACATCCATGGTGTGGGTTTGATTCTATAATCGCTCTCTCTGCCATCTCCTATTCTTCTGTCTTTGTAAAAATGCCCAAAGTAGATTAAATTTGTCACATTTATGATCTCTGGTTCATGTTAATCGTGTTATGCCATCTCAATGTCTCAATGACTCAACATGGCTTATTTCCCTCTCTTTATGCCAATGCAGGGTCCCGAGTTTGCCTCTATTGTTAATTCTGTGTCATCAAAGAAAGTTGCTGCCTGAGGATTCTTGTAGTATTAGTATCATTAGTAAACGAGGAAATGAAGCAACAAATTTCAACTTGCTACATAACGTACTCCATTTGTGAGTTATTTTTTTTTACTCTGAGACTTTTCATGAGTGCTTCAGTGTTTTCTTTCATGTATAATGCAATTACACTGATTTTATATATATTTCAAAAGACTGATCCATTGATGTGGGTAAATTATACTTGCTGTTGGTGTTTTCTGTATATGCAGGGGAATGAGATGATGGTTTGATGAAACTCCCTCCATCCCAAAAAATATGCAGAAATAGTTGAGATTGCACCATTCTAGGATTGAACATTAGAGGAAAGATAAAGCTTGGCAAAAAAAATATTGTTAAGTCTTGACGTAACGGTAAGGCAGTTTCACCATGGTCTAAAGATCATAGTGATTAAATCACACATATAATCTCTGTGTTGCAGCAATAAGGTTGCTTAAATTTTATTCCTTGATAAAGAACCCAGCATGGCATTTTTTTAACTGAAGCATTATCATTTTAGTTACCATTTTACTTCGAAATTTGAAGATTACACTGTCCCTATAGATGCTTTAGAACAAAAAGTTTAGGAAAAAATAAAAAATGTGCAAGAAACAAATTTCCAGTTACAGGGGCTGCTGGTGGTGTTGTTACAGGTGGCGGCAGCAGTGGCAGCCTAGCCTTAGTTTGTGAATTCGAAAGAAAATTGAGTAATACTGTTCATATTATAAGTTCACTACCATTTTACCTCAAAAAGATAATGTGTGAAATATTATGTGTTCACTCAATAGAAAAGACAATAAAGAAATAGAAATCTGTCAATAAATGTTATATCATATTTTTTAAAAATAAAATCATAATAAATTCATAGTAGTAGTAGTGTTTTGCAAGAGAATTTAGCATCAAAGCTTGAGTGCCATTGAGTTCAAGACAAAATAAAGCTGGCTGGCTAAGAGTAGGCTCCATATACTCAAGGCATTTATGCCAAAAACCAGCTTAACCTCGAAGCAAACCCTCATCTTCCTCGTCTCTTCTATATATCCAGCCACCTCTCATTTAGGTGATCAAATTATCCATGGATTGGATTCACAGCAGAAGGGGTCCAGGGCTGAAACATTCTCAGACAGGCGGAGCTTTATCTGCCCTATCAATGCTGCCGCCTCCGCCGCTCCACCTAATCGCCATTTTCTCCATCGTCATTTTCTTGCTCTCATTCTCTCACCACGCAGATTACAAGGCCGAGTTGCAACGCAACACCAACTTCTTGTTCTTCTTGCTGCCGTTTATACTCATCTTCCTTGTTGGTTACCTCTTGATTGTCACCGGCGGGCTTTACTATTTTCAGTCTTCACGGGCTCGGCATGAGCCCCTTCATCAATCCACTGCAGCGGCAGCAGCAGTGGCGGCCTCTTTCCCTTGGGGTGTTGCCGCCTTGGTGGTTCTGCTCCTGGCTTTGCTTTATTATCAATCTTCTTTTCATTCAAAATGGTTCGGACATTAACTAAGCTTGAGAAAATCGTCAATTTAGTGTACCTGATATCCAATTTCATGGCTTTGTAAGTCCTAGCAAATAAGTAACTCCATGATTTGCAATGCCTAAATTAATTAGTTTATTAGGAAAACAAATTCAGGATCTTGACGTCGTGTTAAGCTTTTTAGTGTGTGGTGTATCCTCTTGTTAATGGGTAAAAATAAATAAACATGAATAAGATTTAGCCATTTTTAAAGAATTTTATCTTTGATTAGTAGGGAAGGAAATTATGAAAATAAAATGTGAAAAATTATGAAGATCCTTAGTTATATTTTGTCAAAGTGAGATTTTATATTTTTGTTCTAAATCTAGAAAAAAGGGTCAAAATCTTCAATAAACCTTATAAATTTTATAGATGAAAAAATTATATTTCATAGTTTTGTGTAATGAAAATAGGATAAATATATTCATAAGTTTTTCTATTTTTTTATTCATAATTTTACTTAGTTTTATCTTTACCGAATTTCCATAAGTTAGAATTAAAATTTAAGCATAACTATAATTTTTTTTAAATTATTATTGAAATAGAATTAAAATATAAAATGCAAGTCTCGATTATTTCTAACTAAAATACAATGCATGATAATCTCTTAAGGCGTTTAAAATAGTAGAGAAGTTTGGAATGACACAGTTGACACTTGCCGTTCATAAAAGTCTAAATTTTAGGCCATTTAAAAAAAAAAATTAGATAATTTAATTTAATTTATTTTATTTTTTAGTCAGATTATCTATATTTAGATACTTATTAGACTATATAATGTAAGTATTTTTATGAATGTGAAACTGGGAGTTGTTGATATCTTTTTATTTCAAAAATTTACATATTTTAAATGGTTAGAATTTTATTTTAGTAACCTGAAAAAAATAAAATTATAAGACATATTTAATATACTTAATATATTTTTATAATTTTAGCAACTAAAATATTACAATTAAATATTTAATGTTCAATATACGGATTTAAAAATACAATGATGATCCATTAAATACAAATTAAGATTGTTACAGTAAAAGGGATTTTAACCTTGTCTCGTTATAATTTCATATTTGTGTTAGACATAATATTTCATATATGTAAATATATTAATGAACCTATATAAAATATATTGATAAATGAATAACACACTATTTAATAATATCGTTAAAATAATTAAAAATTTTCTATAAATTTAATACATCTCAAAAACTTAAATTGATATATGAATTAAGGATTCGTCTTGTTGTATTAAAACGTTCAAATAATAATGGGTCCGATCTTTATAACTTTTAATTTGGATCCTACGCACCACAACAAAATAACCGGAGGTAGGAGGTATATGAAACTTACTCCTTAATATATCATTTAACGTTCAAATTAGTAATTTTTGTATTTGAATATAAAAGATATAGAGAATGAATACGAGAATTCATAGATGATGGGGATGAGTATATATGGAAGGTAATACTCTTTCTTATATACTTGTCTGACTGAGCATTTTTAGTTTTGTGCACTGTATGCTGAGTGCCTTTTATTTTCTTTTTCTCTTTTTGTCATTTGACCTCCTCCCCTTTTATTTGGGAGAGTGTATTTATTTATAGTAAGAATCATTATTTGGTTGGTAAGTGTTTGGAATAAATGCATGAGTATGATGCCATTTTTGATCAATGGTGAGGGTCGTTACTTGCATGTCTAACGGTTACCTCAATTTAACGGCAAGATCTTCTGACATTCAATTATTGGATCAATTCAGCCATCATTTATATTTAGCTATTAAACTACTAATTATGATCCATTAATGTCTAACTATTATAATCGTATCTTTTGATTCATATGTTCGTCGACTATTATCTGATGGATTCTGTGGCTTCTTCTATTGTATTATCGATATTTGGACATCTTATCCTGATGCGACTTGGATTTAGGATTTGAGTGTGTTTAATCAATACTGATTTTATGAGTAAAAGCGGCTTTTAACTATTAATATCTCAAATCTACATATCACAACTAAATAGACATGAGATTGAAGGAAAGTTGAGTTTTAACTCAGAATTTTCTTTTATAAACTCGAATCAATTATCTTTCCCAAAAATAATGAAAGAACGTAGGAAAGAGAAAATGTTTTTTACTATTTTGAGACGATTTCGATAAGTGCCAACTTTATAGGGATAATCATTTCTCTTTTTCCCCTCATCTTTTTCATTTTAAACAAGGGATCTTTATATTGGTTTCGAGGAACTGTTTGGATCAGATCATTCAGTTTGAAAACCTGTTTTGCTCCGTTTTAACAAGTTGCCATAAACAATTCCATGGCCTAGTGGGCTGTTATCTGTGGGCCTTTCTTTCTTGTTAAATTAACTCATGTATTGCTATACCCATCACTAGCCCTCCATATCGACGGGTTAGAAACTTCAACCGGCGGCATGTTCTCTCTGGCGGGACACTTAGGTGCGCTTCCTTTAACACCCTTCCACTAATCATATCTCATGAGATGACCTTTCTGAATTCATTTATTAGTTTATATATATACAGGCTTGAATGGATTATGCTAACTGGCCGATTTGGACTTTTAAACCGGAAAAAGAACCTCTACTAGCCAATTTAAATTTTTGGGGCCGAACTTATTTAAAAATGGAACAATGCCCTTCATCAGCCGACTTCCTCAGTCGGCTCTTGAATCGAAACCAGCATTATCATCTTTACAGTCGATTTGGATTGGAATTGACTTTTTAACCTTTACAGCATATTGGCATTATAATCTTTATCAGCCGGTTTAAATTGAAATCGGCGTAGCCACCAGCCGGTATGGATTAAAATCGACATTTCTTCTAGCCGGTTTGAACTAAAATCGGCTGTTCTACCACCCAATTTAGATTGAAATCGGCATTTCTTCTAGCCTGTTTGAACTGAAATCGGCTGTTTTTTCCACTGCTATGGATTGAAATCGGCATTTCTTCTAGCCGGTTCAAACTGACATTGGCTGTTTTACTAGCCGATATGGATTTAAAATCGGCATTTCTTCTAGCCGGTTTGAACTGAAATCGGTATTTCTTCTAACCGGTTTGAACTGAAATCGGCTGTTTTATCAGCCAATATGGATTAAAATCGGCATTTCTTCTGACCAGTTTTGAATGAAATCGGTTGTTTTACCAGCCGGTATGGATTGAAATCGGCATTTCTTCTAACCGGTTTGAACTAAAATCGGCTTTGACACCTTCAACTGTTGATTTGGATTTCTTCAGCCGATTTGAATTAAGATTATTTATAACTTTTCTCAGGTCCCCTCAAAAGATGGGCTAAATCATAATTACATATCAGCAAGTAACCCATCCGGCTCTGCCACTTGCACGTCATTACGACAGGCGTGTCTGTTAGTCATCATACTTGTGAAACCTTACATCCGTTCGGAATCGATTTCAAATTTTGAAACCAATTATAAATTTGGAGCTCTCCTCTTTATTTCTTGTCATTTCAAATTCTTCATATTTTGTTTTTACCATAGCTCCTCGTGTTTAGGCTCTTCGATTGGTTCTTTCATCTACTGATATAGACTCAATTTATATTAAGTTCAAAATCTGTAGAGAAATACCTTTCATGGTGCCTTCAGAGAACGATAGGGCTTGCTCCCCTCCTGATGGGTATATCACTGTTTACGAAGCCCATTTCAACAGCGGTTTGCGAATTCCTGTTGTCCTAGAGTTGCGTCAGATTTTTGTAGAACTTGGAGTTCACATTGCCAGGTTTCATGCCAACGCCATCAGGTACATTTACAATTTTTGTATATTTTTTCGGCTTCACGGGCTCTCGTTAAATATTACGACTGTGAAAGTGCTTTTTAAATTCAGTTAGAGTGGAGATTGGATTTCTTTGACACCCCGAGAGTTAAATATTAGTGGGGTGATTTACGAGTTAGTTAAAAACTGAAAAGATAGGTTTTTCTTTTTGAAGGTTAGTTTTGATTTGGGTTTTTCTGTTGGTTGGGGTAATATTCCGTCATCTTTTACGGGTAAATTTGAAAATGACAAAGAAGAATTAGCTCGACCATTCGTCGATCTAATTCGGGCAAACCTCGATTCGTTTTGTGACAAGGAGCGCCTTTTTTCTCCCAAAATTTTGACGTTGGCCAAGTGGGCACCTCATTTTGTTGTCACGGAAGTAAGTACTCGAACTCCAAGACGTCCTAAAAGAAAAACTCAACAACCTAAAATTAAAAGTTTATTTTCTCGCCATCGAGTGGTTTTGGCCAGTCCTTCTTCTTCTTTTACTGATGCTGGGGTACCAATATTGGAGAGAATAGCGGATATAAGCAAACTAGTAGGAGAACCTACCATTCTTTCAGCTTCCGAAGCTCCCAATGTGTAGGTAATTGAGGAGGTGGTAGAATCGGCCCCCAGTGTTCAAATGTCGGAGAGGAATGTTGAATTAGAATCGGCCATATATAGTGGGCTCCTAGTTCTTTCTGAAATTCCTATTGAGCCCAAAATTGAGGATGCTTCAGGAGTTATAGTGATCTATGATTCCAATCAATTGAACCGTCTTCAGGATCGGATCCAAGAAGTTGCTCCTGCTTTTGAGGTATCTTCTGAGGATGTTGTCAATCCTTCCATCGAATTAGTTGGGATTCAACCACAACCTGATATCAACCCGTCCCATCTGGAGAAAGAAACACATTATCCAGAAATTTCAACATCCAATCCAATGGATGTTCAGGAGAGGATTCGTCCGGATTGGATGAATACACCTGCCTCTTCTTCTCATCTTAGTCCTGGAGGCCATCCGGATATTGCGTCTACTCCTGCTTCCTCTTGAAAGATTTCTTTGAATGAAGCTTCTTTGAACGCGCGTTTTATCCAGGCAAGCTTTAGATAATACTCTACTTTTTTGGAGGCAATCTCTGACTGATAGGTTTCTTTCTTGTTGGTAGGATGAAAAGCTAAATGATATTATAAAAATTAATATTCATCAACGAAGACTTTGGATTGGGCATCTTCAACAAGAGGTTCTGAGTTAGTCTCATAACTGGGTTGATGCAAAAATGCTAGAAGAGATGCGAGTTAAAATGGGGGCCGCTATTGTTGAGGCTCGGCAGTATAAGGACAAAGTTTTTAATCTCGAATCTAAATTGGAAAAAACTAAGGACGATATTCAATCTACTAAGCTTTACCTGTCGGACCTCCAAAGTGAGTTAGCTCATTTGAGTTCTGAACTACTGACCCGCCTCAGACCAGAAGAAGTAGGATCGGCCTTGAATGCTAGATTTCTAGAATGCATTCGTTTGTGTCAACAGATAGTTTTACTGATTGATCCCCAATTTTCAATTAACTTCTTCGATCAAAGGAACAAGGGTGTACAGCGTCGATCCGACTTGAGAGACTTTTCTGATAGAGGTGAACCCTCATCACGTCCTTCTGGGTGGCCCCTTGACGTTGATTTTTTTATGGTGCTAACGTACTAATAGAACTCTTGTATGCATAAATTTTTGATTGTCAAGAAGACTATTTGATATTTATTTTACCGACCATGATAGACTGAACATGCTCATCCTTATATATCGGAGTCGCCACACATGTGCCGGATAGTCCCCTAAGGTTTTAGTATATTTGACCGCTTGTGGGCCGATTGGAATAGATCAAATACTTTTAATTCGACTGCAAATGGGTCGCTCGGTATAGAACCGAGGTTTTCATTATTTTTAAGACCGCTTATGGGTTCGTAGGCAAGTAGTGATTGATCACTTGATTTAGGGGTAGCCTAAGTCGATTAGTAATATGCAATGTTATATAAAAGATATAAATAGCCAAAGCGAATAATAATGAAAGATTCTTTTTCTCAATATTGGCAGGAAACACATATCTTACAATGTACATGTTACTTGCAAGGATCCAGGGTGAAAACTATGGATAAAACTTCTTTAAATGGACAACGTTCCATGTCCTCGGTATCAATTTACCATTTTAGGTACGTAACTTATACGCGACATCTCAGAGAATAGCCGAAACAATGAATGGGCCTTCCCAATTTGGAGAAAGCTTGTTTCTGTTAATCATTTTGCCCGTTGCTTCAATACCTCTCAGAATTAGGCCTCCAATGTCAAACCGGTGGACTTTCATTCTTTTGTTATAATATCGGGCGATTATTGTTGGTAGGTAGCAAAGCGAATTCGGGCCGTTTCTCTTGTCTTTTCAAGCAAATCAAGTTGCTCCCTGATTGTTTGGGCATTACTGATTAGATCAAAATTTTCAACTCGAAGATTGGGTAACCCGATTTCCACCGGGATGACCGCCTTAGTTCCAAAGCATAGGCTGAATGGTGTTTCTCGTGTAGGCTCTTTCGGTGTTGTCCAGTATGACCATAATATTAATGGTAGTTCATCTTCCCAGGAGCCCCCAGTGTCTTCCAACTTTGTTTTCAATCCATGTAGTAGAGTTCGATTGGTAACCTCTATTTGTCCATTTAATTGGGGATAGGCCACTGAGGTATGAACCAAACGGATGTTCAAATTAGCACAATATCTGGTAAAATATTTTTCAGTGAATTGGGTCCCATTGTCAGTAATTATTACTTCGAAAATTCCAAACCGACAGATAATGTTGTGCTTGACGAATTCGATAGTATTGTATTCCGTGATTCGGGCCAATGGAGCAGGTTCCACCCATTTGGTAAAATAATCAATGTCGACTATAACAAATTTTCTTTGTCCGGTTGTCACAGGAAAATGACCTAATATATCGAGCCCCCATTGTGAAAATGGCCAGGGGGCTTGTAAAGATTTCATTTCTGTGGGTGGTTGATACGTTATGTAACCGTGTAATTGACAGTTCTCGCATTTCTTGACGAATTTCATGGCATCATTTTTGATAGTAGGCCAGTAATATCCTTGACACATTATTTTAAATGTAAGATTTTTGCCTCTTTTGTGCAATCCATATATCCCCAGATGTACTTTGCTCAACACATATTCAGCTTCCTCCGGAGTAAGACAGCGCAAATGCGAGATTGAATATCCCCTTCGGTACATTATTCCATCTATTATAGCATACCACCCGGCCATTTTCTTTATACGTTTTCTGTCTTCAGAGTTTTCTGGTAGAGTTCCTTCCTTAAGGTATCTCCAATAAGGAGACATCCAATTTTCACTAGTGAAAACTTGTAGAATTTCCTGTTCAGATTCTTCATTATATGGAGTGGATAGAATTTCACGCATAATCTTTGAGTATTGCTCAGGATTTTCTGTTATTGTAGACTTCGCTAGTTGATCGGCCTTTCCTTTGTCTTCACTCGAAATATATACTATTTCTACCTTGTCAAAATTTTTAATCATACTCCTCACCTTAGCAAGGTAACTCGCTAAGGGAGGGTTTGTGGCTTCGAAGTTCCCCAGGACTTGATTAACAATTAATTCTGAGTCGCTGTACATAATTATACGTTTTGTTGAGCATTCTTTAGCTAACCGAAGTCTGGCGAGCAAAGCTTCATATTTTGTAACATTATTAGTTGCTGGAAATGTGAGCCTCAATGAATAGTTTATCTCCATTCCTTCAAGAGTCCTCAGGAACACTCCCACTCTATTACCGGACTACGTTGATGATCCGTTCAGATGTAGTATCCAAACCGGTGCCGTTTCAATCTCCGGGTCATCTTCATGAGCATCTTGAATTGGCGTCATAGTTTCAACAACAAAGTCTGCTATGGCTTGGCCTTTTATGGCTGATTTTGGTTTAAATTTTATATCAAATTAACTTAATTCGATCGCCCATTTTATCAGCCACTGGACATAATCAGGCTTTTGTAAGATTGACTTTAAGAGCTGATCGGTTAGCAGAATTATTTTATGTGCCTGGAAGTAAGGATGTAACTTTTTGGCTGGACAAACAATAGCCAATGCAATCTTTTCTGCATACGTGTAACGAATATTAGCACTAACTAAAGTCTTTTTTACATAGTAGATCGACCGTTGTACATTTAATGCTTATTGAATTAAGACCGAACTGAGCGCTACAGGTAAAACCACCAGGTAT
The DNA here is from genome assembly GCA_033239525.1 of Nepenthes gracilis. Taxonomy (NCBI): domain Eukaryota; kingdom Viridiplantae; phylum Streptophyta; class Magnoliopsida; order Caryophyllales; family Nepenthaceae; genus Nepenthes; species Nepenthes gracilis. The sequence continues at coordinate 4,855,390 of BSYO01000004.1, forward strand.
AAGAATAATTTTTTTCTTGGTTTTGGTGATACCAATAGGGGAGGACTAGACAAATATTCTTTTAGTTCTTGAAAAGTATCTTGGCAATCGGAAGACCAAATGAAGCCATTCGTCTTAGTCCCTCTTAAGGCCTTGAAGAAAGGTAAATATTTTTTTGCTGATTTAGATAAGAATCGGGAGAGCGATTCTAGTCTTCCAGTGAGCCTTTAAACGTCTTTTATTGTTCGTGGCGGGTTCATGTCTATAATTGCCTTTATCTTTTCTGGGTTGGTTTCAATTCCTCGTCTAGAGACGATGAAGCCTAGAAACTTTTTGGCGGACACCCCGAAAGCGCACTTGGCTGGATTTAATTTCATCAGGTATTTTTGGAGCACCTCAAAAGCTTCATTAAGATTGCCAATATGATCTTTCGCGGCCCTACTTTTCACGAGCATATCATTCACATATACTTCCATATTTCGGCCGATCTGAGCTTCAAATATTTTATTCACGAGTCGTTGGTATGTGGCTCAAGCGTTTTTTAGGCCAAATGGTATAATTTTGTAGCAGTAAGTTCCTTAGTTAGTCATGAAAGAGGTATGCTCGTCATCTTCTGAACTCATTCGAATTTGGTTATAGCCTGAATAAGTATCCATAAAACTCAACAATTCGTGTCCGGATGTCGAATCCACTAGCAAGTTTATTCTGGGTAGCGGGAAGCTACCCTTTAGGCACGCTTTGTTCACATTAGTGAAATCAATGCACATTCGCCACTTTTCGTTACTTTTCTTTACTAGGATCACGTTGGAAAGCCAATCTAGATATTGAACTTTCCGTATAAAACCGGCGTCCAATAGCTTTTTTATTTCTTCTCGGATAGCGATAAGTTTTTCAACGGAGTGATTCCTTCGTTTTTGCCTAATCGGTTTATAACTGGGATCCTGACCTAACTTGTGCACTATCATATCAGTTGAGATCCCTGGCATATCGGTGGGTGACCAAGCAAATATATCCGAGTTTTTTTGAAGGAAAGTTACCAATTGATTGCGTCCAGGTTCAGAGTGAAGTCCTAATTTGTACGTATTTCTCTGGATTATTGAGGTCAAGAAGAATTTGGTCGGTTGTTTTTCCAGACTAGGCATGCTGTAACGAAGACTCATCTCGGTAATCGAAATCTTCCATTAGTGTGTCTGGAATTGCTCGAGTGATCTGGGATAGATAACAAGATCGGCTGATTACTTGATCACCTGAGACCTCTCCAATGCCACACGTGGTCAAAAATTTTATCTTTAAATGAGATATAGATGTTACTATTCCAAACGCCGATAGTCAGGGCTGGCCTAATATAGCGTTATAAACCAAAGGTAAATCAACCATGAGGAATGAGAGCATGCGGGATGCCACTTTCGGGTATGTTTTCAAAGTTCTGGTTCATTGTACCAGAACCAGTTCATTATCCAATCCATAAAGAGATCCTTCGGCAGGCTTTAATTGGCCCTTTTTTAATCCTAATTTGAAGAAGGCATTGAGATAAAGCAAATTGCTAGAATTTTCATTATCTCGAAAATCCGGTTTCAGTTGGTAGTCTATTTTACCATCTAAAACAAGCATGGATATAACTAGAGGATCGGAATAAGGACATTGTACATGTTCCATGTCATTTTTGCTGAAACTAATAATATTGTCCCTAACCTCACTCTTTGGCTCTTTAATTTTCATAGTATCTTCAAGACGATCAGGTTGATATACTTTGAAAGATTTGCCCGCGATCATATTGACCACGCCTGCAGCAACTCAGTTCTTTTGTGGTTGTTGTTGTCTTTCTTCTGCTTGTTCATGAATTTTTTCAAGATTCTTCAAAAATTTTGACAGATATCCTCTCCGAATGAGGTCTTCAATTTCCCTCTGCAAAGTTCGACAGTCCTTCGTGCTATGTCTCGGAAAGCGATGATAATGACCATATTTGGACTGATCTCCTCCTTCCGAATTCTTGGGTGGCTTCGGCCATTTGAGGAACTTTTCATCCTTTATTTGCATAATGATATTTGTTCGAGAATCATTCAAAGGGGTTAGGTTCAAGGGTTCAAATTTCCTAGGAACTCCAGGCCCTGTTCTGGGTTGCTTTCTTTCTTGAGAATCCAAACGATCATTATTTCTCTTCTTTCCACCGGGTGGCCCTTGTTGGTTGTGGTCCAATTATATTGGCTTTTTTTGCTTCGTTAGCTTCCTCCGCCGCAATGTATGCCCAAGCTATAGATTCTACTTTCCGAAAAGTTTGTGGATCGCTGTGTGCCAGATGCTTAAAAAATTCACCCAGCTCCAATGTTGATATAAAAGTATTCAATTTTACTTCATCAGTAATTCGTGGGATTCGTCGAGCTTCTTCAGTGAATCGAGTCAAGAAATTCTTCAAGCTTTCGGTTGAACCTTGCTTAATTCTGGCAAGATGCTAAGGCTACTTTTCAATTCTTCTGCTGGAAGCGAATTGGGTTAAAAAACTATCAGCCAACTCTTCAAACGATTGAATCAAATTTGGTTGCAATCGGTAGAACTAGATCTGAGCGTCTCCTTTGAGAGTCAAGAGAAAACATTGACACATCGTCATTTCATCCATACCTTAAAAACTCAGGAGGGTTCGGAAGTGGTCTAGGTGATCCATAGGATTAGCACTTCCATCGTAAGCATCCAAAGTCGGCATTTTGAATTTATGTGGGAGAGGTCGTGTACGGATCTCCATTGTGAATGGTGACCCATGTAAGTCAATAGAACATCGTTCTGTATTTCCTCCGAACACATGTTGCCAAATCTTCTCTACCTTTTCCTCCACTTGAGGAATAGCAGCAAATCTCTTGGCATTAAGGTACGCCCTCAATTCCGTGGGTGGTGTTTTTGGTTGGGCAGGATGAATATTTTCATGTGTCGGTTGTACATTACAGGATGTAACTTTATGCTCAGGCGATCTTTGTCCACTTCGAGAGTAACGTTGATTTTGGCGGTCCGGATTTTGGTTCCGCAAGATGGGGCCTAATCGGCCCTCTAATTGCGATTGGCCTCCCGTATTACTGGAGGCCACTTGTTCTTGAGCGATCGGTCGGTCTACTTGTTGGACCGGGTGTCTTCTCTTGCGGCCTTTTTTCTTGTTGGTTATAATTTAACCGACTGAGATGGCAGGTCTGTTTCATCCAAATTGCGTGCAGAGATTTTGAATTACTTTTGTCATATTATCCATCCGAGTATTGAATGCTTGCATTAACTCCTCTTGTCGGTTATCCATCTGAATGATAGCAGGAGGAGGGTTACTAGCGGAAGCGGCATCTCTCGTAGGGGCGTTGATTCGGGTTCTTGTGTTGACCATTTCTTGAAAAATGGGATGGAAAAGTTGGCTTTTTTGTTGACATTTCCACAGACGGCGCCAATAATGCGACTTGGATTTAGGATTTGAGCGTATTTAATCAATACCGATTTTATGAGTAAATGGGGCTTTTAACTATTAATATCCTAAGTCTACACATCACAACTAAATAGACACGAGATTGAAGGAAAGTTGAGTTTTAACTCAAAATTTTTCTCTATAAACTCGAATCAATCATCTTTCTCAAAAATAATGAAAGAACACAGGAAAGAGAATTTTTTTTTATTATTCTTAGACGATTTTAATAAGTACTAACTTTATAGGGATAATCCTTTCTCTTTTTTCCCTCATCTTTTCCGTTTTAAACAAGGGATCTTTATATTAGTTTCGAGAAACTGTCTGAATCAGATCATTCAGTTTGAAAACCTATTTTGCTCCGTTTTAACCGGTTACTATGAACAATTCTATCCACGTGATTTTAAACTGTAAGAGTTTACTCGGATCCAAATGATTCCATGGCCCAGTGGGCCGTTTTCTGTGAGCCTTTCTTCCTCGTTAAATTAACTCATGTATATCCATTTGTACTTTGGGTTGATCCGTTTTTAACCGTATTCATTAAAAATAATTTTGTCAATTTAAATTGATAACTCAAAAGGTTTTTCTTATTGATATATATATATATATATATATATATGATAATCAGAACTGTATTTCCAAATCTTAGTAAATATGCGGCAATTCTAAATAATTTCTTTTGATTACAAAATCATTTAATTTCAGTTGTTGGAGGACAACCTAACCATCCAACGAGGAAGAAGCTGTGATTCCGATAGGATGAAGTTGCTGCTATACACAACAATCATCTAATTGATATTGCCTCCTCTCTCCAGGGATAAACGTCTCGGTGCTTTCGCCATTGATAGCCGAAGACAGACCAGAATCGGAGGTTCTAGAGTTTACGCATAGAAAGAAGATGCGGCCACCGAAGAGGCCGATCCATGCATTGATGGTATGGATACGGCGGCAGCCGCCGAAGGTGAAGGCTTTCCTTGCTGTTGTGTCGGGGATGGCGGCTTTGGTGTTGCTAAGAGTCGTAGTTCGAGATCACGACAACCTATTCGTCGCTGCCGAGGCCGTTCACGCCATTGGTATCTCCGTCCTCATATACAAGCTGATGAAGGAGAAAACTTGTGCTGGTAGAGCGCCCTTATATTATCTCTATCTATTTCAAGTTTGACTCTTTTTCTGTCACCGAGTTGGAAATTGAACTTCTGCGTGATTCCCATTTGCTTGAGTTTATGCTTGGTTTTATGCCATTATTATCTAATTATGTAATTCGCTTGTTGTGATTCATTATCAATTCCATTTCTTTGTGATAAGAAAATTGAACGCTTGGTTTTTTCATACCGAAAATTGAAAGGTAAAAATTTCTAGGGTTTTGAGTTTCAGTTAGTCTAGCCAAAAAAAATGTTCTTTTTAAATATGCTGGGTTGCGGAATGGCGTGCGGGAGCTTTTCCTACAATTTTTTTTTTCTAGTGGGAAAGGGGATTTCATGTCTGTTTCTCTTGTTCAAGTGACTTAATTTCGGGGTCTACTTTAGTTGCTTAGAAGGATAGCAGAAGAGAGTTATTTCAGTTTTTCTTTGATTAACAGAGATAATGTACTTTGTAGCCTAAGGGGATCATAATAAAAGAAGAAGAAAAAGGAGTAACATAAGCAGTGAGGGTAGGAGAAGAGAGTTGTTTCTGTTTTTCTGTGATTGATAGAGATATTTGTAGCCAAAGGGAAGCATAAGAAAAGGAGGAGGAAGAACATAAGAATTATTCAGTGACAGTTCAATGCACATCACGTACAGCGTATAATTGTATCAATTGATCTTTGTTTATGCTAGTATGCTCAAATATCCTAGAGCTTCCAATTTATTTATTCAATTTTTGTAAGATTTAGATTCCTTTATTTATTTGTTTTTTTTGTGGTGCCACAAGACACATTTGGGTTTTTTTTTTTTTTTAACATTTTTCTTATCCTGTTCTCTAATTTTCTTACCATGCTATTGTCACTGTGGATGATTTCAGGTCTCTCGCTAAAATCACAGGACCTCACTGCTATTTTCTTAGCGGTTAGACTGTACTGCAGTTTTGTTATGGAATTTGATGTACACACCTTACTTGATTCAGCTACTTTGGCTACAACTTTATGGGTAATTTATATGATACGATTTAAATTGAAGTCTACGTACATGGAGGACAAAGACAACTTTGCTACTTATTATGTGGTGAGATGCACATCATTTATGCTTTTCTTACCCCTTACCCTTAGTAATATGCACAATCTTGTATACATGAACTGCCTTCGACAATCTCATGTACTTCAGTTTTTCTTGTGAAAGTTGTTAATTATAAGGTAGTGAAAGCGATTTGTTAAATGAATAGAGATTCTCATGTACGTTAAGCATAGAGATTAAGAAACAAAGGGTAGGATCCACGTACAAACTGGGACTGGCCTTTATTTATTTTCTGTTAGATGACGTACTTCTCATTGTTAAATTATAGTGCGACCATGTACATAAGGCTCCCATGTCGTGGTTCTAAAATGGTTAGATATATGAAGCCTTATTGCTGAGATAATATTTATGTGTTTTGAACTTGCGAACTCTAGGTCACACTACAATAATTTTGCCGTTATGCAAAGGCTTACTCTCCCACAATGAAATTATGTTAATCCTGAATGAATGTGTTTGACTATTGCATTTTCACCTAGAATTCTAATTAGAATTGAATGATCAAAGCCTGTATGCATTCCTCATAGCCATGGATGCTGTATTGGTAATTGTAGTGGGTAAAGATGATCTCAATTCCCACCCCTCACCCCAAAAATAAAAAATAAAAAAAAATGATGCTTTGACCTGTTTCTCAGCTCCAATGGAATTGTAGACAGCAAAAGTGAAGATCATTGTTTTTTTCTTTTAGGTTTTTGATAGGTAGATGGAAGGGCAATGCTGGTGGGCATTGAACTCAGGCCATTGGCTTGGACTGCTGGGAAACTATTTGCAGGCTACTCTGATTTCCCTGCTTGAAGTTATAGGTTATTTGCTCCATGTTTTGCTGGTAGGCAGTTTCCCAGGTTGATAATAGTAGCAGGCAGCAAAAAAAGAACCCACAGTATAGGTTTCTGCTTAACTCATCCCTACCCACAATCCCCTCCCCCAAAAAAAAAAAAAAAAGAAAAAAGGCTACAGCGTGTTCTTCTTAGTTCCTCTGATTGCAGGGTAGTTCTTCTTAAAGAAATGAATATAAACTACAGAACAAGGCTTCAAAGAGTTTTCTGAGAACTAATATTGACAGGAAGCGAAGTGGTAAAGGTTCTGAGAAATGCAGTATAGTCTCACTGCAATTGTATACATTTGAAGTCACAGTATCTGAGCTCCATAAAGATGCAAAAAGAAGTGTACTATGTACTGCAACTGACAAGGTGTGTAAGTTTAGTACTGTGCAGGGGCCTCATTTTTTTGCGGATTCCTAATCAAACAAGGTTTATAGTGGACCAGATGGAAAACCCATCTGGAAGGTACTTTTTTCCATAAGAGATTCCTAAATTTAGGCTAAGCAATAAGCATAAACTTCAGTGTCTAATTCAACATCTGTGTCAGATCATCTAATATGGGTGTTTCTGTTGATCTTGAAGGATACTAGATAATTTCTGCATTCCTTTTTCAAAGATTCTTCTTTGGTCACTACTTGCACTTCTAATACCTGCCTCGTGTAAACCTTTCGTTGTCTTTCATCTTTATAACTGTTAGTATGAGATGCAATATTGCTCATGAAACCCACCCCTTTTCTTGGTGAATAGATGCAGGTCACTGCAATCTCTGTTCCTGCTGTGCTACATTTTGTTTTCAACCTTTGCTTGTCAATTGTCTTCCATTCTTGCACAACGGCACTCACTTTCTCTTAACCAAGTTCATTCAGATATTGACTCTGAACTGTTGTGCTATTGCTCCAACAAAATGAAGGCCCAATCTTCTCAGTGATTTTTATGTGTTGTAGTGATGTAAGCCTTCCCTACAATCTTGGCTATATAAATATATATATATTTGTTTTCTTTTGTGTTTTTGTAGTCAGACTCTATCCTGGTTTGGGAGGGGGTGAGTTTGAGCACATCACATCGTGGAAATAGCTTTTCTGAAATGCATGGATAAGGTTGTATAGATCAATCTTCTTCAAAGTCTGCGATATGGAACTGTACCACACTTTAGACACTGAAATGACTTCTTTAGGAGGCAAGATGGAAGCCAAACAATTCAGGTTTCTCACTACATTACAGGTTTACAGCTTAAGATCAGAAGTTTTGTTTGCTTGTCATTTTTATATATTTCTTTTTTGTAAGTGCATCAAATTCTTTTATTACATGCAGTTACTTTAACATCTAAATTTGTAAGCATATCTCAGTCCCCTCTACTTTCTTCTGCACCTTCGAAGGCCATGGGAGGTTTACATGTTTTTGGAACCAGAAGCAACCCTTCGGTAAGCATTAGCGACTATCAGATCATACCCTTTTCAACAGCCATCTCAATGGATATCTTTATAGCGAATACAGCCTCCAATTATGCAGTGTATACACTCCTTAGCGTTTCCATTTATAGAAGAATCATCCTATCCTTAAAATTCTCTCCAAAAACCATCTTTATAGTAGGCTAGGGAAAGATCAATATTGAGCTAGTGCTTCCTCATGCAGAAGCAGTCCATTTGAGCTTTTACACTGAATAGGTAATTTAGGACATATCCTTTCCCTGATGCACCTCGCTGTCCTTTGTTTTCGATACGCAAGCAAGCCAATATCTGGAAGAAACATTTGGTGATGCCTTTTCTTCTGTCAAATCTCTAGAGTTATCTTATGTTTACATGTGGTATGATTTATAAAAAACCGTTTGATTGATGACTCCAACTGATGGGATTGCAATGTATTTTACAATTTATGGTATAGTACCTGTAAAAATAAAAAAGTTCTGTATGTAATACTTAATCTCCTGCTGACAATTTTGTATTCACTAACGTTGCACTGTTCCAGGAGGGTATCTGCTTGCTCTGTAGAACAAGTCACAGCTAGAAGCTTGCCCAGTTATGCTATGCTGAGCTTAGTCGTTCTGAATAACCCGGTCATTGTAGGGCCATTGGTTTGACAACTCTCACAGAAGCGATAACAGCATGGACATAAACAGAATATATTGTGATTTAAATGTTTGTAGAGAATTTTGACTCTTCCAATCTCCATGTCATTTGGCCAAGCTTGTGATTTGAAGATCTTGTTGCTTTTACTGTTGTGTCATTATTTTGTTAATATCACTTTTATTTGGTGAAATACTTTTTTATTATCTTAGAGGTGACTGAGATGATGTTATTTGTGGCCTACTTAATTTTTGTGAAATATTTCCTTTTTATATAATGTTTCACTTTTCTCCTTTGTTCAACCAAGTGAAAGTAACATTTCCCCTTATCTGTGGGATGATTCATACTGTACACTTTTTTTTTGGATTTGTTATACATCAGTTATCTTCCATCTCTGTAATTGATACATTTTGTTGCAGCTGGTACCTTGCGCTGTTTTAGCATTGCTTGTTCATCCATCTACTTCACACCATATTGTGAACAGAATTTTATGGGCATTTTGTGTATATCTGGAAGCTGTTTCAGTACTACCCCAGTTGCGTGTCATGCAGAACACAAAGGTGCAGTCCCTGGAACTATTTTCAAAGGTTCTCATTCTAGCGTAGGCACTATGTGTTCCTAACTCTTTCAATTTCCAGATTGTTGAGCCCTTCACAGCTCACTATGTGTTTGCACTGGGGGTGGCAAGGTTCTTAAGCTGTGCCCATTGGGTTCTCCAGGTTCGAATTTTCAACTTTATTTTAGAGTTGGGTTCACATCATGAATTTAATTTTGTTGTCCTGCCTCTTTCCATTCCTCAAGAAAAAAAAGGAAAAAAAACAAAAGAAAAAGGAAACTGAGTTGATCTTTTTCTATGTATGATGATGCAACATTTTCATTCATTGAATTTATCATTCACTGCATTTGCGGCAAGGACTAATCACTCTATTCTATCATTTAAACAGATTAGCAGACACAAGTATAATGTTGGTGTTGAACTAACAAGAAACTCTTTAGGTTGGCTTTGTTATGCATTTTTGACTGCCAAGTAGCCTATAAAGATACATAGTTGATCTTTGATGAGTACTATAATCACTCACACTTGCAAAATTGAAATGAAACGAAAATTTGTCCTTACCCAAGGGGTGTTTTATTTCTATAACTGTCTAATGCCTAGCCAAACTTTTGGATTTTGTAACCTGTGTGTCAATACTTTCTTGAATTAGGACTTTAACATGAAAAAGACCCTTTATGCAGTATGCTATCATGTGTTTCCTAATTATGATGTGGCCTTGAGATTTAGGTATTGTTTGTGTCTTTTTGTTTTGTTTTACTCTTTTTTTTGGTGGGGCTGTTGTGAATGAGTCTGCTTTGATGGGATCTTTGGGGCCAAACTTTCTATGCAGAGCTAGAAGTGAAAGATCTTTTTGCTGCTGTGGTCAACTAAGAAGATAGAAAATAGCTCATTGGAGAGGGTGCTGGTACCATGAAGGGGCTAGCAAAATGCTTATTTTAGTCACCATATTGCTGATAACCAATGCTTAAGCATAAAAGAATGCCAATAATAAAGGGCAAGTACCTGCATATCATAGATAATTAAGGGTAGCCGGTTGGCCTGGGTTTATTTTCCACCAACTTACCTTCCCATTGTAGCTGTAAAGAAAAAGTACATGAATATGTGTGCCTTCTTTCCCTTAAACCGCCCTCTCAAAATCGGCAAGTCTCTCAAATTATAACAATTACCCAAATAACTCAAGCACTGCACATGTGGATCTCTTAATGCTCTACACGTTTCTTTCTTTGGTTACATCTTGGCATGTTTCTTTGATAGTTGCCATTTGATAGAGAGCTGAGGATGTGGCTTTTAAATCTTTTCAAAAATTGAGTTTTGAACAGAACAAGCCTTTTCTCAACAAGTGAGGAAGATTACAAGGATTTTTTTTTTTTTTGCTTCCATTCAGCTTGGTTGTAGGCAGTTCCCTATAGTAAGTCTAAATGTGTAAAATGTGCCTAGTGATTTCCTTCAAACTTTTCTTTATCTTCTTTTGCCTCCTCTACCAAGAGCCTCGTTGAAACTCTGACATCTCTAGCAGGCGCATTAGATGGTCTTTGATTTTCACACGATCATCCCACTGCACACGTGCCTCTTGCATATCTTTCTTCTATGGTTGCCACCTCAACTTGCTCCAATATAACAACCTTAGGATGTTATTTTTCATTTTATAACAATGCATCCATTTCAACATCTTCATCTCCTTCCTGCCTTTTTTATTCACATATTGGTATTTCAATATAATGGTCTAAACAATTCATCCAACACATTTCAACATGATCGTCTACATATTTCACATATGGGTATTTTTTTTTTTTTTTACATAATAATCAACCTTGCCTATGTCAGGTATTGGATACTCGTGGGCACCTGCTAACAGCTCTAGGGTATGGGCTATGGCCTTCCTTGGTCCTTATCTCAGAAATCGTCCAAACCTTCATCCTTGCTGACTTCTGTTACTACTATGTCAAAAGGTTCGAGCTTTTCATGCCCATTTCTTATTTCTTATTTTTTTTTTTTTTTTTTTTGAGTTGGAAAACTTGACTCTCATGGACCGTTTTTGTCTGCCGTCCTTTCCCGTGTTTTTGCAGCGTCCTAGGAGGACAGCTTGTATTGCGTCTTCCTTCTGGGGTTGTCTGACCGAAGAGTATAAGATGGTATACACAGGCTTCTCTAGAGGTGGGCTGGCAACTTGGGTGAGGTTTGACGCTTTTCGGCTTTTAACTTATAACAGTAGTGTTTGTGAACTCGGAATCAGCGAACTTATTGTTCCCATTTTCTGGAAATAAACAGGCTTCACTATGTCATTTTTTGACATTATTATGTTAGTTAATTACAGCTCTGTCATGCCATGCTCATTATACATGAAGGTTTGTTGTTGAGATTGTCAAGTTTGTGTTGGAAGCAAAGGCCAAATAGAGTCCACAGATACATTCAGTAGGTGCTGCTTCTGGCCTGCTGCAGCACTCTTGCCTGTTTCGTTTTACTTTGCCTAATTGAAGTGTGAACTACAGAAAGAGATTTGGCTACTTTTAAAACACACGAAGAGCTCTGATTTCAAAATCGTCAGGCCACCATTTTTTAGTGACCGAGCTCTAGCAATTGATACCGTATTTCTACCATAGAGAAACGACCCATTTTGCTATTTAAATCTTCTTATATATGTATATATGTGGTCATTAACTTAATTAAGCATTAGAATTAAAGTTAAATCTTATTCTATTCATATCTTTTTACAAAGCCGTGGTATTTGGTGACAAGTTCTTGAACCGGTGGAGCCCATATTATCTTTTTTACGGTGGATAAAAAAAGTTAATATATAATTATAATCAGTCCAAATACATATTAAATTAACTAGCGAAACTTTCATAAATCAAGACTAACCTTAATATAATAACGTAATTATGTACTAAATAACTCAAATGTTATTCCAAATCTAATTACTCAAGAGGTTGTTATGTTAGCTACACCGACTCTTTGATTAAAATAAAGAATAAAAAAATTAAACAAAACTAAAAAAAATAAATTATTTTACAAGGAAAAAAAATTACCCCTACAGTTTCAAGCAAATATATTTATTTTTATGAAAATGTAATTTCCGCTTTAATTCATTTCTTTTATTGAAAAGCAGAGGAAAAATTTATTCCCACACTCTGAAATCAGAGCTGTTATACATTGTTTATAAAAAAAAAGATAATACGAAATTACCATATTTGTCTACTAAAAAAATTGAAAATTATCTATTTTAAAAAATAACTGCTTGTTTTCTGTTTGCTTCTCCTCTAGATTTTTATTGTTCGGGGCTGTAACTGGGCCTAATTGTGTAGGCCCATAACTCGTCCTCAGAGAAATGAAGGTAGCCTAGAGCCCAAGAAATCTTAATTTATGCTTTTATCTCCACCGTTCTGCTACTTCGTGCGCGAAGTTTCGCTTTCTTGTAAACTCATTACGTTTTTTTCCTCGGAACACCGGGATCTCTTCGGAAAAAGGTATGCTTCCCAGATTCATTTTACTTGTGCTATTGAATTTCTTCTTCGAATCAATGGATGCGGTAAAATTTATGGTCAATCAGTTGATTCATAGACGAATGCTTGCACCTTGTTTGGTTTATGAGAGAAATTAGGACCGGAGACTGAACTGAGAAATTGAAAGCGGTTGTTGTCTCAGTTTAGAAGTACGCTGATTTCAATCGACCTGGTTGGTGATATATTTATAATTAATAATTTACACGCTTTCATTGAGTTTGTATTCGACTCGTTCTTTGCACGAGTTCAAATATCCTCCCCTACTTCTCTCGCCCTCGACTCTCAGAGTGCGAGAAATAAGATTCTTCTTTTTTCTTTTGCGAATATACCGGGGTAGAAAACTTGCCTGTTTTTTGGATTAAACCACAGTTTTTCGACGATGCTAGGAATGTGGTTAAGAATTGGAAAATACTGGCCTACATGGAATGTTTGGTTCTTAAAATTTTGAAAAAGACACTTGTTCTCCAACGGTACTCGGCTTTGGTAATAGAATCCGAAAGCCTCAAACCAAATAGTATTGTCTTTTTGGTTATGCTTTAAGATGGATCAGTGGTTTGAAATTTTGGTTGTCTTTACTACTAAGAAAACGCAATATGATGAAGGGAAGGAATTGATTGAGGGTGTCTTTGAGATCTGTATATTTTGCAGAAGTCACATTGTTACGTGGTATGTGTTAATTTGTATTTTGGTTTTTGTAATCCCAATATCAGGTTTGAAGATTCGGAGCTTGTACACTTGGTGACAAGGCCCATTTTCATCATCAATAGTTATTAATTTCTGTTGCTTTCTGTTGGTTATAGGCTTAAATATGAAGCTTGATACAAGTGGTCTTGAGTCAACTCCACCCCTCTTTGGGGGTTGCAGTGAGGATCTATCTGATGGATTTTTGACAGCCCCATCATTCAAGATTCCAAACACTAGCGATGTTAGTTCTGATCTATTTGTTAAATAAATGTCCGGCCTCTTGGGATTTGTTCTGTATACCTGTTGATTTATTCATTAATCGCACTTTGTTACCCCCCAAAATTTATCTCATCTCCCTTCTTGTGTTCTCAGTTTGATGGCTTTCAGAAGGAGGCAATACAGATGGTGAAGCCAGCAAAGGGGACAACAACACTTGCTTTCATTTTTAGAGAAGGTGTCATGGTTGCTGCTGATTCTCGTGCGAGCATGGGAGGATATATATGTAAGTTCTAGTTTAATTTGTCTAGGTTCACAAGTTCTACTGGAGTTGATAGTCTTATTTATTGAGAATATTTCTTTTCATTTTGAGTTATCTATCTATTTATTCCTTTTGCCTTTTGTCATGCTGATGGGTGTTGGAGGGGGATTCCTTGGTCTCCAGCATATATTCTACTCAGGGCTTAATTGAAATGACTGATGTGGTCTATCTCACATTCTTTTTTGCATTGAATAAGATGTTGAAGTGTTTGATTTTCGATTTTTGTCTGTGTGAAGTATTTGCAGTTTTTTCTTTCAGCAAGTAAGTGGAAGTTTTTAGCATTGGAATTGAAGGAAGTGCAAAGTATGAAACCTGTGTGTGTACAACATGCCTGACTGCAAATGTGAATATAAGTAATAGTTGATAATGCATACCACATTCCTCATGGCTTTGTTCTGAAGCTGTAAATGATAAAATGCCCCATGGCCTTGTGGATTTGTTCTTGTTGGCATTGACTATCATTGAAGTTAGGAGTGATAATACATGTCGCATTCACCTGCAAGTTCCTACCCATTAATTAAGAAAGCTGGTTTCATAGTATCAGAAGCTTTAGTGTCCAGAAAGGAGTAAGAATAAGGATGTGGAAAAGAAGAGTCAGTTAGCACCATTGGATTCAGTGACATAACATGGAACAATGCAATGGCAAGGTGTTCAGGCTTTTGACAATTATGATTTACTTAATTTCCGACTAGGAAGTGATAAAGTTTATGTTAAATCTTTGTAGCTGGTCCGCTCATTTTCAGTTGCAATTGGGTGTTGAATTTTTCTCAGCATCTCAATCGGTGAAGAAAATCATTGAAATCAACCCCTACATGCTTGGCACAATGGCTGGTGGAGCTGCTGATTGCCAGTTTTGGCACAGAAACTTGGGCATTAAGGTGATTCTGTTTTTTTTTTTTTTTTTTTGAACAATTTATTCGTATGTCATGATTTTGGGGCCTTGACAAGGTATTGATGCTTTTTTATTAAACCCTGCATTTGAGTGCTTATTTCTACCTGTGTGGTGGTGTATACACCAGGATCTATTGGCCACTAGCCTAGTTCTCTTCTGTTTGGTGTTAATTTTTTATAGGATTTTATTTCCTTTCTCTTTTTGGGTAAGTAACATTTCTTTCCTTTCTTTATGATAAGTTTTCTTAAGGGGAAACGTCGCTTAGAATGATGAAACTTCTGCCTTATGAAAATACAGCCAAAATGCCAAGCTATGCGCAACATTATTTCCAGATCTTGTTACCTTTCAGAGGATCACACTTGCCTGAATCTGTTAAACGCAAGTTTTGTCTGGAAAAAAATTAATAGACTTTCCACGATTGCACTTTCTAGGAATTAGTCCTCGAACCATGGAAGCACAATCTCCTGTGATAAAAAAAATATTCTGAAAGATGTACCTCTGATTGAACACACACAAAGTGTGCAGCCACATTCTCTAACACGTCTGGATCAGCAGGATAATTTTTTTTTTTTTTTCTGTAAGTGTCCCTTGGCCGCTTTACACTGTTGCTACCATATAATAAGACTCCCTTACAGCTACATCAAAGTGTACATAACCCTGAGCCATGATTCCAACAGCTGCATTGCTAGTGGGGTTGCCGGCAGCAGTATTGTCCACTGTAGAATTAGGTGAAAACAAAATTTGAAGCTTCACCTAGCCCTTTTTAACCTGCCGAAGAAATGTCTCCCCTCTTCTGCGAAGAATATCTTTTCTATTACCTCGCAGAATATCCACCACAAGAAGAGAAAGAGACAAAGATTTTCACTCCTCTGTTTCAGCATGTTTGCAATGCCAGGTAATGAGTTGGAACTTTCAACCTGTCAAATAAAATAAGGTGATCCAGTATTTTAAATCCCAAAGTTCAAACCATAGACATCAGGCAACACATAGAAAGATCAGATGTTAAAGGTTTCCAAGTTGTATTCACAAAGAAGACAGTGAAGGTCATCCTGTTCAATCCTGTTTGTAATAATACTTCTTATGTGAACTACTTTGGACAATAGCGTCAACATTACAATTCTCATCTAATGGAGGCCTTTTTGCCTCCAAATTTGTACCTACTATGATGTAAGTAATTTGGTGCCTCGAGTTGCAGCAAGAGGAAAGCACGAATAGATTTGCCTGGCTCAGAATAATTACAAGGTAAATGTCAGTTTTGTTACATGGTCAAAGACAGCGCCTTACATCTTGAAGTTGGGTTAGTGTAGAGGTGTCTGTATTGTGATTGGGTGTTATTTGCGTGGCTGAAAATATTGGTATCGGTATCAGTCACAATCATACCAATATTGGATATATCGGAAATACATATCGGTATTGTATTTATTATATGGAAAAACATTTTTGTATATCGTAAGCTGATGGGCCGTATTAGAGACCTCGACACGGATGTATATCGGCTAATATTTGTATTAATGGTTGTTTGACATTAGTTTTTTTATCTAATGCGCTGGACTTTATAGAAATCTAACACTGGCTAGTGCTGTTTGGTTCACATTTGATAAATGTGTGTATGATTTGTATAATTTCCTATCATCTATCTCATATATCATGAATATACCAGAAATCCTCAAGTATATAATGTGTACTTAAACATTTGTGCAAACTAAAAGACATATGTTACACCACTGGAAATACGCATTGCTGTTTGTAAATCTGGTTTGCTTCCTTTCAAATATCAAACCGGACAGAGTAAGAAAAGTGAAATAAATTGGGTAGTTCTTAACAACTACAATTTTGACTCTCTATGATGTAGAAATACAAATTATACAAATATTTAATAATGTACGTAAAAAATATTTGTCTCTACATTCTATGAATATAACCCGATAATCTTATCCATATAGCATCACCTATACAAAAAATGAATAAAGTACAGAAAATAAATCAATGCACGATATAGTGACGTAGGAAAACTTCAACCAAATAGTTATTGAGTAAAATTTTTTAAGCTTTTCAAGCCATTAAAAATAAATCCACTATGAAAAAGGCAACTTAATATGTTATAGATGCACAAACATTTAATTAATTTATTCTTGACTAGTAATTTTTATCAAAGAACTCCTTAGATTTACGCCCTAATAATGGAACCGGATACTTTTCAATCTTATCTTGACCAACACTTTTGGAACTCTAATATCCAACTTATCAATGAAACTCTGAAGGCTTATGAGCTTGAAACAAGTGTTTGATGGTGATAGAAGAATTTTGGAATGAGAAAACTTAGCCTCTTGGATCGCAAATAATGAACATTGTTTTCCCCCCCTCTCCACCTTTCCTTCCCGTTGATATTAACTTGGGTGATGGCTAGGATAAGAAAAAAGAGTTTATTTATGAGTGTGGTTGAAAACTAGGATTAAGAGCACGGAACTAGTGAAATTCTTTTATTGGCATTCGAACGCTGCCTCGAATATCAGGCCGCACGAGCACTCTTCACACATGGATCATGTGTAGAGCTGCTGTTATCTGTGCACATGTCACCCTTAGGTGTGCCTCAAGTGTGGAGCTACTGCTAAGTGCAATGTGTGCCCTTTATTTGTAGAATTGTTGGAAAGTGTGCATGAGTGCCCTTCAAGCATCTCTTATGTGTGGAGCCGCATTCCCAAATGCACATGAGTGTCTCTTACGCATCTAATCCTTTTCACTTTGAAGAGATTGTCTTGAGTCATGATTGAGCACAATTAATAAATAAACCTAATAATCTCCCTCTTTGGTGATTTTGTTACAAAACCGGGTAATAAATAGACCTAATAATCTCCCTATTTGGTGATTTTGTGACAAAACCACTTATAGGATGCAATAAAAAGTAAGTTCTAATTACTGCTAAATTAGAGCTTGTTCAATAGCAATTATGTATATCCCAGAAAACTGAATATGATGCTGTAATTTGTAGCAGTCGATAGACCTATTTCCTTGAGGAACATACATGCTACTGAAACATAAGTGGTGTATCAAGCGAATATCAGTACTAAAATAATACAATATAATACATCACCCCGGTAGTAGCATAGTCAAGGTATAAAGCAGCATAGACAATGTATAAAACAATAATCAGCATAATCAGTAATAAAATACAATTCAATGCTCTCTGGACTGGTGATGGAGATATTCAGACCCGGATGACCACTCTTGAATGTAGGGCTGATTGATAGGACCAATATATTCAGCAAGTGATGCCTAGTGATGTAGTAGAGACTTCAGGTGGTGAGTTTGATTCTTAGATTGATGCCAATTTGTGTCAAAAAGGGGGAGATGTGTGCTATTAAGGGGGAGATTTGTGAGATTGGGTCAATGATGCTAACTTCATGTTCTGACATGTATTCACTGAATATATTGTTATATTTTCTAAGGGGAGTATTATGTTTTATTACTAATTTTGCTGATTATTGTTTTATTTGTTGTCCTTGTTACTTTATATCTTGACTATTCTACTAGCCATAGTGATGTATTATGTTCTATTGTTTTGATACTAATATGTGTTTGATTTATCGCCGGTGTTTTTCCAGTAGTGTATGTTTTACAAGGAAATACGTTTATCAAATACTACACATCATTAACATCATGTTCAGTTTTCTATACGGTTGTTATTTAATAAGCTCTAATTTAGTGGTAATTAGAGCTTTTTATTTGCATCCATTAAGTGGTTTTGCCGCAAAATTGTCAAAGGGAGATTTTATTAGGTTTGTTTTATTGGCATATATGTGACAAAATTTAGTCCTAATTGAGTCGTGTTTCAGTCTTTTTATTTGTTAATTGTGCTCGGTTGTGACTCAAGACAATTTCTTTAAATATGGCAAGGATCGGGTAAGTAAAAGGTGCTCATGCGCATCTACAAATGTGGCTTCACACATGAGGGATGCCTGAAGGGCATTCATGCTCACTTTCTAATTCTATACATAAAGCATGCATGAAGGACGCACGATGCACTTAACAATAGCTCTATGCATGAGGCACAAATCAGGGGCACATATGTGTATAGAACAACAGTTTCATGCTTGATCCACGCGTGACAGGGACTCATGTGGGCGGGCGCTTGAGCCAACTTTCAAACGCTTGTGAAGGAATTTCACCAGTTTTGCGTTTTTAATCCTAATTTTTAGCCACACTTCTTAATCTAGTTGTCACCCAAGTTACTATTGAAGAGAAGGATAGGTAGAAAAGTGTGAAAAAAAAAAGGAGACATCTTTCATTATTTGTTATCCAAAAGTCTAGGTTTTCTAATCCTAAAATCCTTTTACCACAATCAAACACTTGTTCCAGACTCGTGAGCTTTAGAGTTTTGATGATGACTTGGATCTTGGAGTTTCAGAAGTGTTGATCGTTCCTGGGATGGTAAAGTTTATGATATGATCAAAGGTGTCTGGTTCTGGTTGTTAGGAGTAAATCCAAGTTGTTCTTCGGTATGGGTTACTTGTCAGAAGTAAGTCGACTAAGAGTTAACGTTTATATTATCTAGTTTGTATATTGATTTTCTTATAGTGAATTTACCTTTAATAGCTTGAAAAGCTTGGAAGATTTTACTCAGTAACTGTTTGGTTCATGAGATTCTCGTCATCATTATATTGTGTTGATTTATTTTCTGCATTTTGTTCATTGCTGATATTGGTGATGTTAAATGAATAGGATTATTGTTTTATATTCATAGTATTTGAAAGTAAATGTTCTTTTCATATATTGAATATTTTTGTAATTTATGTTTTCGCATCGTAAAGGGTTAAAACTGTAATGGTTAATGACTATCCCATTTATTTCAACTAGTATCAAAAATCTCTCTCCAATGTTAATTTGGTTGATGGCTTGGTGAAGAGAAATAACTCTATAAGTGTGGCTAAAAATTAAGGTTAAACACAGAATTGGTAAAATTCTTTTGCTGGCTCGAACGTCGGCACGCATGAATGCTCTTCATGTGCGATTCATGCATGTGGCTACTGTTATCTGCACACGTGCACCCTGATGCGTGCCTCATGAGTGGAACTACCGCTAAGTGTGCATGTGCGCCATTCATATGTGCTTCCTATATGGAATTGCTGGAAAGTGCATATGAGTGCCGTTTAGGTGTCCATAATGTGTGGGGTCACATTCCTAAATGCATATGAGCGCCTTATATACGCTTGATCCTTTTTATCTGCAGAGCTTGTTTAGAGTTATGATTGAGTATAATTAATAAATAAAAAGACTCAAATAGGACCAATAAAATAACCTAACAATAAGAAATATCAAGCCAGCTCAGACTTTATTTGCCTCGTGACAAACCACACCTGGAAATTATTGTTAGCTTGGTTTTGTTTAGTGCACAATCATACAATGCACATCCGTAGTTAAATGGCTAATTTGGAGAGTAATCTATTATCAGTGTCCTTTGATTGAGTGGCTTGTTATAATTTATTTATTTTTTTAATCCATTATCAAATGGGGAAATGGTGCCTATCATATCCCGTGTAATTGGAGGTATATGCCCTATTTTATCGATTGTCAAACATATTAAAGTCTTTAATTTATTTTTTTTAATTGTCAAAAAGAAAAAAAAAATATTCACTTGTTAGGATCAATGTTGTATTACTTGTAAAAGAAAAAGTCAGGAAAAGAAGTAGTCGGGCTAATTGAGCCAATGATATGAGATGGCCGAGAGCTGCAAGCCCAAAATATAGTCAGGCTAATGAAGCCAATAATATGAGATGTCTAATAGTTGTAAGCCTAAAATGTAGTTGGGCTAATAGAGTTATTAATATGAGATGGTCGAGAATTATAAGACTAAAATGTAGTCAAGCTAATAGAACCAATGATATGAAATAACTGAGAGTTAGAAGTCTAAAATATAGTTGGACTAATAGAGCCAATGATATGAAATGGCCTCTATGATATGCAGAATTGGATTTTGAGTTGGCCTCTGTTTATATAGTTGTGCCGCAGTTATCTATTTATGTGGATGTGTCGTTGGCTTTTCCGTTGGCTTCTGTTCATGTTGTTTTAAGCTTATGGCAGCTAGTTTTAATATTTCAGTGCCGGCTACATGAATTGGCAAACAAGCAAAGAATTTCTGTTACAGGGGCTTCAAAACTGCTGGCAAATATTCTTTATTCTTATCGGGGCATGGGCCTTTCTGTTGGGACCATGATTGCTGGATGGGATGTGACGGTAAATGACTAATTTTTCTCAATGTGGTGGTTTTGGCTTGCCTTTTTGTCTGAATTCTATAAGATGTGCGCTCCATGTGGGTTATAGGGTCCTGGTCTGTACTATGTGGACAGTGAAGGTGGAAGGCTCAAAGGGACTCGATTCTCGGTTGGGTCTGGTTCACCGTATGCTTATGGTGTTCTTGATAATGGGTATTTTTTTCTCTTCCGATAATCCTCTTTCCTGCTCACTCTCAAATTTTTACGGATTGTTGGTATAGCCATCATATTATTTTTATCTTTTAGTGGGTTGTATAGTATTGGCTTCAGCTGAAAATTCTTCCTTAGCTATGGTGGTGGTGGTAGCCTTGTGAATTCAAATGCTCATATTTTATGGAAAATTGGGGGTATTAAACTTTCTGGATACAACTTATTTATGAAAAATAATTATATATATGCTAAAATGCTTTGGATGTGGAACAATTCTAAGTCAATTTGCATCTATGGACTTGTACTCTTTTTCCTTGTCCTCTGTTTATTGTTCCTGTACCTTGTTTTTCTCATTTAAGGCCGCTATAGAAAATTTAAGGGGTTGGGACTCTGTTCTACGACGACCAACTGTTTGGCAAGTCAGTTATTAGATTATTTTGTTGTGCTGGTTCATCTACATGCATGTTTTGCAACGTTATTATCATCACACAGCCTCTACCATCACACAGCCTCTACCGCTTCTTCCCCTCCCTGCTATTCTTTCCTCACAGCCGCATACAAGTTGAATATGAGCTTTTGTATATCTCATGAACACCGGCAAGAATTCCTATAATATGACTCTCACACTCTGTGCAGTGCTCATATTTGTCTTGTTTTTGCGTCGTGCTTCTTCTAGGTACCGCTATGATATGACGATCGAAGAAGCTGCAGAGTTGGCTAGACGGGCTATTTACCATGCAACTTTCCGTGATGGTGCCAGTGGTGGAGTTGCTAGTGGTACGTGCTCTCATGTACTGTACACGCATGAAAATGCTTATACACAGACACTATGATCCCACTCACGTCTGTGTTTTTGGATGCTTGCGGGAGAGCATAATCGAGAAATTTGTTGTTTCTCCAGTTTACCATGTTGGACCAAATGGTTGGAAGAAACTTTCTGGAGATGATGTCGGTGAACTTCACTATCAGTATTATCCAGTGACACCAAACACAGTGGAGCAGGAAATGGCTGATGTAACAGCTGCTTAAGAGAGAGGAGTTGTCTGCGTTGTGACGACCTGGCATAGGTCTCATGCTTTCCATGGACTGGTGTCATCATGTCCAGACCTCAGGCAATCTTGTTTTATTGCAATTCCTTACTGTTTGTTAACAGCAACACATCACACTTAATGACTGCCAAAATTTGCATAAGAGCATGTAAGGATCCTCCATTGTGTGGTTTTGGAAGGGTTAGACGTGCGTTGCTATGCCCATGTATTGTAGGATGATGGTTTCTGTGGTTTAAATCTGTTAACTATGCCATGAATCTGGATGTACTATTCCGTGTTTTATTGTCCAATTAAGAGTAAGGTGGATTAGGATTTGCTTTTAATTTGGGATTGAGCTTGTTGAAAGTGGAGTGGCATTCTCTTTTTATTTTAAATGAGTTGATTGAAACCTAATTTTTACTTCGAGATGGATATCAATTGGAGTAGGTTTGTAGCTGTGTGTGTAAAAAGAAATATAGACCCGAGTGGTGGATATTTCTTTCTTGGTTTAAGCATGCAAAGTGGAGCTTCGGTGTAACAATAGAATTGTCGCGTGACCATAAATTTGAGTCGAAAAAATAACCTATAGCGTAATATAAGGTATAACCTGAGAACAATAGACCTAAGTGGCCCGTCCCCTGTCCAAATCCTGGCATAACTGGGATTTTATGTCTATTTTGTTTTAACCATGATAGTGTTGGAGATCGGGCAACAAGGTTGATGGCATAAGAAGAGGGAGGGCAGGACTCATATTTCTCTTCCAACACACGGCGAAGCAACGCCCAACCTAATTGTCACCTATAACAACATATCCCTTGGTGCGCCGCTGTTTCGTTTAAAAATTTTTAAAAATCAAATATAAAAATTAATAAATTTTTTTTATTTTTTAATTGTAGGACAGTGTTTTGTTTCGTTTTGTTATACAAATCTAATTAAATTTGATTTTCATCGTCATACTGTCGCCTATCTAAGCAATTTTTTCCCTCTTAGACCTGTTCTTGTACTGCTACATTAGGTAAATAGTATTATACATATATATATATCCAAAATGACAATCAATCAATGTAAGAAAGATTCAAATTTGATAGTTAATCAGCCTTTAGGGGATAATTAGCCTTCAGGAGACGCATCTCTCGTGGCCTTAATGTCGAGAAATGCTTGGCCTTTTTTGTTAGGAGTATCAGGATTTTTTTCGATCTGATTTTCTCTAAGATGGCTTGATGTTTCCCTCTTTGATGCTCTTTTCTTTAGAATTAATGCTATTTTCTTTCTTTAGAATGTTGACGAGTATTTTGGCTCACCATGTGGTTTGAAGTGTTTTTGTTCTCACTTATGCCTCTCTCTCTCTCTCTCTCTCTCTTCAGAATAAATTTTATGACTTAAAAAAAACTATGTAAAAATAGAAGAAAAATGTGTCGTCAAGTATATCAAAATTTTTATGAAATTCAACTGATTGTACATTAGGCTAGCGGTAAAAAATTATTTTTGGAATGGAGCTGAATACTGATAGGCTGCATATTTTATACCAGAGAGAAGTATATTTTTTTCTGATCTTTATAGAATGCTATTATATTGTTCAATCAATATTCATTTTATTAATTTTTTTTAATACATTAGATACGTTTTTTTAGCATGGCAGATGTTAATACTCGTTTGGTCATGATATAGTCTATTGGCTAAAATAGTGACAAATAATTCTTATCCATAGTTAGATACTGGTAAGGACGGATTAGAATTTTTTTTCTAGTTGGGTTAATACCATGCACATTACACAATTACTATTTCTTATAAGAAAAACATGCATATAAAACATTTATATATAATATAAAAATTAATAATAAAAATTATAATTGGTCTTGTTAATACTTAATATCTTAAAAATGTGACTAAAAAATTTATTCAAGTTTGTACTACTTGAGTGAACCAAATTCGAAATATTAGTTAATTTTCATAGATCAAATGTAGATATTAGATCATACAAATCTAAATTTAACGTTAAATAAATAAAATCTAAAAAACAAGAACGAAACCGATTATAAGGGTTGGATTGATTCAAACTATTTTAAATTATTGACAATAAATTGTTTTGGTTTATGAAATATGAATAACAACTCTAATATATCAACAAACCTTAAAAATTTATCACTATATTTTATCATAGTATCTTGAAAATATAACCTGACAATTTAATCAAAATAATTTTTTATAAATAAAAAATAAAAATATATATAATGATATATATGCCTCAAACAATCTTAGAAGTGATTCATCTTTATTTGAGTAGAATTTGTCCTAATATTTTCTTTAAATAGAGAGAATAGTTATCGTTGGATTAAAAGAAAATAAACTCCAGTGATCAATTATAATTTTATTTAATTTTAGCCATTTGATAGAAAACTTATTTATATATTTTAAAAGAGATTTTTTAAATAGAAAAAAAATTAAAACGTTAAATTGTGGGGTAATTTTTTTGGGGCGTAAGTAGAGAGAGGGAAGTTTGGGCATAAGGCATTGACTATTAAATATTATTTATTAAATAAATAAATAAATAAAATTGATAAAGAGTGAACTAATACATTAAATAAATAAGTTAATTATTACAACTAATAAATAAATTTAATAGAATTAATAAAAATTTTTAAAGGAATAAATAAAATAATTTAGTTTAATACTATATATATATATATATATATTAGTTGGATTAATCCATAGTACTACTTTTTTAATATGTTCACTCATATATGCCGACATAACACTATACTTTAACTTGGTTGTTATAAATTTCTACTACGGCCATAACTTTTCTTCGCATATTAGACTTATAGTAAGACTGGTCGATCTTACTATTTTTTGAGTGCATATTTTTTAAATAATGGTTCAAATCCCTATATTTTTTTTTGTTAAAACTCGAGACATATCCCATCCAAGCAACCTTAATCAACCCTTTTTGATGAAATACGCCTTTCAAAAGTTATATTCAATAACGGGAATAGTTATTTCTTATATATAAGAAATAAAAAATATATAAGAAATATTAGTATTTTTTATTTATTGAGTTAGGTAAATATTTATTTTTTTGATAATAATTATTTCATATAAAATAAAACTAAATTTAGAAATAAATATTTTATTAGTGATAATGTGAGAATAAAGTTTATATTTTCACCAATCAAATATATCATAGTGGTATGTTTGGTTGGTGAGAATAAAAATTTTATTTTTACCTTATTATTAGTAAAATATTTATTTTTACGTTTGGTTCTTATTTTTATATAGAATAATTATTTTTAAATGAGCAAAGATTTCTCCAACTCAATGAATAAAAAATATCAATTTTTTTTGTATTATTTATTTTTTATAATTAAAGAATAACTATTCTTATAATTATTATTATTTTACCCCTCGTCATTTTAACTTTTGTTTGAAACCTTGGCTACTTCCTTTTTCATCTTTCGTCTCTTAGCAGTTTGTCACTCTTTTCTTTTTTGATTCGACGCCATTTAAATTCGTCTCGGTTTATGTCCCATACTCTTCAGATCAGTTCCAAATGTATGAGTTAAAGGTCCATTGCAACATCCGTAACGGCAACCACGACTCAACCAATTGTAGCACGGGAGACTATTGTGAGTTTTTAAATGGGATATTTGAATATTGACTCTATCCGGTGCAGTACCATATAAAGGTATGTAAAGATGGAAAAAACTGTAAGCAAAAATTTATTCCTTTGCAGCAATAAGCCTATAGAAGATATGGGAAGGAACAAGTATCATATTACTGTTATACATAATATTAACAGCCATTGTTATGGGTATTATTCACACCCTCTGTCTCTAAAATCTTTTTTTTTTAAATAATGATTAAAAAGTTATTAATATAAATTTTTATTTTTTTATTATACTATTATTATATATTAAATATTTAAATATTTATTTTTAATTAATTTATTATTATTTTAAATAAGTAATTAAATATAAAATAAAAATATTAAATTATATTTATATATTTTTTATTTTTTTAAAATAATTATTTTATTTTATTTTAATAACTGGATATGGATATGGCATAAAATGTTTTTTTTCATGGCACTACTGATTAGAGAGAGGGAGAGAGAGAGTTGGTGGCATAGGGATGCGTTTTCAAACTGAATCTTGGACGCTTTACATGCAAAAGAAACGAGTGTGCCGCTCCTGCTAGCTGGAAACAGTTCACCCCCGGTGGCGGTGGCGACCCACCGGCCAACCCACAACACCTTCGATTCTTTCAATATATATAAAATAATTGATTCACGATACTTGATCCATCCATTCTCAGCTTATCTATAATATTATTTTCAATAACTAGGATCTTTTGGATTTTTTTTAAAAAATGAAATAAATTAAATAAATTTTATATATAAAAAATAAGTTATAAATAACCTATAAGTGAGTGTGATATTTAACATTATTGTTCTGTATATATATATATATATGTAAATATATTATTAAAAATTTAAAATCAGAAAATAGAAAAAAAATCTACTCTTTTTCTCTCTCTTTCTCTCCCTCTATATATATGAAAAAAATAGTTATAAAGATAGTAAAACATTTAGTATTTTTTAAAACTATAGTCCTTTTTTTTATAGCTTAGCTTTGACCCATTAGTCATCCTCCATTATATTAGAATATGGCTGTCACGGTCAATTTACTTTAGCATATTACATTTTTATTCTTGTTTAAAATCTTATTATTTTTAGTTGTGTTTTTTGATTTTTTTTTAAAAAAACTCTATTATTAGTTTGTTAAATTGACCATATTTTGATTTGTATGCTAATAAAATGCCAAATTTGGGCACCTACTTTTTTTTTAGCAAATAATAATAACAATAATAATAATATTTTTTTATAAAAAAAAAGAAATAATTTTAATTAATTATTGTATAGTGTGAACACGAGTACTATATGATAATTTATAAATTTGATGATCGAGATAGGTTGGTCCGACCAGCTGTATTTAATTACACAGTTACGTTACCTGGCCTGGCTGGGCTGGCTGGACCAAATTCATAATAAGGAAAAGCGAGTGGAAATAAACATAGTACGGACCATAAGATACTTAGGAGATTTGGGTTCCCATGCAGCCACGCTTGGTGAACTGTTTAAAATTAATTTTTTAAAGATGAAATTACACAATAACATGAAATTATTGTGGTATTATATGAGGGAGGGTGGATTTAAAAGTATGATTAATAATATTATTATTTAAATATTTTTAACCAATAAATTTAAAATTGTTATGATATTATATTTTAATAAAAAATTGTCAAAAATTGACTAAATTTTATACAGATAAATGAGTCAAAATGAAAAATAAATAAATTTTGTGGGTCTATTAAAAATAAATATGCCATGATATTAGCAAACAAAATTTTAATTTTACTATATATTTATATAAGTAAAAGGTTTCAGAGTTTGCTATTATAAGATTGAGCATATTGTTCCCTAAATACAAAAATTACTCATCTTATTTATGTAACTTTTTTAACAGAATCAATTGACCCTATATAATATGAGAAATAATATGCATACAATCACTTATATATTTATTTATATTAAAATTGTTAAAATTAATATAGATAGAGAAAAATAAAAAAGAATAAAAAATAAAATAAGGTAAATATATATATAATTTTAATAATTTTGATATACATAGATATATAACTGAATATATAAATAATATTTTTTGTATAATACAGGGTGGATGGTCCACTAAGTATACAGTAGTATGGCAATAGAAAACATATATATATATATATATATATATATATATATACTTGTGACACTGCATTGATTATTGGCACATTGCTTTAAAGATAAAAATATTAAAATAAATTATATTTTTAGCTCTTTCCCTTTTTTTTAAATTTATTACAATTATACTTTTATTTTTATCATAAAAGTTAAATTCACATCTGACATAGAAAATTTTCTAATTTTTGCTTTTATTTTCAAAATTTTGACATTGAAAATTTTTTGGACCATAGAACTATCTTATCATATAACTTCAATATCACATATCCAAAAAAAAAAAGAAAAGAAAAACTTCGACGTCTGATCCATTAGAACTAAATCTTACATACGATAAAATTCGTAATATAATAAAATTTGATTAAAAAAAGATAAATTAAAAAATAAGAATAAAATAAAAATTCAAAATTCAAAATGTTAAACGTAATTTTAATATTTTTCCTTGGTTGTGCTGCCACTCGTCCTTCCACGAAACAGCAGCCTATTTAATTTTCTCTGCTCAGTCGGTGACGTTCACACTTTGCCACCTTCCTCCTCTTTAATCTCCCGCTATAAATATCTCTTCTGATACATTCATCAGTGTCATCATCGTCGTCGTCTTCGTTTTCTTCTTCTTCTTACTCGTCCTCTTTAAATATTCATTCAATGGCTGTTTCTAAGCTTCTAAGCGCTTTGCTGCTTCTTTCCCTGCTCGTTCTAGCTCATCTTGCCCAAGCCATTCAAACGGTAATTAAATTACGAGACCGAAAGAACATATGAAAATATGATGTATTTAATAAAGTTATATAATATACATATATATATTTTTTGTTTTCAAAATGGATTATTTTGTGTCTTTTTTTTTTTGATTTAATCCCTTTAGATGAGCATTAAAAACTCATTTTAATTAATTTGATTTTCCCTTGATAATAATCATTAGTTACACTAAGCATGGGGGTATTTAATAGATAGCTGTTAACCATGCACTGCAGGCTAGCAGCAGCAACTCCCCCAGTCCTCCTGCTGGCAACCTTGGCTCCCCCGGCAGCAAAATCGGTAAGTTTCACCCATATATATATATTCAAAGAGTTCTTAATTAATGCCCCTTTTTTAAAAAAACAAAAAAATAGAAGACTTCATACTCTTTGAATCTCGAAATTTTCTATTTCTTAATTAATCTCTTTGAGTTTGGTTGGTAGACGAAAAATTATAGAGATTAATGAAATGTATTCTATTCGTTTCTATAAAACCTGTAAAAAACACAGAAGTTCTAACTGTTCTTGTTTGCAAGACCCATGAGATTCAACAAATGCGTTCGCACCTTTCTGGAAGATAAGATGTAGGAGAGGTTTGCATGATACGTATTTTGTTTTATTTTCATGATATAAAAATGTAAATGTTTAATTTTTTTAATGAGATTTATATGATTTATTAGAGATTTTTATATTATTACGATCATAAAATCTATTAAACGTCTCATTTACCTATAATTTATTTACAACTTATAATTTATATTTAATTGTTATTTTATTTTATTTTTTATCTAAAGAAGAGTTGTGGGTGAGTTATTGGTGCATGGGATAGATGAAAAATTATAAAATCTTAATCAGATAAATATTATCTCTCTATGTTATTATTATTTTTTTAAATTTAAATTCTGTATTTATAAAATATGTGGGATGAGATAATGGCAGATTGCGGATCAGCATGCGTAGCAAGGTGCCGACGGTCAAAGAGGCCAAGGCTGTGTCAGAGGTCGTGCCACTCGTGCTGCAGCAGGTGCGACTGCGTCCCTCCGGGCACTTCCGGCAACTACGACGCCTGTCCCTGCTACGCCAGCATCATCACCCGCGGCAACAAGCGCAAGTGCCCTTAACTCCTCCTCCTCCTCCTCCTCCGAGAGAGAGAGATAGAGAGAGATGCGTCTGCCATTACAGACGCACTTATTCAAGTGCAGTAGTGATTTTGATTTTCGAATGAATAAATGCCCGTTTAGTTTGTGTTGTTTCTTCTACCATTAACATGGTGTAGATCATCTTGTTTTTGAGTCATAAATTTGGCGATTCTTTGTGTAATTCTATTGTACTGTATTTGCCAAAAATATATAAAATCTTTAAATTATTAATTTATTAAATTAATTAAATAAATATAACCTTATTAGTTTATATATATATTAAAAATAAATTTTTTAAAAGATGTATCCATTAAAGATATATTTATTGATAAAAAGAATAATTGTATGTTCTTTTAATAAATACCCATTAGGTAAAAAGATGACATTTCTCAATAATTATATCTATTTAAAATATATCTTTTGAACAAAATGATGTATATTTTGATAATTTAAGAATAGTCATTTTTTCTTTTATAAAAGGAC
This sequence comes from Nepenthes gracilis, assembly GCA_033239525.1. Classification (NCBI taxonomy): domain Eukaryota; kingdom Viridiplantae; phylum Streptophyta; class Magnoliopsida; order Caryophyllales; family Nepenthaceae; genus Nepenthes; species Nepenthes gracilis. Next base: position 4,885,642 of record BSYO01000004.1, read on the forward strand.
GTTCGTAGCTATCATCTTAAATATATAAGCTTTGCATAAAATTTCTACAAATCATAAGGAGGTGAGAGAAAATTTTTTTCAGTTTTTTGAGATAAGAATAATATCTGTCTAATATGAGATAGTTTGACGATAATGAATTTAGATATATAAACTTATTTATATGAAAAACTGTTATATAAAGAAATATGATAATAAAATTTTATATATTAAAATTTTATTTCATTAAAATAACTTATATTGTTATCATAGTCTAGATAAAATTTGCAACGTTTGTTGAACCACGGCAAGGATTTTAATTCTTTCATTACTTTTATTTGTATTCCATAAGGTTAATTATGACCCGATTTTGTTTTGTGTGGCCAACCTGTTTAAAAGGTTTATCGTGAAAAGTTTATGCTATGGCTTAATGGCAACTTTATAAATATAAATTAATTTTTATTATAATATATTTAGATTTATTTAATATATAATCTTTATAGGTGACAGAAAATTCTGAGCCGATAAAATAGACAAGGATTTCATCATAGGATAAAAGAGAACCAAAATAAAGATGAGATAGTGAGACTCGAAGTGAGATGGTAACACAGGGAACAAAACCTGTCATCTTGTCAATTCCCCATTGACTCTCTTTATATTTAAATATAAAATATAAATATAAATATTGCCTTATTTTTAATTTATTAAAAACATTATAAAAATAATAATAATAATGTAAAAAATAAAAACATTAAACTCCTATAATATTTTTTATTTATTCGACAACCAAATAACTTAAATACTTGTATTAAAATTCAATTTTTTATGGGATTTTTTGTCAATGTCTAAGCAAATGAAAGAATTTATATTTTAAGAATTTTCTTTTATTATTATTTATTATTTTTTTTCCTTGTATATATTTTCTAAAACCAAACAGTTGCTAATTGTATTATTACTAGCATTTCCATCATTTGATAGTTTCACATGCAATAAAAATTTTTATAAGTAATTAATATAAATATATATGTTAAAAGCTTATTGAGTAACCCTAAAAGGAGCCAAAGGAGACTGGAAGCTATAGGCCCTCGTAAAACGAACGTACCCCAATGATGGAAGGTATCAACAATCGTCTTGTTTTTGATTTCTTTCGATTATAAAAATTTCATTCGTAAAGTATTTTAATCAGTAATTATAGTATGATCCGAGTCAGGGGGTCGATAATATCAAAAATATATTTATTTCTAGTATTATAAATAAAATAAATAATAATTTATAAGTATTGAATAAATTGTACTGACTTGACTAGCTTATCTATTTAAGCCGTCGAATATAAATGGGCCGTACTGGACATGACATGGAATTTATATGTCCTACCTCAACACGGCACATGACCCGTGTTGTGCTGGGCTAGTCGTGCCTATGGGTAGTACTGTTCCACGGGTTGAAATGATACGATCTTTTTTTAATATGTAAAAAAATAAAAAAATATATTTAAAAAATAAAATTATATAAAAATATTATAAAATTATATCATATATTATTTATTTGTCGAATATTTTTGATATATTATAAATTAAAAAATAAAAAATATATCTATTAAAAACTCTTGGTTATTCTAGGCCTCACCTACATTTTCACTACTATTACTTCTATAGTTTTCTTTTTCGTTAAAACCGAAAATAATTAGATTTCTAATGTGATATTTTGCAACCAACCATCCTTAAAAAGGATGTATACTTTTATGATTTTCAGTATCATCCTACTTATTTTTTTATCAATTATTCAACTTTCAATGCTAAAAGTGAATTTCGATGATACTGTATATGTTGGTGAAATTAATAGGTTTCATATCATTATGCGAGCACAAGAAATATGTACTTGCTGCCATTTCACTGATCTAAAATTTAAAATTTTAAACCGCTACTTGTAATATTAGAAATATGGTCCAATTGTGCGTAATAAATAAGTTTAGTTAATATTGCATTTTTATTAACCGATTGTATTTCTCATCAAATCCTATCAATGAAAGCAAATTTATTCAGTCACCTCTACTATTATGTACTTTTGCTACTGGAGTAGTAGACAATTCTGAAATTAATTATAGTACATATAAGTTATACATTATATATAAATTTTGATAAATTTGTGCCTTTATTTCTCCCATTCCACCAGTTATTCCCATGTTGTTGTATGAGTATGTAATATATATACACATCTCACATAAATGTACGTAAGTGTCCATAATTGTGGCAAATAAGACTAGTATTGAAATTTTTTTAAAAATATATATATAGTTAAATAAAATATTAATAAATATATTATTTTTAATAATTTATAATATTTACTTAAAATTATTTACTTAAATCTAAAATAATATTTTTATCTCCAATGCTGATATTATTTGGTAAAAATTATAGCCGTCTCAAAAAAGCACAATCAAATCAATAAATGTTAATAATTAGATTAACAGTAAATTTTAGATGGTATAATGGCTACCTATAAGTTTAGTAGTAATAAAATAAAATATTTTTAATAATATTTAATCGTTTCAGTATTTTTCAATGAATATTTATAATCAACTTGACCGTTGAAATATTTTATTATAAAAAATTGTTAAAATACCGTAAAAATAATATGTGAACTCTAACATCTGACATATCAAGTTTTATCTTATTGGATAGCTAATTTTTATCTTCTTATAATTCAACTTGTTTTATCTACATATTGTATTGAATTGCTTATGCGAAAAAAAAAAAAATATTCTAATAAATAAAATAATATTATTTATTTTTTTACATAAGAAGAAATATATTATAAAATATTCTTAACATAAATATTAATAAAATGACATGTACATCTTGTGTAAAATAATTTATAATTTAAAATTAAAAAAATTATAATTTAAATAAGAAAATAATAGAATTATTATTTAATACATTATAATATAAAAAAGCTTACTAAATATTCTAAATTTATTTATAATAATATTTTAAAATTATAAAAGTAGCATTTGTGTACTCAAAAATTTTTAAATTAATAATAATTTTTTATAATTTTCAAGTTTTATAAATTTAATGTACAATTATATAAATATAAGATAAATTATTATGTAATAATTATAAATTACTAGTTAAAAAAATATTATATTTTACGTATATTAGTTTAAAAATTAATTTTTATTTAAACTATAAAAAAATAAATAGTCTCACCTTTAATAATTTATTAAAATATTTATATATACATAAATTATGAGCACTTTTATAAATATTATTCGAATTTATAGTTTTCTGTCATGACAATATAAGAAAATTGCCATGGGGAGATTAAGTATCAACATGTGAAAAGATTTTTAAAAAGAATTAATCGCACAATTTTATAGTAAAAATATTAAATTCATTGTATAAACAGATTAAGTATATAGAAACAATTAGAGATTATATCAAACTTTCTCAACACTTATGCTAGATATCTAAAATATATTAGATAAGGATAGTCACTGTTATTTCATTGATAATTTACAAACATAAGCCAAGATAAAATTCTTTAGATAGCAGCTATAAGATTTAATTTCCATCCAAAATAGAAGTAAAAGACTTGTTGACTATTAAGAGAGGCAACCACAATAAAAAGGATGGTGGTAAACCATCAAATAAGCCAATATAGAATTTCCAATATCAATAAGTCAGGAAAATAATATCCAGATTAGGGGAAGTAACTTTTAAAAAAAAATTATCATCATTAAATTTTCAGAGTTTCAAGAAAAATATTAATATAATGGTAAATAAGAGATATCTTCTAATAAGTCTTTTTGTATAATGAGTTGTATAGGGTGGCACAATAGCCGTTCAAAGAAGCCTTGAGTGTGCTATAATGGAGAAGTAATTAATTAGAGTTAGAAGATGGCGAGAATAACAAAAACTAAGCTCACATAGGTATGATCTACCTATTGCATTCCATGGAGGAACATGCTCAAGAATTCACCAAGTTTACTGGTATTATATACATGAAAATCTAAGTGAATAACAAATATGTCTGCACTACTAGTCAACATTGGTGCCACTCATAACTTCGTGGTTGAAATCAAAGTGGATTGACTGGTATGCTGTTGGAGTGAAATAGCGGCTACATGAAGGAGATGAACTCGAAGGTAACGCCTATCCTTAGTGTTGTTATGTTTGTACCGTTGTAACTTTGAGAATAGAATTAAAAGTTGAACTTCACACCATCACTTATGGATGATTTTGACTTGGTTTTTGGGATAGACTTCTTTAAGGTAACTAATAGAGTATCTATAACCCACTTAAACTTAAGCATTCCTTGTGCCCAAGAGACCGTATTTGGTGAGCACATCTACAAAGCTGAAAGAATTTATCAAAGGTGACAGTGCACCTTAAACCTACTATAAGATGACTATTACTAGTCTAAAATAAAGGATGATGAGATAAGTTATAAAAAGACATACTCATCTATCAATAAGATAAGATTTAATATTAGATACTGGCAGAATTCTTACTTAGTAGGCTATGAAAAAATATTTTCCTTGATTTTATCAGTAAGCTACCTAAGATTGATAAGCACTCGTGCACCTTAATGATTGTAGACTGCTTCTAAATGTATTCCATTTAGTTTCAACTTTAAGAGATTGTTCATGCAACACCTAGATGTTTCAGACTCCGGTCAATCAGACTCCTAGCTGATTCAAATATTTAATTGTAAAAATAATGATAAAGATAAAATCTTTGTACGTGATTTCAGCCACCTCCCTTAATTTCAGTTGCATATTTTAATGTTAAAAATGATCTTTGATTAGTTGAATTAACACTTTTGACTAGCCCCTTTCGAAACTTAAGTTTAACTTAATTTCCTCCCTTCTTTTAATTAAAGTGATAGTGGCGCCCTAAGCTCTCTTCTATCCTAATCCCCTCATTATTTGCTGCCACCTTGAAAAGGGTAGTAGAGAAAAAATTGGCCACCTTGCTCATTGAGCCGTGAGAGTGAAATCTACTACTTGTAACCCTAAAATCCTTGGTGACGTGCTACCTTTGGAGAAGAGGAGGACCAAATTCATTAGTGAAATTGTTTATATTTCTACATTTTGAACTATCAACTTATTTATATTCGATATATTAAATAATGATAAATTTTTCATATTTACACCAAAAATCAATTCTCACAATTAAATGTGCTCAGGAGCTACCTTGACTAACATCCAACTTGCAACAAAAACAAATGCACATGATTTTTATAGCTATAAAATTCAAACTGTGACACTACATGTATAAACAAAATAAAAAAAAATTAAAAATACCATTTTTTTAAAAAAAAAATAGAAAATTATTTTCTAGTTATAGAGTCCTCACCAACAAAATCCCTTACACTATAGATCTATCACAAATTCACCAATCATGATTTTTCTTATGTAAAATGATGGGTATAAAAATTCACAATGAATCATGTCTTTGAAACTGGGTTATTTTCTACCACATCATTTCAAATGAAATTTTACCATAACATTCCACTAACAGCCCCTCAATTTAGCTGCCTAGTAAAAAGCTCTCTTATGTCAGACACGGGGCATTCCCAGAAATTGACTCTTCAGTTGTGACTTACATGGCTGCCTTTTTGCAGATGTCTTCTAGCCTTTGCACCGCTGTCTGATAGCCTTCAACTTACTGCCAACTCTGGATCCTTCTTGCCGGCAAAGCATGACGGAAAGACATTCGGTTTGGGTTGAATGTTTTTGTCTATAAACTAAGATAATGAATGAAAACTAACGTAGAGGACTTCTTTCGCACCAAACCAAGTATAAATGACTGAATTAGATTCCTTATGCAGATTAAAATTCAGTAGAATCGACAAATGGACCAACAGAATACGCGCACACTAGGAAAATTACAATAGTGAAACATATCTCGAATGATAGCAATCGGCCACCAGTGATTTTTCACATTCTGAGTTGCATATCTTCGATCGGAGCTTTCATGGAGGGAACAGTGGCAGCTACAGCTTGTTCGGTTCTTCTCTTTTGAAAAGAAATGCAAGAAGAAACAGAGAAGGGTTCAGAGATCAGAAAGGGACTTCCCGCTGATGAATTCAATAAGTTTCGCAACCGTCTCATCGAGAGCAGCAGTCACTTCAGCCAAGTTGTGCAAGAACTCCTCAGTTGTTGGTTTATCGCCATCCACAATATCAGTGATGGCTTTCACAAACACAGCAGGAACTTTCAGAAGATCAGCTACATAGGCTACAGCTGCACCCTGAAACCAGGTGCATTGAGATACAAAGGAGATGATAGATTAGACTGCTCTATCTTCAATATATGCAGAAGAAAAAGCCATACCATAAAATCCGATTTTTCAATTTATAATTATGACATTATAATTTTTATGCATTAGATTAATGTAAAAAATAATTATATAACAAAAAAACTTTTAAAAAATTGAATTTTGAGGAATTGGGTTCAACACTTAATAGGTGCGAGTACAATGTATGTGCACTTTTTTGTCAGAAGCTCCGTGTATGAAGTATGATGGCGTGCTTGTGCGTGCTTTAAACAAAATATTTGCACCCCAGGGATGCATATGGGACTCCGTGTGTGTTTTGGGCAAAGTAGGTCACCAATGAAGTATATCTAATGCAGTGCTTGTGCGTGCATATATTTGGGCATGACGCCCAATGCACGCCTGATTGGAATTCGTGCTGATTTGGGTATAAAAGGCTTCATTCATCTGATTTTGGCAGTTTGCACGGAAAAAGGAAGAACAGAAAGAGAAAGATAAGGGAAGAAAAGAAGAAAGAAAAGATAGAAGGAAAAGGAAAGGAATTTCGAGGCTATTTCACGTCAGATTTGGTAAATCTTTGAATTAATGAAGCATATCTAAGCCCATCCTTTGTCTATTGTTAAAATATTTTGATTTTCCTTCCAATTTTTGTATATATGTACATGCATGTTACCTTTTTTATCCTTTTTTTGAATATTGTTGCATGTATATTTATTATACTGAATATATCGATATTTTACTTGTTTTCACCGAATATTTGGAGATTTTGTTTGTTTTCACCAAGCACTTGGGTATTTCAAAGAATTATGTTCTTATAATGAGATATTGTAATGAAAATCATGAAATATTTGAGCATTTAAACTTATAGGCTGTTTTCATGCAACTATTTGGTAAGAACTTTACTTTATGATATGGATAGAGTGCAAATATTTTCATGAGTGCAAATATTCACGCACTTTTTCCTAATTTAAAAATGTTTGTTATTCGGACATGTTCTAATATAATATGCGTACTTGAAGAGCGCACCTATAATCTATAAATGGCAAAAAGAAAGTGACATTTAATCCTGCCTATAGCTTAATTTAGACGGCCGCTTATGGGTTTTGAGTAATAGGGTATCGGCTTAAAGCTACTGAGACTACGAGGACCTATTCTTTAAAGTTTCCCTTTGATTAATTAGTGTGCGAGTCACCAATCTTTAGTTCTTGATTTTTTACATATTTTGGTTTTCTTAAGTTTTCACATATTTTCGATACGGTCCTTCTTTTTTCATATTTTTAGAGGCTCATTACATGTTTTGGTCTTCCTATGTTTTTGCATGTTCCGTATATTTTGGATATTCATATCTATATTGAATAGTTTGTATGAAATCATGATTAAAACGTATTTAATGAAAATTGGGCATTTCGGTTTGTCGTATGTAATTTATGATTTTCAGTCCTTTCATATCTTTTACTTACATTTACTTATATATCATATATACATATATTTTGTTGAGTATTAGTCTCACATTTGTAAATATTTTCAAAATCTTTCCAAAGTAGTGGGTAGTAAATTCTTGTAGGATTTGAACAAAGAACTATTGAAGAAAGATAGTTAAAAATTTATTTATGATTTTTAGATTTAAGTCTGAATTTTTTGTATTGATTAGGATTTATATTTTACTGTTTTGCAGTTTGGATTTTTGGGCCAGTGTGCCTAATGAAGTTATGTACAATTTTTTGCTATTATATATTTGGTATTTTAGTTAGATACTTTTTCCCGCAACGATTTATGATTGAGCAAGTATAATATTGCTTCAAGGCAGGATAAAAAGAGATGGCCAGTCTTGTGGCTGCTTTAATTATATTTAATCATATTACTTATAGTGTTAGTATATAATGTCTAGCCCAATTTTTCTTATTGGACCATGATCATTTATGTATATGTTTTATATTTAATATTATTATTATTACCTACTCGTATCAAAATTTTGACACATATTGTCACAAAAACAAACACAAACTGCGGTTGCCTTCAAAAGACCATTTGAAATTAACTACACATGCTAGCGTTTCAAACGGTTCTCTTCTTCCTACATTTGCCCCAGCTGCACCATTTTGCATTGTCCACGTGTTGAAGGTGGGTAACAGTGTTTTTGGTACTAGATTTCTAAGAAAATTACCTCCATGTCCTTTATCGTAGCATCATTAGCAACGATTGATGCTTCATCGTGGGGGGAAGTATCCAGAGAGTCACCAGTAGACAATCGCCCAACCTTCATCATGAACATGGAGTAAGTTTCTTAATAAGCATCACATTGACAATTCTATTACCATGCAATTACATAGGCATATCAAACTCGTTTTGCAATTTCTATTATACAAGCATTAATAAAATGGCACAAATTTAACGCCTAGTGTAATATTTCAAATTTTCATCCAATTTAATTGGGATTATTTATTATTATTTTGAGTAATTTGGGTATGATAAAAATTAATTAAATATTATGAAATTTTAGAAGATATTTGGATTTGATGATCCAGTGGGCCGGCGCCCGTACTGTTGCCTGAGTATCGATTTGGATTTCGAATAAAAGAAATAGGAATATATATTATATAAATATATATATATATATACATATATATAATAATATTAATAACAAATAGAAGGGAAGGGGGGCTTGCATTCAAAAAAAGAAAACGAAAGCAGGGAGAAAGAAGAGGGTTCGGATAGAGAGAGAGGGAGGGAGAAGAGAGAGAAATGGGAAACAAAGATTCTCGGGTTCGATTTTGGGTTCAAGCTAGTTGGAAAAATCGTAAATCAGGTCAAGGTAAGTGCAACCATAACCTTTTCTTCCGTTCTTTTCGATTTTCGTTCGATCCCCTTCAGGTATTATTATCCCGATACCCGGCCCATGCATGTATATATGATACCCATAACTTAATTATGCATATATATGAATTTCATGTCCGAAATTGTGGATTTCAACAGATTTCCGCGTTCAAACCCTAACCCTGCATCTAGGTAGTTTCGGGTTCCAATTTTTGGGGTTTTTACATAAATTAGGACTAGAATATCATTACTCATATCCTAAATATGTTAATGTACAGATTGAATATCTAATTTGAGGGTTTTATGTAAAAACCCGTTCGCCGAAACTCTAGGATGCGCCTGGACCTTGTTTAGGCAATTACTTCAAAATTTATGCATAAATTGGCTTGAGATTATGATTATCCATGTCTTGGACTCAATAATTTACCCATTGGATGCCCGAAATTTCAAGAATCGTCCGATTTGCATAACCGAGTACCCTTCACGTATGAAATCACTGTTCACCCGAGGCTTCTAAGTAATTTTTTATGATTCCACATGGTTCAATTGTTAACTAAGTTGTATAAATTAGCATGTATTTAATTGTATGCTCCGGAAATTATATTTGTTAACCAATTATGAAAGAAATGTTATCCGGAAGCACCTAAAGTTACAATCGCTTCTCGATGGTAAGAATTTCTATTCTTCCCTATGATTACAATATTCATGTATGCAAATTAAATCGTGAGAAGATTTAAATCCGAAAGAAAGATAAAAATCGGGCAAGTATTTGGAAGAAAATTCCATAATTAGATATTGATTGATTTGTTCTCCCGGATGGAGAAGATTGTGAAAGAAATATTATGGACCTTCCTTAAAAAAATAAAAAAATCATGAAACTAGGATTACGAATTTATGTTACAAAGGGTAATATTCTTAGACATGCCATTGGTGTTACAGTAGAGACTCAAGGATTATCCTGACCGCATATTATAGCGGGTGATATTATTGGCAAGCCTTAGAATATTACTGTGGAAGGACAAAGAACTGCCTCTGGGCCCCGGGGGACATGGGGGCATATGTTTATAACCCGTCTACAGGCATGATATGTAGATAGCCCGCTTCCGGGTCGATAATAGGGACTTACGCCTTTAGGTTATGTAGATGATATGACCCTTTCCTCGTTCTTCCGCACCTTTAGCTAGTAAGGTTTACTGGCCTTGATCCGCAAATATAAGTAATCATGCATAATTTACATTCCAAAGAGAAGAATGATAAAACGCGAAAAGTTAATTGTGTTCCAAAAATATATTCGATCACGTCTTACACTTACGCATCATCGTTATACTCGTATATCCCACTTCTGCTTTATTTTGCTTATATTGCTTACCACCTTGATTTATTGTGCTTGTTGAGTTTTGGCTCACCCTTACTTCTCTGTGTCTCCAGATTAGCATAGGTCTGTTATATCCAATGGGACAACGTAGAGATTCGAAATGGTCTAGGCTATTAATTTGGAAAGCCATATCGAAGACTTTTAATTTGTAGCTTTAGTTATGTCATGGGAATTTGTATATATTTATATTTCTTTTGAGAATCTTAATATATATTATATATATAACTGATGATTAGATAGTTTAGTTTCCGCTGTGTTGGATTTATTTATACTTTCGCAGGTTATTGTAGTTATATCAGGTTCCTAGTGGCATCTCTCTTTGGCCAATGTTGTGACTAGATCACAGCGTTGGAGCCATGAGTTGTATGTGGCAATTAGATCTTGTGTGGTTTTGTGTGTTGTTGATTGTATGATATCGGATGTTGGGATTATTTGATATATTTTGTTTTGTACAGGAGATTGTATGGGTTTTTGTATTGGCGGATATCTGTATTACAAATGAAACTCTATCGGATTTTCGGCAGAAAAATACGGTCCATCATACCTAGTGTGTGACCAAAACATGGCAAACATGGGTAAGATCTAATGTAGTGGAACTCTAACATGATTTGGTATATTCCCATCCAAAGAACAAAAAATCTACCAAAATATCTATGTTGCGTGGATTGAAAAGAAGATTGATGAACCATTCCTTTTTTGGCCAACTTCCTAATCTACACAACAGTAACAACATGCCTTTTCTTGGGTAACATATCTTGCATCTATTACATGAACACATGGGCTCACCCATACACATATAACAAGCAGTTCCATTATCTATGCATTTATCAGTATGCTGCTTTGTCTAAACTTGGTTAATGGTCGAAAAACCAGACAGACTGTCCTTTTGGGTCCCAAATGCCACACCCACATCCAGCAACACCCGTTCATCAAAGGCCAAAATCAAAGCATGTCATGCATATGAAATATAACCTAGGATTACCAAAGGTCCTATGTTACTGCTTTAATTAGGGTTGTCTTCTGATGACCGACCTCAAGGTGAGGGGCACATTCTTCCCACCATATGGTATTTAGTTCTTCAAGGTCGCATTCCATAGTCATATGAGCAACTTCATTAAAAAGAACTGAGCTCAGCACAGCACTCTGAGCATTCTTCTTTTTTCCTAGTAATGAGTACTTCAACTCACATAGAAGCTAGCATAACAAACTACATGTTTCAAGAAAGAAGGTCAATCTACTTTGTCACACAAATGAAAGGGAAAATATGTAACATGATTTGATTAATGGCAGCATAAGACTTTGCCACGCTGCTGCATAATAAAAATAGAAACCACAGAGTTGGCAGATGTGAACCATTACAGAACTAAACAAAAATAACTAAGCATCATCACTCTCCTGGAAGCCATAACTCAGAACATGAAATTTAGTTACTTATTTGTACCCGTATTGTAAGACTTCAGAAGTAATACTTACTTTCAAATTAATTTCCCCCATGAGATTAGGAGTTGAGAGCGCTTGCCGCAAACCAACTCCATATAGATCAAAAACCTACAAAACATCAACTAGTAAGTATTCTTTGGTAAATGAAACTACAAATAATAGAGAAACCATGGCAAGAGCAGCTTAAGCTCCCAAGAACAAATGCTCTATTTTTTGGAACCTTAGAATCATTAACAGAATCTTGAAACAAATAAATAATTATTTCATCATGGTCATGCAATACTTCATCACCATTTCAGGACAAAAAAACAGTGAGGGATTAAGTGAATTCTTTCGTCTAATTTCCAGATAGACACTCATTTGTCCCATGTAGGCCAGAAACAAATTGTCGCATTTTCTTCTTACCAATTCCATGGCATATAGAATCTTAAGGATCACTTGAATACATAGTTTATTCTTAGATTAATTCTTATCCTTCCGGTGATTATTCTTGTTATGGTCGGTGTTCAGAGCCACTTTCAAATGTGGCGCTTTTGAATCCTATGATTTGATATATTTTCATTTCAAGTCTTTTGCGGGTTATGAAATTTTTGGGTTGCGTCCCAATAAAGTTCTGAGTTTTGGTTGGTGTAATCTATCTGCCCATTAGGGCTTGTCTAATTTATTTGCAGCTATTCTTCAATTTCATTGTCACTAAAATTAAAAAAAAAAAATACAAATAAAAATTAAAAGAGTAAATTAATATATATATATATATATAACTTTTTCATAAGAGAAATATTTGCTTTTCAATTTATCATTTCAGTTTAGGCCAATTTTAAATATATAAATCAAAATTATATGATGGCTTTGCAGTACAAATAGAAGGGTAGGGAAAAAATAACAAGAAAAATATGAAAAAATATATTCCAGTGAGAACTACTTTGTTGGGGGCAGGGATATTGAAGTATCCGTCCTACTGAATAGGGAAGCTAACCCCTTCTCTATTTTCTTGTCCTTATTTCTAGCAGTGAAGATAGAAAATCCCAGTATTCCATTACTTCTGGAAGTTGTATACAGCTTGGGACAACTATTCATAAAAGTAGAGCCAATTATATCAGGTATAAGAACCATGTGTAAAATAAGTATCGTCGCTGGTTGTGAATTGTTTAAATGCAATAATTTCCACTGTGCTCAGCGTAAGATGCAACAGAGTCCCCCTTCCACCCCCCGAAAAAACAAAGGAAAAGGAGAAAGAAAAAAAAAAGGAAGAAGGGCAAAAAAACAAGGACAGTATGCATTGACCATCACACACAGGAACTGTGTGCACACGACAAATTCGTTGAGCCATTTCTGAGTCTTTGATAATGCACTCCTCGGTCAAACATCCTCCATTATACTTCCACATGAGGTCATTGATAAGACAAGACATAAATTGTAAATAGGAAACAAAAAATACTTACAGGGATGGGAATTCTTCTATCGTGGAAGGCAACCTCAGATGCAAGGAACACGTCACCAATACAAGCCCCTTTTGCCTGAAAGGAAAAAGAACAGCTTCAGGAGGACCAACTGAATCTCTCACACTGATTTTGAGCCTATCTTTTTTTTTTTTTCGGGTTTTGGTCCTGGGGGAGAGGTGATTAAAACATAGACATCGAGGAAAAATAAAGCAATTTGTCAGAAAGAGACCAACAAAACTAAACAAAACAATTTGTCAAAAAGAGACCAACAAAACTAAGTAGCAATTTCAGAGAAAGCCATGCTAATTACATAGCTATCCCTCAGTCTCCAAGAGGGATGGAGCTCTTCCTCAGAGATGGAGAAAGTTGGAAAGGAAGGGAGGAACAGCAAGCCAGGGGAATCATACATAGATTATTGACAGTTGAAAATGAATGTTTCTGGGAAAAAAATGAAGAAAAGAGAGGGATATGCAGATATGGAAAGGGACATTTCCATTCACTCATGAATAATCAAAACAACGACAACCAAGGTAAACACAGGATAAGGATATGAAAAGAAGAAAAAGTTGAACAATCTTGGCAGAGAAGGGAGAAGGTACCTTAAAGCCACCAGCTGTGCCTGCATTAATTATAAGGTCTGGTTGCAATGCTAGAATAGAAGCATAGGTCACAAGAGAAGCAGAGATTGTCCCAACACTATCAACACCTGAAAGGAAATGGTTTGAAGACTCACCAAAAGATATTAAAGCACACATATAAAACAAGAACCGGATTGGGGGGAGAAATATTCAAAAAAAGGAAAAAGTAATGAACCATTCCACAGCCAGAATACAACAAAATGAATTTGATAATTATAACAACACAGCCCTGGTAGTGGTAAATGTGTTTCAATATGAGTCATATGGGCATGTCCCCTTGGTTCATTTCGTTTGTTGATTCTACTGATTTTTAACACATAAGGAATCTAACTTGATCATTTATACTAGGTTTGGTGCGAAGACTGTGTTGGACAGAAGGGAAATGAGAGGAAGAAGTAGTTTATGTTGGCTTACATAAAATATCTTAATTAATAGACTACTAAAACATAAATTTAAAAAGTATCATGAGAGTTATTCAATTGATTCATACATTATTCTGAAAATTTGAAAAACATCTAGAAAATATAAAAGCATTTATTTAAAACTCACAAATACTGACATTCAACTGTGCGCATGCCTCCCTCAAATAAGTGATCGGCGTTGTTGTCTTGAAAGTTCTAAGACAAATCCACCGGTTCCAGGATCAAAGTTATGGCCATATTGCCTTATTTCTCACCGGGGGAGGATGCAAAGGTGGCATAAAAGCACAAAAGGGGTAAATAAAATCTCCCAGGGAGCTTCAAAGCACAAGGAGAATTTCATTAGGCTATCTCATCATGACAAATGTGGAGTCTAAAAGAACAAGTGTTTGAGTCTTCAGTTGGATATAAAGCACAAATGCTCACAAAAAGCTGTTGGCATGCTTCTAGATAACGGAAGTTCCTCTAGCTGCCAATAGAAAACTATCTGTCTATCTGCTGCTAGAATTCTACAAATATACTTAAACAAAAGAATTTTCAAACAGGAAGTACTGGATCAATAAATACAGTCATTTGCACAATAAATGGACAGTTGTTCAAATGACACAACAATTGTCCCTTAAGTGAAAGTTTGTCAAGGATGTGAGGTCAGCCTTGAGGCCCCACCTGGTCACTATTTATATATTATGGAAGTGATGGATTACCTTAAGTGCTGTAACGTGTGCATAACTCTCTCTTAAAGTCTTCGGCTTAGAGATATAGAGGTCAATAGGAAAAGCAAAAGTCGAAAGACGAGGACCAACTTAATTCTTTTAGCAATCCTACCTCATTCTTAGATCACATAGAAATATCACTAGTATGCTAATCATATAAACTTCATTATTCCACTGTGATGTCAGCTTATAACCATATATAAGAGCAGGGACAGACGGTCACTAGTCTCCAGTACTAGATTTGCTTGAATAATTTGTAAGCACATAGATGCCAACTCATGTATCCTGTCATGTTGCATTAATATAGCATGATGAATGATCTCCCAACCTCCCCCCTTCCAACAAAGCTTGCACTTCCTATACCACATGCTTTTGGAAAAACCTACAAAAGAAATCAAAGATGTGAACAATTCAACTATAAGACAATACTCACCTAGCACTGGATCTTTTCCTGGCCATATTATGTTAATATGCAAATCTTTGTAAAAACCATGATAACGCACCCAAGGAACCCCTTTCGGAAACCTGCAAGTTTCACAGTATAATGAAGTACAAAAACAAGACATTCACATACAAATATCAAATGATTCAAATCTACAAAGAGATGAAGTAATACAAGAACTCATCTATGAGAAAAATTGAAGCAACAAACAACTATCAGGTGTGCATCAAGTTTTCAGTTCATGAACATTAAGTTACTTTCAACAAGTGCATACAACAAAACTTATCCAAAATACCTTTTGCTCCTGCCACAGATTGGATATAAGAAAAGCTGGAAAGTAAATGCTGAATAAAAGTTACCCATTCAAAGAAATCCTAACAATTCTTGAATCGGCTTCCTCTTCCTTCAAATATGTCATGGTCTGATCTTGGTTTTCACCATTTCCTACATTATTAGGACAATCCTCTGGCTCCCCATGGTCATCACCATGTTTTCTATTGAATAATTTATTCCTTCACATGTTCCTTGTACTACATGATTGTTAATGACTGAGAAGTTCATTTAATTGTCCCCATTGAAGAAAAACTTAATTAGGCTATGAATTAAAAAACTTGCTATAGTTGTAGGTAAAAACCACACGGATGTGGATGATACAAACTACCCTCAATTACAGCAATAACAAACTACCCTCAAATACAGCAATAGATGTTTAGAGATACTTAAACATGGTTGCCTGGAACCAATAATTAAGCACTATTCTGTTTGGTTTCCCGTTGTAATTTGTCAAATTATGTAAAAGCAGGGACAATTGAGTAAATCTGCAATTTTTATTATGCTAGGTGAAGTGATAAATAAATACAGAAATAAATGCTAAATACATCTCTAGTTATTCTGTCCGACTAGATTTCAATACTTTTCCATTGGAACATAAGGGACAAATGATCATAGTCTAAGTAAATTACGGAAATTTCTAATCAACCTTGTTCGGACATGTAAGCACCGGTTCAGAGTTTACAGTATCTCCTCGATGACAAACCAAACAAAATTACAATGAACACATTTCCGAGGTTGATCTACACACCACCTCATAACTTTATCTTACTGCAGTTTTCATTCAAATTTAAGCCAAACATAACGGACGCAAAATTAACTCTAGAATCAAACTAGACACTACATACAAGAAAAGAAAAAAAAAAAAACTGGAGTAATGGAAAGGCATAATCGTTATACGATGTGAGTTTTTGCACTTCCTCAGTTTTTCTCCTGGGCGACACAGTATTCCTCGATATGGAAAAAAAAACAGCCGACAACTAAAGAGATTTACTTAATTTTACATTCCACAGCTTTACACCGATTGTACTTTTTTATAGATGACTCGTTGATGTTTACATCAATCAAGGTGAAAATTGATAGGCTATAGCAAGCACAAACAAATACGAAAATAGAAAGATCAATAGATCAAGTTATCCATATGACAGGTTTGACAACAAATAGAAACTCACACAGATTCGACGTCCTCTGAGAGTTGAAACCTGTTCACCAAAGGTAGGGCCTCGGTTTGCATAGCTGAATTTCAAACGGAAGATGAACATCAATAACGTGAAATAATTTCTAGATCAGAGAGACAAAGTGAGAGAGAGAGAGAGAGAGAGAGAGAGAGAGAGAGAGTATACCAATGATGAAGACGATGGTTGAGATGGGCCTTTTCTCGGCTTCTGAGACTATGGCTTCACCAGTAACTTCTGGATGATCGTCAGATGGCGCCATTGCTCTCCCTTTCTGTCTCTCCTGCTCTCTCTCTCCCCCCTCTCACTCTCTCACTTCCCCACCACAGAATGGTGTAATAGCCGGAGAAATGGCAGTAAACCGGTAAATTTTTCCGCGTCTTTATCGCCCGACCGCAGATATTTCTGCAGGTTCTCGAGAGATTCTGAAGATTGTTTCTGAAATTCCCCTTTTTTGCTTTAAGAAATGGACCAATAGATGGCGGTCTACAAGGTCGGCATCATGCGGTTTCTAAAAAGATTAACAATCCCCTCAATATATATATATATATACTTTTCCAACTTTATTTTAATCTTTTAAATTCACTTTAATACCAATTTATTTTATATAAAAAAATTTAAATCACTCCTTTTTCATTTAATTTTTTTCTTTTAGAAAAATAATCCCAATTAAAATTTGTCAAGATTTAGTATAAAAAATAAAAATTAGGGCCTTATTTTTAATTCATAAATCATATATAGCTTAATGATATGTTGCAGAGTAGAGATAATCTAATAAGGACCCAATCTAAATAATTTGGTTTAGAAATCCTACCTTCACAAACTATAAAGCATAAGACTCGGGTCTCATTTACCAAAAAATTCTTCTAATGTTTGAATCAATTTTAACTTGGATCGTAAAATAAGCAACAGAATATTAGCTATTTTTTTAAACAAAATGGCAAGATTCTTGTTTTTAGGTGCCTGTGAACAAGCTGAGTTGTTTAACACATCTCAACTAAAAAATTGGTACTAATGGGTCAATAATGTTTTATGACCAGATTATAATGTATATCTCGTATGCTGCTTGTAATAGCAGTTACAAAATCCTAATTTTAAGTTAAGTTATTTTGATCAAGTAAACTACTCAAATAGATCGCAAATGCCCTTATCAAAATAGGTTCTCGGTTTTAAGTTAGCAAAAAAAATTATAAGAGCTAAAAGAAACTATTGGGTTATATAGGTATCGCGTAATTTGGCCAATACTATATATTAACCCCTGGGTGGCATCAAATACCATTAAAATATCTTATCAATCCTATCATATTATGGTGTACTATTGTTGGGTCTGATTACTTCTTTGTGGATAATCCAATAAATTGGTTTATTATCAGAGGATTTGTGTAGAGTAAATGACGGAATTCATTTGGCGAAAAATAAATTTAGAGAGTAGAATCCGACCAATAGGAGGTTGACCGTCTGAGTGAAGAAGCCGGTCAATTGGAGATTGACCAACTGAGGGTCGCAGGAGTACTGTTGGATGGCGGACAAAGGTTGACCGGATTGGAGAAGAATCCAGTAAACGGAAGGTTAACTGACTAAAGCTGGAGAGAAAATCCGGAGAGGATTTCCAAAGAGCATTTTCGGAGTAAAAAATACTTGAGTGCCTTTCAGGAGAGATTGTCGTTCAATCTTATTATGGTCATTTTTATGATTGGTATATTCCATGACCATTTATGATCTTGTGTCGATATTGAGTTATGGCTTGTTAAAGTACTGCATCAACATATTCCCATGACGGCTCATTCTCGAATCAATATATGCATCGTGCCTGCTTCTCGCCTGACACCTGCTCGAGCCGAAAAATCCAAAACCCGGCGCTCGCTGTAAGCTCTCCACCTGCTCAAGCCGTGCTCGAGCGCTACGGTAACGAGACAATTTTTGAACGGCTTTTTTGCGCCATCTATAAATACTTATCTTATATTTTTAAAACTCTAAAACTCTTGGCAGACTTGTTTGGAGCGCCCACTTGAGAAAAGCCTAATTTATACTCTATTAATCTTACTTCATTGGAGAAAATCGAAACTACAACATTGTGCTTCATATTCTAACGAGTTTTCTCAACCTTGCTCTTTATCTATTCAACATCTCTACCCTTCCACCTTCGTTGGTGACGTCGGTTTGTTGAAGAAGGAGACCCGATCGTGTTTGGCAATTCAAGTAGTACAAGAGGAAAGATTAACGTGAAGTCCAAAAGGTGTCCGGTTCCGTTGCCGCAGACAAATCCAAAGAGTTCCTTAGTAGGGATCACAAAATAGGAGTAAATCGACTAGGTTAACGCATTGTTACCACCCGGTCTGTAAGTTAATTTTTATAGTGCATTACTTTCCTGACCGTTGAAGCACGGAGGATTTTTCTCAATTACCGTGGGTATCAAATTTTTTCTTCGTCACCAAAAATCGTGTCTTTTTATTATTGCTTATCATTATATATATCATGCATGCTTGTTATTATTGTTAGCATCTAGAAATAAATATTCTTTAGTATATTGAATATTTAATTTTTACTGCTTCTACTATTATTACACGGGGTCGAAACTTGATTCTATAATTTAGGAAGAAAAGTCATTTTTTAAACTTGTTGATCGACTGAGAAGAAAGAACTTACCAATTGATATTATTGGTATGAAATCGCCCGCGGATATAGCTGAATGCACAGTAGCGTCCCATGACATGGGTTGTACACGGTTAAGACCGATGATATATGATATTCGAGATCGTTGTCATTGCCTGGAGACCAAGGAACGCTAAAGGACTCTTGTGATGGCCAAAGGGTATAGATGGTCCGGGGACTTAATTGCAACAACGACGGAGGACTTCGTGAGCAGCCGGGAGCAAATTGTGGACAGTTGGCTGTGCAAAGCAAGTGACAACCCTACAATATGTACGCCACCTGTGCAGATGGTAGGTTACAGGGTTAGTGAGCAAAGTTGTTGGCAGGTTGCAGAATAGGTGGCAGGCGTTTGATCACACGCAACCTGCCTATTGGTTGAAAATTTTCATATATTTTAATATATATATGCATGCTGGGCATGCTATGCTATGTGTGAGACGACACCAGAAGGAGTGAAAAACCACTAAGTGTGTGGGTGCGTGAAGACACCCAGGGTGCGGGTTACACCGGGCTGATGTGGAAAATAACACTAGGGGCGCTGTGCGCCGGCCGCATAAGTGCGGGGGTGAAACTGCGGTTGTTGTCATTTTACCAACACTTGTAAAATAAGAAAGTAGAAAGTATCACAATGAGGAGAGAAAGAGTTGAAGAAAAAAAGAGCAGTGAGTGAAATACAAAATGTGAGGTTTTATATTCTCGTGCTCTGTTCTTTGATTTTTGCCTCTAGAGCTTGTATAGTCAGGGTTATTGCTTGTATTTTGTCTCTGAATTTGTGTAATCATTTTACATAGTTGATCTATTGATAGATTTTATATCTCATGATTTTTTCTCTTAATTGAGAAGGGATTTTCACGTAAAAAAATATTATACATCTCTTGTATTCATTGTTCCTACTATACGGCAGCTGACGATGACGAGGTGTTCGGGTATTCCGCTACTGTCGGATTGTGTGGATCCGATTATTCGAACCCCAACAACTATTTTAATTAACATACTTATCAATCAACGTGAGGCCTATGAATCTTTACTCATTAGTCAATGTAGAGATTAATATTTAACATAAAAATCTAAATTTGAGTTTTATATCTAAATCATGCTTTCAAAATATTGATATTACATGTGTATTACCTTTGGATTTATAATATGGACCATATGAGCCTTGCATATAAAATAAAATTATTACTAAACCAAAATTATACGAACAAGTTAAAAAACATAACATTAAAGATAATTTTTTTGGAACTTAATATCCCATGTTTCATCTCCTTCTTATAAAAGTATATAAACATCATGTAATTATATGATAATAATCACTATTAAAAGGAATCAGAAAAAATATATTATCAAAATAAAATTCAATGAAAAATTTGTTTAAACATGTAAAAGACATATTTAACAAGCTAATTTTTAAATAGACCCCTTCTCCTTGTGGAAGAATAATAATTCTCACTCCCAATTTAAATTAATAAAGTTCGTTTTTGGTCTTATCCAAAAAAATCAAAAACAAAAAGAAATTAGCTTTCTTACAAGAACAATTATATAATATATTGCAAATATTCTATTAAAATGTTAATTAATTATTAAAATATAAAAGTATAGATACTTTTATAATTAAATTTATATAGTAAAATTATGATATTTTTAAAATTTTATTATTTTTGGCTTTTAAAACAGATCTTTCTAAAAGTTATGATAGCAAAAAAAAAAAAAAAAAAGAAAAGTCTAGACGGCAACACTGAATATTGGGGAAGGTGGCAATTGTTAGGATATTAGCAGATGATAGATTTAGGTTAAGATATGTCAGTCGATAAATAATATTGATGACAAGAGGTATCATGATCTGATGACTAGCAATGATCGAGGATGCCAATAATCATCCATTGACAGTTGCAGCTTGAGATGTCACGCCATAGTCAATTATCAAATGTGGCTAACATAATTAGTAAGTAGTTGATAAATTCTTAAAAATGACTTATAATTTTATTTTCAAAAACTTGAATTTTTCTTTGATCAGTATAATATTCAACTACTGTATATTAAATATTGAATAATATAAAAATATTTTTCCACTGTAAAAAAAAATATTTTTAATAAAATAATTTTCCAACAAACAAACAAATTCTACCATTATTACATAGAATGTAAGACAAACCAGCCCTTCTTCCCGATCTCTCTCTCTCTCTCTCTCTCTATTAATCTCAACAGTACAATATATTAACTAAATTTCAAGCTCGTTTTATTGAATCATTAACATCATTTAGGCTTTTTTTTTTTTTTTGTTAGAAGCATAAATACGTAGATATAATTCACATAAACACTATGCTTTTATTATTACATTAAGAAGATGATGTCTGCAACAATGAGGAAGCAGAGGCAATTGGCTCCTGAACGACCGAGTTGGAAGAAACAGAGATGGGATTGCCCTCTAACTGCAGCATGATGCTGCCTAGAATCTCAGCGAGCAGCTTCTTGAACTCTTCTTCCTTAACGAGCTTCCCGTCGTCAGCGTCCACCATCTTAAACACATCATTTGTAACCTTGTCCATCTGTTCACCAACGGATCAGTCATAAATATATCATCTTAGGATAAGCAACACAATAACGATGGAAACATAGGTATGTATATGTCACTGTTGAACCATGATGTCACAATAATTTTGGATTCAGGATCGAATTGGGTGGATGCATCGAGTGTGCTTTCTAACCCTTGATCGCTTATGGGATCTACATGATTGAGGGTTAAAAAAATGTCTAACATTTTCAATTACCAATGAGATTCAAATCCGTATTTAGAAATTTGTTGTGAAAAATAAATAAAGAAAGAAGCTTTAAATAAAATAAAGCCTCCAACATTAGATTTGAATGTAGAATATTAATGTCCAACGTATGATAGTGTAAGAGAGATGTGATGATATTTCTATACTTATAATAAACTAAAAAGATCCAAAATTTATCTCAGTACCTAAATCAGAGTAAGATAAAATTATCGTACGTTCATGTAAACAAATAATAGACATTTTTTAGCTCCAAAAAAATTAAAAAATGAGCATATTAGAGCGTGGTTGAGAGATTTAATGCATTATAAATATGAATAGAACTCAATTAATGTATGCAAATGACTCAAACCCAAACCTAACACTACTCGATTCCCAAATCTGAGCAAGTTCAGATGCAGCTGATGACACTGGGGAAGGGTGTAATAGGCAAACAATACCTCTTCAAGAGCACCGTAAGGAGGCAAGCCAGCTGATGGAGCCACTGAATCCAATGCCACTCGAAGATATTCCTTGCACATTTTCCCATGACGATCTTGCGGTACGGCTTCCGTCGCTGTGTTTAGTGCCTGAATAGCAAACTCAAAGTCAATGAAAAAAACAGCTCCTTTTATGACCCACCTGGGTCGGCAGATACAGAAAATGCGCCGGTGCTGCAGCCCCAGCATTTCGCGTCAGTCCCGGCGGGTAATGATTAGCAAGAATTTGAAAGTTGGCATCGAGACATAAAATTTGCAAGATTATAAACATAGGCAAAGTACATAAATATTACCCATGAATTTGGTCAAAAAGCAGATGAGGCCATGATAAAAGTTTTGGGTCATGTCACTTATTTTCACGGTAATATTTTATATGTTTAGGTAATTTTATATAAATATAAATTTTTAATAATTAATTTAAAATAAAAATTATTTATAAATAAGTTTAATTTTATTTATAAACTGTATTATTATTGTAATTGACTAAGGTCAATAGGGTCTAACCCATCCCAACCCGACTTAATGATCACAACTTTTAGACCCAAGTAGTATATAAAATCGATTTCAACTAGGTACTGATATTATTAATACATCTAAAAAACTCTAATGATATTTTTTTAATAATTTAAAATGAGTCTTATTACTAATTATTTTTTAAAATATATTTAATTAATTTTTTAATTTATATAACAAATAAATAATCATTATAAATAATAAAATGCCTAACCAACAAATGCAACTAATACTGGCTGATATAGGGCGCATTGATATGCACTGGCCAATACACCATACGCATCAACAATGGTGGAGCGTATCATTCCAGTATCATGTCATATACCATTATACTGATATAAATTAACAGATATAATTCGTATAAGCCACTATTTGATTATACTAATTATTAGATGGCTAACCTTTTCGAGCTCAAACTTATTGCCTAAAAGCCTCCTAATGCCACTTCCATCGAAGGTATTTTCAGAATGGGCAACAATCACAGGCTGCTCTTGGAGACGCACTACTATATTCTCAGCTGTTTTCTTAAACTCCTTCAGGAATGTCTCCTGAGAGATTGCAGGCTGCTCCTCGCTCTGATTCGCAGTGCATGACAGCAGTGCTGGCTCCACGATTTGGCTCATTACCTGCATACGAATAATTATAAAAAATATATATACTATTTACTAATAAGTATTTAAATTCATAATCCATTACATGTATAATAACTCATAAAACTTATAAGAAATACTTTTAACTATCAAATCAGAATATGAACATTCTCAATATTAAATTCACAAAACAACAAAGATTTTCACAATTTTTAAATACTAAGCAAGTTACTATGTCTAAATCAATTTAAAATCAGAATCTCAATTATGTAAAACAAAACAAAATATAAATATTGAATTTATACTAAAGTTATTTAGTACTCATATACCATCATAGGTTTCATTATATTTGAAGGCATAGTATGTATCAATGTGTTTTATAATGACAACCTTCAATTGTGTTATAGGAATTATGTATATTCTATTTTGGTTGGATTTTGGTTGAATTATAGCAAATTCAAAACCAATAACAAAATTCGAAAAGTGGGTAAAATATAGCCTATTTATATCAGGATATATCAAATTTAGATTTTTCTATCATTCCTATTGGACCATTGAAAAGCTTTAGGAACCTACTTTTGAATTAGACCTTGTAAAAATTTTCTTTTCTTAAGGAAAAAACAACTTTTGCAAACTACATACTTACTGTTTATTAGCCTTGAAGGGATAAAAAACAAGAAATATGGCAGAAGGCGTAAGTCAAATTACCCAAGAATCTGAAGTAGGGGGCAACCCTTGATCAACGGTAAGCTTTTCTAGAGCCTTTGTTATGAGATCTCGAAGGGTGGCATCTGGTGATTCTACTCCTGAGAAGATCGAAACCATTTCAGTCTCAAAGGAGGGGCTATTGATAAACTCTTGGAGATCTTCACCGTCAATGCGAAGGATGACGATCGGGTCTCGTTTCAGTCCAGTAGCCATGCCTAGTAGAATATCCGAGAGTACTTCTTTGAACTCTGTCTTACTCACTTTCCCCTCTTCACCATGAGTGAATTCATCCAAAAACTATGTACAACAATAATAACAAGGTTTCATGTTTCACTAAGTGAAGAATCTAAACCATTACATAACATATCAAAAATGATGAACCCTAAATTAAATAAGTATAGAAGAAATTCAAAAGGTAATCGATCACGGTTCGTGATCGGTTAGCAGCTCATCCATTCTAGGCTCGTGAATCTGTTAGGTGAGCCAAGCTCACTGAGTTAACACAACCGAGTGAGTAAGAGCACCTTATACTCCATCGAAGTTGCTTATTGGAGGATTTTGAGAGATTTTGGAAATCAATATGAACAATTATATGAAAGGAGCTTACACCCTTTTCTTTATCTTATTGTATAGAGTTGCTTTCATAACCCATTCAATCTACGAATTAGCTAACTTCACCCTTCAAACATGACTTTCGACTTTTGGCTAAAGTGAAGAAGAGAGTGAAAGAAGACTCATAGTTAACCTATAAAAAAAAACTTGAAATATTTTGGTAAGGTCAATATTAAATAAAAATATATTGATAAAATAAATTATCATCTCCTGTGCTGTTGAAATGAAATAAAAACAAAATTAAATAAACACTATTAAAAATAAATAAAATATATACTATTTGTTTTCAAGAGTAACAACTATTCAATTAAAAATATTATTCTCATAAGGTAAGAATAATTATTTCATTGCGGTGCTCTTGGACGGTTGCAATGGAACTAGCCGAGATGGACAGTGGTTGCCGACAGTTCTTATTGTGGCCGACGAAAGCGGAGAGTATATATTTTTCTTCTTAAGCCTAGAAATTAAGCAAAAAAGTGAAATTTTTCTTATAATTTTTCTTTAATAATAATTATTTCTACAGAATGATTACTTTTAACTAAAATTAATCAAATAAAACAATAATTATTCTTAATATATTTCATCAAATTAATCTATTTAATCTTATTTAAATATAAAAAAAGTTGCCCAATAAGTAAGAGAGTAAGAGTGTTGCGATGTGGATTTCATAAGACGATGCTGTATAATAGTCATCAAATCCCTAACTAACGTCCCTCGTTTAATGCCCCTCAAATGAATAAGTAATCCATGCTACCAGACACTTAAAGCAATGGTTCACCACGACCCACCAAAGTCTAATGGCTGATGTGGGTGGAGGAAAGATTTCCTTTTTCTTTCAAGGCGCTATGGAATTATGTGAGATGGAACTAAAAATCAACACATTACATGTCTTTTTTTACAGTGAACAGGGTGTCTTGAAAACAAGTATAATATTAGAACTCAACTATAATGATTATTTTAATAATCATGTAAATTGTAGTTATCTTTTTTGGGCTGGGGGAGGGGGTGTTTGGCAATAAAAGAAAAATGGAGGGGCATGAAATTAGAAAGAAGAAGAGTGATCACCTCGGAATAGATGTGATCAGATTCAGAGGAGGTACCCTTAGGAGGCAAGCCAAGGGCGACGCCGATATCAGCAACGACAGGCTGCAGCTCGCTCACGGAAAGCTTACCGTCGTGATCAAAATCAAGCTCTTTAAACTTATGATCCACGAAATTACTGAACGCCTCTTCGTTCCCAACCAACTTCATTATATCTGAACCGTCCAACACCTGACCTCCCATGCTCCTTTTCTTCCCATCCATTGGATCAAGCCACCGCCACCGCCCAGCACCCAAAATCAAGACAATAACACCACAGACCTTTTTCTTTCCACTTTTTCCTTCTTTTGCCTCTGAAATTAACTTGCTTTCTTTGTTAATTCTATTAAATGACAGCGCCCTTTTCAGTATGGCTCTCGTGGGTGCGCGCCAATTTTCAGCTGCTCCTCGTGCTCTGCTGTCATCTCTGCGGCGGAGGAGGCGGCCATTAATTAATATGTGAGTTTGTTGAAAAGAGTGGAACGGAAGAAGACGAAGAAGAAGAAAAGGGCCGCTAAAGATAAAGCCGCGTTTGGCTGTGGATCATGGATGGAGTGGCCGTCGGGTTGGACACGTGGAGGGAGTTTAACGTCATGACCAGGCTTCTAGAAAATTCATATGACAGATGTTTTAGAACCGCCTAAAAAAGTATTAATAAATATTTTATCGTAATCACTATCAAATCAATAAAAAAATATTATAATAATTCTTGAAGAGTTTTCACATATTTCATCTATTTTATATAGTATGGCATATTTTATTTTTAAATGTTCAAAAAATATTATTATTCTAAGGTATATAATATTTAACTAAATACTAAAGTATCGTGGAGTGGACGCTTTGAAATTGCGTGCAAAAACAATTTGGTCGGTCCGTATCTAAATGACGCGTGGAATTTGCTAGACTTTTGTAATGTGGTGTGTTCGCGGGTTGCGTATTGTGCAGGGATTGTCCGGCCCACTTTGAGCAGTATTTTTTATAAAATAAAAAAATGTGATTTGTGCGTCTCAGTTTTTTAAGAGATATAGGCTCCCTCGATTTTAAATTGACCTAATAATTTTAATAAATTAGATCATTATTATGTGGATTTGGGTTAACCCTAAATTTTTGAACAAAAATCGTATTCATATCTCATCCATAATTAAGATTTCCCTGGTCGTATAGGCCGTAGATATTTATATTTTATATATTTTTTTTCAAAATGTCACATTTATGTAAAAATATCTAGATGCAAAAAATACTTCAAAACATATAAAATTTAGATAAAGTTATTATCTAAAAATATTTTGAAGAATAATATTTTTCATAAAAAAAAGTTAACATTACACTAAAAATGTGATTTGGATTTTTTTTTTTTAAATTGATGTGTCTTCGAATCTGATTTATTGTACGTATTAGGGAGTTGTTTGGTCTCGTCTGGTAGATCAAATTAAAGTGGGTCCAATTTTCGTTACTTCAAACATGTATCTTACACACCATAATTAACAAACAATAAGTTAGAGGACGGCAAAACTAATTTTTTAATATATCCTCCAACACTCAAATCAAAATCTTTCTTGATTGAATAGAAATATGGATGGATGAAAAGATAATACGTAGATGCATGTAAATAAAAAAATTAAGTTTTCACTGGAAAACAACACTCTAATGATACACTCAGCGAGTGAGTGTCTTAGAGGAAGTGTGCTCAATTGAGAGCGACTTAGAGAGAAAGATGCGCTTGACGGAGAGCATTTAGAGAGAGGTGCACTTGACAGGAAGCGGTTTATAGAATGGTATACCCAACTTAATAGTGATTTATAGAGAGAGGTGCGCTTGAAGGAGAACGACTTATAGAGAGATGTGCACTTAACGAGAAGCAATTTAAAGATAGAGGTGCGCTTGTCGGGAAGCGAATTTGGAGATGAAAGGCAATGCTCTATTGGGTGCGCTCAACGGGAAACATCTTACAAGTACACTCGTAGGAGAGTAGCTAACGGTCATCCGATGACTAGGTTGAGAATTCAATTACTGCTCAAGGCATTGAGAATGTTTAAGCTAATGATTAGACTGCTAATCTCCGGGATCTTCCCATTTGAAGAAGTCCCCTGTCTCTATGGAGAAATGAATATATATGTAGAGTGAATGTCGATTTAGCCATTATTAAGCCTCACGGTTGGTAACAATTGTCCGCATGGATCCGTTAAACTGTTTTGATGATCACCAGGGGTGGTTATGGTAACTACTGCCGTTTGAGAATATTAACTCCCGTGTTTGAGTGATCATGGGGGCATTATATGGTAACTATCGTCTGAGAATATTTGTTAAGTCATAACTATTATCTCAAGACAATACGTAATTATGGAGTGATATTTTTAATATATTTATTGGATTATCAGAGTAATTATAGGATGAGGCATTGCGTAACCATGTTTGATATTCTGCTTGTAGGCACTGCTATGTCAAGGTTGTTGACAATTGAGTTAGAGAGACAATCGTTAGGCCGAGGTGTTATGTAACCCTGATTGTTTATTTTCTATTTGGCAGTTTTAGATCGACCCGCTTGAGTTAACTGTGACATACTCTAAATTCTAGACTTTGGGTTAGCTCGTAAATTACCAAACTCATTATAAATTATTTACAGAAAAAAAAATACTGATCAATTATTGTTACTGATGATTATGTCATGTCAAAAATTTTGATTAAATTTATTTTTTTTATCGTGTCTAATTATAATAATTATAAATTTTGAATATATTTTATAAAATCTTGGATGAGACTAATTAAATCAATCAAACAGTATAATTTAATCAGATGTAAATGTAAATCAAGTAATGCCAGAAGCATTGCTTTCCCCTGCAGAGTGTAAAATGTGTAACGGGATATTTTGGAAAAATTAAGAACGATTAACAACATTGAGTTTTGTATAATTCATGGTATTATACGATAACATGATGTCCTTAATGATATAAACCTTTCAACAAAGAGGCGCCCATTGATCGAGATGTTGCGTACGTTTTAGTTGGATTTGAAAATTCCACTTCTCTCAGATATAAACCGTTGTATTAAAAAAATCTAATTGCTAAGATTTAAATATTAAATAATATTATTTAAGAAGTTATATTTATTAAAAATTTTAAATATTAGTTTCAATATTTAATATATATTAATATTATAAAAAATTAAAAAATATAATTATATATAATATTTTTTATTTTAAAATTTTAATCATTAAATTTTATTTTAATTATATCATTAAAAAAAAAGTAAGAATCTATATCTCCTTAAGGGAGGTACGATTTTCATTTTCCATCCTGCTCTACCCCAAGTAGTTTTTGTACAGTGCTATTGTAGAAGAGCAAGTGGTTACTTATTTTTATTAGCATACTTGCAAAGAACATATAATTACACAAATTCCCAATTTAATGAATATTTTCAAGCTTTAATGAGGGATTTTAATGATCCAAATATGCATATTTTAAATATGTTTAATGTGAATCTAATTAACTAAACTAAAAAAAAAAATTTACAGTATGTTTGATTGTTTAAATGGAATGATATAAAAATAAAATAATTATTCTCAGAAAATATAATAAATATAGGAATGTAGTTAAAAATTACTATTCTCATATTTGGTTAGCCATATAAAATAATTAAAATAAAAGTAAGAATTAAATTTTTAATATTTGATCAGTACTATTAGTAAGAGAAATAAGATAAAAATTTCTAATAATGACTTTTTTTATCCTTATTCAAAGAAAATATATTTTATAATTATTTTAATGTATCTTCACACATTATTCTTATCGACCATTACTGTGCTATATGGAACAAGACTCATAATTAGGTTTGAGCTATGCCAAAATTATAAATTATTTAAATAATATTATTTAATTATTAATTTTCTACAACTAAAATATTCAATCCTATGGGATAATACTGCACGAAATAATATTGTGCACTATATGGAATAATATTATACTACACACTACACAATTGATGCCAAAAAAATGTTACATATATTATGTTAAAAAAATTAAATTTCTATTTCAAAAATATTGATTGATAAATATGTCAATAACTTTGAACTAAACAAACTTCATCAATATATCTATGTACCGAAAAATATTATTTTTTAATAATATAATTAACAATTTCATACAAAATATTTTACTATTAATATTACTTGATTCAATTTAATTGCTGGTTACTAGGGTTTAACACCCAAATTCACACATAACCCGATCGCAACAGAAAAATTCGAACCCTTCCATTGGCCGTCAACCACAAGAATGTAAGCATAAGGAATATAACAATATATAACGATTTTTAATATGAAAAATTTTTCTTAATTAGAAAAAAATTATGGGACAATTTCTAAAATTTTATTTTGTAAAATTGATTATAAACCCCTGAGACAGAGTTTCAAAAACCCATCCGAGTGGAGTAAGAAAATAATTTTCAAAGTAAGGAAACTCTTCTTTCATCTTCTCTCTCTTTTTCTTCCCCAATCATCTCACTAGTGATACTCTCCACTCACTAATTTTACAAGTGTGGCGGCGAACGGTAAGAGCTCCCTTCCGCATTCTACTTCATTCCACCATCCGTTTCACGTTTCACCGCTACTATTGCTGCCGCCGCACCTTCTTCTGAAGCGCCTAATGTGCTTTATAATGATACCAGGCTTCAAATTCATCTACTCACATGACTTATCCTTGCAGATAATTTGTCATATAATTCTGTCATTTTTTATACCTTCACCAATTTTCGTGCTTCCTCAGACGGCGCATACTCTACAAAGTCAATTTACCAACTTTGAAAGTTAACTACCTACTTTGAAAAGCTTGTCACCTACTCCCAAGAGCCTGATGCACATTCTGCAAAGTCATCTACCAGCTTTGCCAGGTAGACTCATTTAAATTGATATTGCCTGGTCGCCCTTGGTCTGCCTCATCTCCGCTTAGCCGGCCGGCCGGCCTTCCTGGCCGACTTATTTTCTCAACCAGGTTAGCCTCCCTAGCCGGCTTCTTGCTACCTGGCCGCCGGACTGGGCATCCTACTATCCGGCCTGCCAACCTCCTTGCTACCTGGTCAATCGACCTCCTACTTTCCTGCCGGTCGACCCAAGAGGAGCATTATTGCTATTCTTCTGATCATTTGTCGCGCGTGCGAGCACTCCGAATTTTTCTCACATCAAGATTTGCCCACTTCGGTAAATTGGCCACTTTGGTCATTTGTTACAGCCAATTTGTAGCACTCTGAATTTCACACCAATTTTGTACGATCTTCCGATGACGCATTTGTTTGTTGAGCTACCAACAATAAAGTGACCAAACCCAACACTGGTTGTGTTGAAGATTGAACAAATCTATTATAAGTCATGGATCATGTATGCATTTAGTATGAATTGTGTTCATTTTTTATTTGTGAATAATCCCTAAATATCAACCAACAAAACATATGGTTGTTCCGTCATTTGTTGAATCATTAATTTAGTCCATAAATTTTTACCCAACATATCACTAACATTATGTTTGTGTTCAACATATTGATAGTTTGAAGAATAGTTTGAAGAATACACTCGAATACTTCCATATTTGAGTATATATATATATTTGTCTCCTATATACATCCTTATATCTATATATATAAATATATGCCCACTCATCTATATTATACATATATATCCACACATACCCACATCCGAATACTTCCAAATATACACATAACATATACACCTATACCACACACAAATACTTCCCATTGGCCCATCACCTTTTCAATACTGAAAACTATCGCATTCTAAATAGAGCGTAAGGCTCTAGTTTTCATGGGTCATCTGATTCCGGCCCGGATTAAAGTAAATCTCAAAATTTCTCTTTTCACATGAAAAACAAATATTGTGCATTATAAACCCATATGAAAAAACAGAAGAAAGAAAAGAGGAATTTCTCACAATCGTAGAAATTTCTGATGAGTGTACACAATCGACCCTGTAAGCTTGTTTTTATTTTAAAAATTTAGGGATCTTCAAGTTAAACTTACCAAATCATATTCGTTTTTATAGAAAATGAGAATGAGATTTCAAACGATTTCTTCCAATGACAGTGAAGGTGATACGCTCACTGGCTGATCATAATCCGGTTGAGTCGATTTCGGCTTTTGCGTGGTGAAATCGAACGGAAGGGAGATCTGACAGAGGGAAAGAGGAGAGGGAAGAACAGGAGGGGACGAAGGGAGAAGGAGAAAACAGACAGAGGAGATTAGAAGAAGAGAAGGAAGAAATGAGAAAGTAAGATAATTGTCTATTACTTCTGTTACTGTGCCGTCCCCTATTTAACCAACTAAAGCAGCAATTAACAGAGAAACGCCCGAGTCCATAACAAATAACAAACTGGAAAAACAAAGAGCAAGCAGAAAAAACAAAGAAGGGCAGTTTGTTGGAGAAGCCAGAACAAGAGCTGCACGTGTACAAGAGCTACACATGGCACAACAGACACAGCCCTTACAAATTCAGTTAGTTCCGGATATAATCCCGTAATCGCATCGGTGCTTGGGTGATCCGAGTACTCTTCCGTACCATCGAAGTATCCCCGTTAATCAAACCGGTAACATTGCCGGCGCCATCGAAAATGACCTTGTCCTCAAGGTTAAATTCCGAAAAATCCTGTATGAAGTCATCTGCTGTTTCCCAGGTAGCCTCACTTGGTGATTGTGCTTGCCACTGTACCAAAAATTGGGGAATGAAGTGACCCTGGACGAGTATTTTTCTGAAGCCCAGCAATGCAGCAGGTTGAAGGAGCGGTTGGGAAGATCACCTTTGAAGTGTTTCAGGAGAGAGACATAGAAAACATTGTGGATCTTGGAGCCGTCTGGTAATTGCACTCGGTATGCCACCGATCCGATGCGATCAAGAATTCGAAATGGTCCGTAGAATCGCTTAGCCAATTTGTTGGATTGACGGTGCGCTGCAGTAGATTGCCGGTAAGGTTGTAATTTTATCAGAACCCAATCGCCCACTTGATACACCTTCTCGGTTCGGTGAGCATCTGCCTTCTGCTTCATGTGCTGTTGGGCCCTCTGCAGATTGAATCCTAGAGTGGTGATGAGGTTGGTTCGATCCGTGAGAAGTTCATCGATGGCTGCCACCGCAGACGTGCCTCGTGTATAGTCTAACAAGGAAGGAGGTGATCGACCATAAACCGCCTCAAATGGGCTCATTTTGATCGAAGAATGCCATGAGGTATTATAATTCCATTCAGCCCAGGGAAGGTATTGAATCCAGGAAGCAGGGTGATCCGCCACAAAGCAACGTAAGTAATCCTCTAAGCAACGGTTCACCACCTCCGTTTGCCCATCTGTTTGTGGATGGTATGCACTGCTGGTGGCCAGTTTGGTCCCATGGAGTTTAAACAGCTCTCGCCAAAAGTGACTCATGAAAAGGGGATCTATGTCTGTTACCAACTCCATAGGAAAGCCATGTAAACGGCACACGTCTTGAACAAAGGTGTTGGCAAGTTCTTGAGCTGTAAACTGGGTATGTAGTGGGGAAAAATGGGAATATTTTGAAAGGCGATCTACTACCACTAAAATCACGGTTTTTCCATGGGAAGGGGGCAGGTGAGTTATGAAATCCATGGAAATGGATTCCCAAATTTTTCCCGGAATGGGAAGAGGCTGTAGTAAGCCTTGTGGTGCGGTCGTGAATGGTTTGACCTGTTGGCAGATGGTGCACTGCTGGATAAACTTCTAGATTTCCTGGCGCATTTGAGGCCAATAGAAGACGTGAGCAATGCGAGTGTAAGTGCGCTAGAATCTGGCGTGTCCTCCAGTAGGCGAGTTGTGATACTCTTGTATAATAAGATGTTGCAATGCGGATTCGGGAGGTACCAGAATTTTAGTTCTGTAGAAGATGAGTCCATCCTTCACCGAATAATCAGCATGGGCGCCTGGCTGATTCTGTATGGCACTGATGAGTTCGCTAGAGATGGAGTTATGCTGGTGAAAGTGTCGCAGTGCCTCTAGCAGTGCCAATACTGGTCTGAAGGCACCCTGTAGAGCATGGTAAGATGGATCGTGGCGGCGAGACAAGGCATCTGCTGGTCCATTCTCCTTCCCTGGCCGGTATATGATATCGAAATCATATCCTAAGAGCTTGGAAATCCAGCGTTGCTGGTCTGGAGTGTGAATCGTTTGTGCTAACAGGGCTTTAAAGGGTTGGTGGTCTGTTTGTATGACAAATTTGGACCCCAAAATGTAGGTGCGCCACTTACGAACCGCCTCCACAATCGCGCAGAGCTCTCTGACATAAGTGGACGAGTTCTGCATCCTGACTGATAATTGTTTGCTGTAGAATGCAATTGGATGGCCGGATTGCGTTAGAACGGCACCTATTCCAGTGCCGGAAGCATTAGTGTGAATGGTGAAAGGCTGGAAAAAATCTGGTAATGTTAAAACTGGGGTAGTAGTGAGGGCTTTTTTGAGGGCTTGAAACGCTTCCTCTGATGCTGAGTTCCAGACAAAGGCTGATTTCTGCAGCAGTTGAGTGAGAGGGGCGGAGATTTGAGCATAGTTGGCCACGAATCGTCGGTAATAGCCAGCCAGTCCAAGGAAACC
The DNA here is from genome assembly GCA_033239525.1 of Nepenthes gracilis. Taxonomy (NCBI): domain Eukaryota; kingdom Viridiplantae; phylum Streptophyta; class Magnoliopsida; order Caryophyllales; family Nepenthaceae; genus Nepenthes; species Nepenthes gracilis. Next base: position 4,920,690 of record BSYO01000004.1, read on the forward strand.
ACAAAGCTGTTTGACATTTTCTGGTGGTGGCCATTTCTGTACTACCGCAATCTTCGAGGGATCCACCATGACTCATTGGTCAGTGACTATATGGCCCAAGTATGCTATAGACGAACATCCAAACTCACATTTCGAGGACTTGGTGTAGAAGGAGTTATTCCGCAGCGTTTGTAAGGTCGACTGGAGATGCTGAAGATGATGCTCCCAGGATGGACTGTAGACTAGGATTTCATCGAAGAACACTAGGATGAACTTTCGAAGGGCTGGCCTGAATATGTTGTTCATTTCGGCCTGAAATGTTGAGGGAGCATTAGAGAGTCCGAATGGCATGACCAAGAATTCATAGTGGCCTTCGTGAGTCCGAAATGCTGTTTTATGGATGTCGGCCTGATCCACTCTCATTTGGTGGTATCCTGCCCTCAAATCCAGTTTGGAGAAGAATTTCGCACCATGAAGCTCATCCAGTAATTCATCGACAGTTGGGAGAGGAAATCTATCTTTGATGGTAATGGCATTCAGGGCTCGGTAATCCACACAGAAACGCCAGGTGCCATCTTTCTTCTTTACCAGCAGAACAGCGGAGGAGAAAGGACTGGCGCTAGGTTGGATTATGCCTTCGTCCAGCATGTCTCGAAGCAGTTTCTCAATTTCGGCTTTCTAGAAATGAGGGTAGCGGTATGGTCGCACATTAATTGGGGCAGACTTTGGTTGGAGAGGTATGCGGTGGTCTGTTGCTCGGTGGGGAGGTAGACCATGTGGGGTAAAAAACACATCTATGAAGGATAAGAGGAGAGTGTGAAGGATAGTAGCCTGTTCTGTGGACAGATGTGCGTGGAGCTTAAATTGAGGAACGTTGTCTTTCGAATCATTGGGCAACAATTCTCCAGTAGTCATCTGTACGGTGAGTTGAAAACATGTGGCAATCGACTGAGTAACCTCTCCTCTCCGTAATTGGCCGAGTGTCATGGCGGCCATGGTTGCTCTCGGTAGTCCATGCAATGTGATTGAGTCTCCTTCATGTTGGAATTGCATCCATAGTGCTTTGTAATCACAGAGCACCGGTCCAATGGAAGCTAACCACTGAACTCCAAACACAATGTCAACTCCATATATAGGAAGTAGGTAGAGATCCACATTGAATTTGAATTCTCCCACGGTGGTAAGAACATTGGTGCACAATCCCTCACAGTGAAGAGAAGCACCGTTCCCCACTGTGACGTTGAGGTGTTGGGACGGCTCGATTGGGACTCCCAAATGTCGGGCCAGGCGTGTTTGAAGAAAGTTGTGCGTGGAGCCACTGTCAACCAAGATAATGACAGGATGGCCTCTGATGGATCCTTGCAGTCGCAGGGTAGAAGGAACAAAGTGGCCCTCTAGTGCGTGCAGTGAAATAGTGGGCGCATGATCAGAGGCTGACCATAGTGATTCAGCTTCTATGCTTGAATCTGTGGGATTGTCCTCTTCTGCCACCAAATTCTCTCTGGCGGGTTGTCGTTCGATCCATTTGAGTTGCTTTCCTCCACCAAAGATACATAGAAATCGGGAGTTTTACACCTGTGGCCCGGTGTAAATCTTTCATCACAGTTGAAGCATAGGCCCTTTTCCCTTCTAGCTGCCATCTCTGCTGGTGTGAGTCGTTTGATGGGTAATCTGTTGGCGGTATTAGCTGGCGATAACAACTTTGGGAAGGAATGGGGGGCACTGAGTTGCGGTTTGGTAGCTGGAGCACGAGAGTGTAGTTAACGGTTGTTATCGAGTTTCTCTTCCACCAATTTAGCCATTCCAATTGCCTCTGACAATGCCTGTGGCTTCAACAGCAGCAACTCTCGACGGATGTCATCCCTCAATCCAGAGATAAAACAGTTCAGGAGGTTGTTAGCCGATAGCCCAGTAGTGCGTGTAGAGATGGCTTCAAATTCAGTCATGTATGCTGACACAGTAGTGACTTGCTGAAGCTTATACAAGGTGGCTTCATGATTTATATACGAAGAAGGGCCAAATCTCACCCGAGGTCTCGAGAGAATACCTCCCGGGATGATAGCCGACGGGTGGCGTGCATCATCCGGTGGAACCATTGAAGGGCAGTCCGCCATGTAAAGCGTCTTCAAATGGTTAATTTGCCTACTGAGTGTAGTGATATAGGAAGAAACGTTCCATCTGAAATAGCCATCCCACCACATTATCACCAGCGAAGAATGGAACTTCTAATTTGGGCAATCGAACCGATGGTGTGTGAAGAGCTTCTGGCGGTGGAAGTGAAAGTTGAGGAAGGTTAACAAATTGGGAGGTAGACATGAAAGAACTCGAGGGAGGATGAGGAATTGAAGTAGGAGTCGGTAATAATGGTGGATTGGGGGAGGGAATCGAATGGTGCTCGAGACGATTTAGGGATTGCTGAATATCACTGAGAGTTTGCTGAATCTGTTCGTTCGTTGTCATTTGGAGGTTGAATCGCTCCGAATGCTCCTTGACTTCCTGGGCGACGCTGGCGATGGCGTCCTCCAGAGCTTTGTACCTGGTGGTCATGCCCTCTGCCATTGCGTCTCAATGAGAGCACCAAATATGATACGCTCACTGGCTGATCACAATCCGGTTGAGTCGATTTCGGCTCTTGCGTGGTGAAATCGAACGGAAGGGAGATGTGACAGAGGGAAAGAGGAGAGGGAAGAACAGGAGGGGACGAAGGGAGAAGGAGAAAACAGACAGAGGAGATTAGAAGAAGAGAAGGAAGAAATGAGAAAGTAAGATAATTGTCTATTACTTCTGTTACTGTGCCGTCCCCTATTTAACCAACTAAAGCAGCAATTAACGGAGAAACGCCCGAGTCCATAACAAATAACAAACTGGAAAAACAGAGAGCAAACAGAAAAAACAGAGAAGGGCAGTTTGTTGGAGAAGCCAGAACAAGAGCTGCATGTGTACAAGAGCTACACATGGCACAGCAGACACAGCCCTTACAAATTTAGTTAGTCCCGGATATAATTCCGTAATCGCATCGGTGCTTGGGTGATCCGAGTACTCTTCCGTACCATCGAAGTATCCCCGTTAATCAAACCGGTAACAGAAGGAGAAGGATGTACCGACAGCAATAGAGATGATAATGAAACCGAATGAGAAGGAAAAGGAGAGACGAGGACGGAATGTGAAGAAGAATGTGAAGAAATGAAGAATCTACCACGGATATGGTAATTGTAGGGTTTCGAATGTAAAGAAGGAAGATGGCAGTGTGTTTTCGAAAACGTACTGTGAGAGGCATAATTTCTCGCGGCAGTAGTGTAATGTTTAGCGGGGTAAAGGTTCATAAATTTGGGAATATATATTCCTTGACGAAAGTGCATAAATAATACTGAAAATTTTTAATTTTTAATTTTTTATTTTAGATAAATATCTATTTTTTTAATTTTTTTTCTTTCTAATATAGTAACATATAAAATAAAAAAAAATTTTTGTCGACGAAATATATTATTAGAAAATCCCTATTGCATGTGAGATAAGGAAATCTTGTTCACCCAATAATATTTAAAAAACCAAGTCCTTGTTTTTCATCTGGGTTTATACTTTCAATAAAAAGAGAAATTGTTAAACCTTAAAGCGTTATGATGTGTTATTTTCATGATAAAATGTGTATGCCTTTCACTTATTCACATTGCAGAAATTAAAACGAATAATGCCTTTGTGAATATTTATGTCCAATTGATTATGTCATTTCCTAATTTGTTTAATAATTTAATGTGTCCCTTATTCATATCATACTTTGTTCGTGTCCCTATAGGTGCATCATAGACAGCAGACCATATAGATATTGGGTGCTTTTAAGGAAAGGGTAGGGAAGGGTAGAGTGTGGCGACATGAATTCTAGTCACTCAGCCAAATCAAAATCAACCATATAAAAAGTTTAAATTATAAATACTCGTCATAAGTTTACCATAAATAAAATATCCATTATAAATATTAAATTTCTCAAAATAAAATATTATATAAATGTTAATATAAAATAAACTAATAAGGAATGCAGTCACGATATACTCTCTAATATTTATCAAAACTTAAGAAAACTCTTATCTCTCAATATAATAATTTTAGTGTAATATTTGATTTATCAATTTATCTTACAATATTATAATTATTATACAACATATTAACATAAAAAATAATTATATAATTTTTTTTTAAAAAAATAAATTTTAGAAAAACAGAATTGGCACCCGATTGACTCAAGTGTAACGCATGTGCACATTTTTGGCAAAAGTTCTATGCATAAGATGCGCATAGTGAGGTGATTCTATATCTTTTAGGTAGTATGCTTGCGCCGTAGAGTTATTTGTGGGGTCCACTTATATAGTATGGGCAGAATAATTTGATGTAGTGTTTGTATATGCATGTGGCTATGCATAGCACCTGTTGAGTACCTGATCGGTACTTATGTGCTGATTAGAATATAAATAGGTTCCTCTACTTAATTTCCGTCATTTGCACTAGAAAAAGTGAGAGAAGAGATAGAAATGGAATAGAAGAAGAGAAATAAGAAGAGAGAGAAGAAGAGAAAGAAGGAAATAAAATGAAGAAAAAGAGGGTAAAGTAGGAAAGAGATTTTATAGTCATTTTATATCAAATATGCTAAATATAAGGTTTAAAGAAACTGTATTTAAACTCATTTTTTGATATATTTTCTGAGATTTTTTAATTTTTTTAATACTTATTTAAATGTATATGCATGTAACTCTTTAAATCTCTTTTCGAATATTAATGCATGCATATGTATTTCACCAGGTATTTTAAGATTTTATTGATTTTTGCTAGATATTTTGAGATTTATTTTGTTTTCACTGAATGTTTTGGTATTTTAAATAGCTATATTCTTATATCGAGATATTGTAAAAAAAAAAAAATCATAAAATATTAATACATTTGAACTTTTATGATATTTTCATGTAAATATTTGATGAGAACTTTATTTTGTAATATGATTAGAGTTTGTACTTTTTTCAAAGAGATGAAGAAATTTTATATATTTATTACAAAGATTTTGTTTGACGAATGAGAACTATTATAAGCAAATTAACAACTTATATTTAAATATATCATAATATATTATATACACTTGAATAATGTACTGACCATCCACAATAAAAAAAGAATGTAACAATTGACCATATTTATAAGGTACATAAATGACTTATTTTACGGGTTTTGAGTATTAGAATATCGGTCTAAGATTATCAAAAATATGAATAATTCATTCTTTAAAGTTGTTTTTTTGATTTGTTGGTATATAAGTCCCCATTCATTGGTTCTTGCGATTCTACATAATTTGTATTATTATGCTTTGACATGTATTATATTTTTTATATTTTATATTGTTTTGACTTTTTGATGTTTTTACAAGTTTTTGATATGATTTTTTGAACTCCATATTTTGCGAACACATTATATGTTTGATATTCAGATGTTCTAGTACAATATGCATGTTTTAAATATTGCACATTCTGGATTGATTGCATGGAATTATAATTTAGAATGTATTAAATTAATTAAAATTTTTATATATAATCTATGATTTTTTGTTATTCAATCTGTTTTATTAACATAAATTTATATATCGTCAGTACATATATATACTTTATTAAGTATTAAATTTATATTTTATAACTATTTTTGAAATTTCTTTCAAATTAGCAGATAATAAATTATTATAAAATATAGATAGAGGATTGGTAAAGACTTTTGTTAATTGTAATTATAACATCGAGGATTGTTAGATTTTATATATTGTATTGAATATTTTATTGTAGAGTCCAGCAGCTAAAATTTTGGGCTAGAATATTTACATATATGTTTTTTTATTATATTTTAGATATTTTGGTTAAATATTTTTTTTTAAAGAGATTTATAAATTGAGAAGATATAATATTATTTTAAGGTCAAACAGAGATAATTTGATCAATTTTATGAACACTAGATTTTATATTTTAATTATACTATTTATAATATTAATATATAGTGTTTAATCAAATTTTGATAATTAAATTATAATTATTTGTAGTGTTTATAATGATGTCATTATTACATATTTGTACTATGGTCTTAATATTTAGACTTAAAAATTCTCTCCCTACATAAAAGCTCTACAGCAATAATACCATCTTTGCTAGTACGCTATTAATCAACTTTACTCTTGAGTTATGAAATAAAATTACAAACTAAATATTTAGCAAGTGATATAAATAGTAATATCAGAATTCAGCATAAAAATTCAAAGAACAACATTAATATACAGAACAATAATAGTATGCAATCAACATTGTCTATTTAAGACTTAATGCTATTTTAACGTAAAATCATTAGGATAACTATTAAGGGTTTCCATTGGAAGTAAACATTATGAACACAACTGGGGATTTCCCGAAATATGAATTATCAACAAGAAAGTAGATTTCTTCAAACTTAATTGAACAAATGTTTCAAAATTTTGAGATATTATAATAACCTTTTCGAATTTTATTTTATTATTATAAATAAATGACTATGTGCTCATAACCAACGGTTGGATAACATCTGTAAAATATTAATACTCATAAATTTGACAAACAACCAATATTATGATCTTATAATACTTTACTATTTGTAATATATAAGTATCAAAGTCAACTCAATTGAACAATATCCCCGTCATCCTTCAAGATTAACTCAGAATATATTACGCTTCTATTTTCGTAATTCAACTGTGAGTCATGTACAAACAGAAAATAAAATATTCTATCACAATCTACATATCAAAGTCAATATTCTTCAATGCGATATTCTTCAATATCTTACCCATGTTGTTTATGGAATGATGAGCATCTCTTTACCAATATATATATCAATCTACCAGGATATAAAAATTAATATTGGATAATTATAGGCCATATTAAATTTCTACGGGTTTTATATTTGTTGAGATGCTAATATTTTTATATAATATCTTTTACCTTAATCGTAAATATCAAAATAATACTCATGTAACTTAAATACACAAAATAGTTGGCCAATTATCAATGATAAAGGAAACAGCTATTCAAATACACTAAGCACTTGACATCTGACACTATACTAGTCCACTATTATTGTACACTGTCAGCAAAACTCTAGAATAACCATCTTAGGTCAATTGGTCACACATTAAATATATAGATTATAAATTTACTAATTTATATCATATAAGCAGTATAATGTATCAAACAATCTTTTATCCTAAAGCCAAATTAAACAAATCTATATCACACAATTTAAATAACAATTATGGTTGATTTTAAAATTAATATTCTAATTAATTATTTATTTATTTTTAATTGCACACACAAGAAAATAATAATTTCATAACAAGTTCTAATAAATATTAAAGGCAGTTATATTACTTATTTGCTATTGATGGAAGAATTATTAAAATACCCTTTAAAAATTATCTCAAATTCTATTCAACTTGTCTCAATTTGAATTTTGTTTAGGGTCGTATTTTAAATAGCTCATTAATTTTTTAATTAATGACCCATCTGAAACAAATGTCTAGTAATTTGGAAATATCTTTTATTCATATTTGAATCATCTTCAAATAAATATGGCATTCGTCCTTTAATTTATTTTATGAGAGTTTGTTACATTTATAATCTTTGAAGCCTAATGCAAATAAATGAAAGGCATTGTGACACAAGTTTCATATGGTGCCTCGTACATTGCCTTATGAAAATTGTCAAATTTTTATCTAACGTCCAGCGTTAACCTTTTTTATTTAAAAAAATATATATTTTTATTTTTAATAATAAAAAATGATGAGTACTAAATAAAGATCTAACGATTGTCGTATAACATCATATACACACCATACAGAGTCGTGTTGCAATGCCTCTACTCTCTAATGTAAAAGGTCACACGTAACAAATCATCTATTTTAAAATAATTTTTTAGCCATTTTAAAAATGTTTTAGGTAATATAATATTTATTCATTTTTTTTATTTATAGGTTCGTTAGATTTATTATTTTTTTAAGCTTATATGCAAAAAGGGGTATGTGACTTAATTTTTTTTTTTTTAATTGGACCGGAAAAGGTCAAAACCGGTTCAGCAATGATTACAAATTCTCCACCGCCGAGATACTATCCGAGCGAAGGAGAGAGGGGGGAGCACAGACAGCAAGATGAGCTTGGCGCTCCTCCAGGGCTACTCATCCGCCGAAGAAGGAGTAGAAGCAGAAATCCGGTACGAAAGCTCTTCCGATGATTCTGACAACGGCGACGACGTTTCACGCATGCGCTCCACCTACAATCCGATACTGTCCGCCCCCAAGTCCTCCCGTGGATCTGCTCTGCCCTCTGCATTTGAAGCTTTTTCAGAAGTATTATTCTCTACTTTTCTTCTTCTTCTTTTCTCGTTGATATTTTTGCTAGTAAATTCCAGTTTTTTGTTATCTGAGCCCTAAAACCTAACCCTATATTTTTATACCATGATTGGAGTTTGATTTCTCGCTTCTGTTATTGAAGATTTCAAGGCCGCCGGAGTTTCTTAACAATTCCGTGGAAGAGCGGAGTTCCGTGAGAGAGAGTTTTATGCATCGAGGCCGGAGAAAAAGCAGAGATAAGAAAGATATTCCTGCTGGTATGATTTTCCTGAATAAATTCTTTAGCCCATTATCTTTATTCTTTTGTTTTTTTACAATTTAGTGTAGAATTACGCTTTTCTACTTTACGATTAAATTCAACTGTTCACTTTTTGTCGAAATATTGTCGTGAAACATGCTATGTTTTACTGACTCCAATCTTAGTTGAAGTGAATCTCTAATTTGTTATATATTTTCAAGTTTTGCTGATTTGGATTTTTATATGATCTCTTTCCAATGGAATTTTCAGGAAATAGGAATATTGGACAGAATTGTAGAATTTAGAAACTGAACTGTCTTATTGTGACAAACAAAACTTTATGGACTCAATTGGAAAAAGAGGATCAGAAGTAATGGGCTAGAAGTTGATATTTTTTCTGTATAAAGGTTCGTTTTTTCTATCTTAGTGAGGAGGGAGATTTATTCTCAAATTATGAATTTCTATGGGGTGTACATGTCATTGAACGCATGTCGTGGGTTATTAATTTGTAGAGTACCGATACTGGAACTCGCCAGCTTAGGAAAATAGTTAACTGTGAGCATAGTATGTAATTATCTAGTCTCAATGATAACCTGTCGGTGTCTTTAATTTTAATATTTAATATTCTTGAAATATTTGGGGGTTTTACGTTTGCTATTGATATACATTAATAGTTGTGCATTTAGAGATCTTACTCAGTGTTGGTTTATATAGATTTTAGGAATTTCTCTATCCATTTGAGCTTCTGTCGATATATTGGTGAGATGTAACAAGTAATTTTGCTTGCCATGTATTAAAAAAATGGGACATGAAAAATAATTAGTTGGAAGGAGATCCAATAATAGGTGGGTGCCCTTCAGGGGGAACTCCTAGAGAAGCTAATGAGATTATATTTCTGCACTGGTTCCTTCAATTCTTAAGTTGCAACTGGCAGTTTCTCTGTATGGATCCAAGCTTGCGAAATTGAGTTTACATGAAAGGATTCCGTATTTCTGTTACTTTTGCAGCTTTAATGGTGATACTTTGTTTATTAATAATTTTTTTCTCTTGAGAATTTGTTTCTCCTTTAGATAGGACAGACACCACACATATATTAATAAAGCTAATGCAAAGAACGCTGGAAAGAGTTCAAATGACTTCCAGAATTGCAGTTGCTGACATCCAGGAAAAAAAGAGCGATGGATGAAACAGATTTTAGATGCCTTCCCCATTTGGGAATGAATTTGTAGATGTCCAATTGAAAGCCTGAAAAACAGGTGGCTTGCAGATTGGAGAGTAAAGCAATTGAATTTCTTGATTCATATATTGGAATTTGGGTTTGGGGACAGATGATTCAAGCAGATCTTTGCATGCATTTATTTGGTCAGATTCTCTGTTCATTGAATGGTGCTCCTGACAGGTCCTTTTCATCCTTGAGAGGACTGGTGCAAGTTCAAATGACAGGTTATTTGGTCAGATTTTCTGTTCATTGAATTGTGTCCCTCTCTGCCATCTGGAATAACAATATCTTCAGCATGATAATGGATCTGGCCGTGCTGGGGAATTTATAAATGAGTTTGATTTTGGTCAGTTGAATGTATTGTTTGCATTTCACACTTGTTATTTGAGGATGGTACAATTTTATTCTGTGATGCTAATGGGAAAGCTCTCTTGTGTTCTCACTCTGTTCGTCAAACTTCCCAATGTGGAAAGATCATAGCAAATAGTCATGGGAGGCTATTCAAAAGATGTAGGATTTGCGACATTGCTCAGATACTGGCAGGACAACTGCTCAAACTATTTTGGGCTTTTCTGAAGTACTAACATGTTAGTATCTGGAATCCAGTGATGAGAAGTTTAAAAGAGGCTGGCACATCATGGGGATGTTTTTGTCTAGGTTGGACACAGAACAATTAACTCCAATCACAACTATGTGGTTAAGTTCGCCTACCTATATTCTTTCAGTTCCTATTCTTGCTTGTCTCAAAGAGATTAGAAAGTGTAATTGAGCACTCTTTGTTGTGAGGATGCAGGAAACTTTTCAGATTTCATTAGTGCAAGGAACAACTAAATTTTGAGTGCAGAGTGGAGTTTCAGGGTGGGTTGACGGATCTTTCTTTCTTAAATAAAGCCCCTTTGTTTACGTGATTTGGTTTTCTCAATAGAGATAGGAAGGCTGTGGAGAACTGTTATGGAGGATGTCTATGTTGCTGAGGACAGTAATTGAAGGACAAGGGATTCGAGGAAAGTTTGTCAAGCTTGCTAATGGAAAGATATATGAAAGAAGTGGGATGATTATGCCTCACCTTGGAAGCTTTGTAATTTGCTAATTGGTTTTGGGCTGAGACTCATGCCACGGTACCTTGGAAGCTTTGTAATTCAGGTCAGTTTTCACTTGGTAGTTTTTTAGGGTAATCATTGATGATAGCTCTAGGTCTTTCATTGGAAGCTGCTTTGAAACAGTAGTGTTGTTCCCCCTAACTATTTTCTTGGATTAGGAGTGGTTCAAGGAAGGAGTTCATTGAAGGTATGTAGCTCCAAACTATTGACAAACAAGAGTTTGCACCATGGATGATAATGTCATATTGGTGTCGATAGTGATTGTACAGGTATTGGACTAATTACACAATATATATAGGTATTGAATATATCGGAAGAAAAAAAAATTGAGAATCGTAGCTGATAGAGTCATATTCAGCATATATATCGGCCAAATATTTGGTATATTAGGCGATATATCATGATATATCGTTGATTCGGTAATAAATCACAATATTGTCTCAATATAAAAATATATTGGTATTGAAGGTCCGATGCTGATATATATCAGCTGATATTTACACATAGTTTGCACCCTAATAGAGGAAATGGCATATGCCACAGCTGAATGTAGACATGAATCCATGTAGCTGACCCCCTCAGTGGCAAAATGCTCAGTTTAGTTTCTTTAGTCTAGATTAAGCTGCACTGTTTAGTTTCCATGTGCAGAAAAAATATTCGTGTGTGAAACACATCTTCATTTTGGTTGGCATCATACTTGACTTACACCTTGTTAAGGTTGTGCTGGTGGAAATATCTTCGATTGTGAATGCGTGCTGCAATGATTTTTGAAGCAAAAGTTGAAAGTGAAGTGTGCCTTCAGACATTTGGCTGTATTGCCTGGAAGGAGATATTATCGGGCTTTTTATTGAATTGAATCTTCCTCCCCTTTTTAATTAGAATTTTGAAGACTTATGAGAGAAGGGAAATATGCAGTGGTCTCTGTTTTTTCCCACTTCACTGATATTTGAATCTTTGTGTTAGCAATTATGATCCTTCCTTCTTCATATGCATCTACATCTGATGCTCTTTTGTCCTACAATTGATTGAGAATTGGAAGCTCTAAAATTTAGAGCACTGCAATTTGAAAGTTCTAGAAACAGCAGTTTTTTGTGAGAAGTGTTTGACTGGGCTTCACTACAATTGGAACGCATTATCAATGGTACATCTACCAGTTGCAGAGGAGCCCGGGTTACAGGATGAGTATTGAAGAAGTGTACCCTATTTAATCACCAGTGTATATTATCACGTCCCCATCCCAAAATTTGAAATTAAAATATATTATAATTAGACTTTATTGTTGTCTAAATCATGCACGAATGTTTCTCAAGTACAGAGTTTCTACCTCACCTGCTGCATTTGCACTCATCTGGTGCCTAACCTGTGCTTTAAATTTTGTTTTTGTTTTTTTTTCAAAATTTTTACTATACAATTATGTCCCAGGTTTTCTCAATGCATATTACTTATGATGTTATAAACATAAATCAAAAAATCGGATGTTATATGTATAGAATTGGGTAAAACCCAGGATTTAAAAATCGTGCAAACTCTATGTGCTGATGAAAACTTGTACATATCAAACACTTGTGTAAGAATTATCAAAAAGAAAAACCTAATTTGATTCTTTCCAAGAAACAAACGGTTTTGTATAATGAGGCTACCAGTATCAAAAACGATACACGTTTGATTCTTATTTCAAAAACGTAAAAGGGAAATGGATATAATGAAATTGGATTAGCTTTTGATTTGAAAGGTGTTTTGGTTCATTTTTTAACATCAAATTAAATTTTATTTTTTAAAAAACCACCACCCCTTCCACCTTCCCCCAACCTCCCCATCCTTCCCTACTTGTACTGCCACCAAGCAGGTGGAGCTGTTGAAAGCTCATCTGGTCATATCGGCCGCCTCTGTCCCTCTTTACTTCTTGCTGATGTGGCTCACTGCAGTGTGGGGTTGTGAGTAGGGCAGGGGAGGGAGGGGAAGGCAGTGGAGGAGGAAAGGGGAAGAGCAGAGGAGTCTCACTGCCCACTTTATCCACCATTACGGTGAAGGATAGATGGATGGGATTCCACGAAACTTAGAGGTGTTCCCTGATGCTATCCTTTCTGCGCTCTTTACTCTGCAAAGAAAAGGTTATTGCATTGTTATTGTTGGTTGTAGGTGCCGTGGTGGAGGCCAAAGCCCAATTAGTAGGGATTCATGAGCGAGTTAGAAGTGACATCGATGGCAACTTCCCTTCAACTTCTTCGACTCAGCCGCTGAAAGGTTCTTCAGGCTCTTCAGGCACAGCCCCAGAAGGCGCAAAGCGAGTGTCAGCTGCCAGCAATCCAGATGCAGAGGATGCCGCTCAGCAGCTCCGGTATTTCTCTCACACACTATCTATCTATCTCTCTACATGTGCATGTATGCAAAGGGAGTTCTTATAGTCCTTGCAGTGAAAAAGCTTCCATGTCCACCCAATGATGAGAATTATAAGTTGGATAGATAAATTATATATATTAAATAGTTCATTTAAATTATTTGATATAATTTCAATAGTTTATCGACTTAACTTGAAATCTTAAGTATTGAATAGATGCAAAAGCTTTTATACTGGGAGGACCATAACTGCACCTATATGCAAATCGTTGGGATTTGGTGGCCATGAAATGCAACATCTTTCTTTGGCATGACATTGATTGATCATTGTTGATGGAGACGCCAACTCTTACCTCTCACGTGTGGGAGATCTCACACCACCTAAGACTATTTTTATTGAAAAATGTATTTTTACGTTTTAGGTGTTTTGGCATTGGATGGAAAATTGTCATATTTTTGGATATTTGAGGCATATGAACAATAAGTTAATAGAAAATGTTTTTATGACTAATAAAAAATTTAAACTTAATTTCTTGATGAAAACATGAAGTCATTTTCTAAACTTATCTATTGCTCTATTGATCATCGATTGTTAAAATATTACTATCAGAAATACCACTACTATCAACTGACTTTAAATACCCATCATCGATTGGTTGACTTTTTATATTTTAAATTTTTTTACACTCTAAAAGTAAAAAAAAAAGAGAAAATATTAATTTCTTTTAAAATAATTACCAAAAGGATGGAAAATATTTTCCAAAGTGGATATTTTTTGATTGGGGGTCCGGTGTTTTAGGTTGTGCTTGCAATGTGGGGTGCCGAAGACGTATTCGAGTGCTCGTGGGTTGGTTTGTCCAGTCTGTGGCGACCACCCTCCGCCGTCGTCGGGGGTAGATCAGGGAAAGAGGAAAGGATCATCCACCATTAAAGACAAAGAGAAGATCAAGAGGATGAGGGGCCAGTCATCCCACGCCACTTGGAAGAGCGAGACAGAGATGCAGCTCCGGCAGCAGTTTGATTAGCGGAAAATTCTCCGTCCTTTTCCGGCGTTGTTCGTACATCAATTCTTGTTTTTGATCTACCGGGCGCTGAAATGGAGGTCATGGAGTGGAGAATGTGGTGACATTATATCGTGTAAACTGGTATCTGTGCATCCTGAGTTTGTTTCACAACGTTGACTTGTACGGACAAAAATATCATTTTTAATTGCATTTATATATATCTTAAATAATATATTAGTATAGTTTATATAGAAAAAAAAATCTGATAATCGTAAATTGATATATAAATATTAGTTGATATGTTAATATATTATAATTTTATTGTATTAGGAAAAATTTTGATATCGAGAGAAAATAATGATATTAGATGATATGTTGGATTATATATATTGTAATTTTATAGATTAATATGATATATTGAATAACGATATGTTAATACATTGTAATTTTTTGTTATTTTGTATTATATATATCATATAATATTTAGGTAGGGTTGAGACATAATAAATCCAAATTCAACCCAAATTTCATATAAAATTCATGCTTTATTCGAATTCAATTCCAAACCCAGATGTGGTCAAATAGGTGAGATCCAGTACGTTCATATTGGGTATGGATTTTCTATTATTCCGAATCTTGATATAAAAAAATGGTTTCATAGGCTTAAATTATAAGAATAATTCTTTTAAGCATAATATAAATATATTGGGTAAAGTTCCTGAATTAGATAAATTAGTTAACGTTATAATGACTCACTTTTGATATTAAGTTGCTTCAAAATGTATTTTTAATGCTGTGCTTAAACGGTGTCGTTGGGAGCAAATATGACCATCTGCAAAATAACGAAAACCTTGCTTGGGTGGGCCCGAAAGGGGCAAAAACACTCATTTCACAATGCCCATTTAAAAACACAGATTTTCCCATTTATCTTCTAAGCACATCTTTTCATTTATTTTTTGACTAAATTTTGGGCCACTACAGTGAGTCATTTGAAAAATGTGTAATATTCGTACATGGCATACTCGAATGAAATGCCAAGCAAAGTTTATACAATGTTTGTACAAGGGATTGCTGAGGGTCGATTGAAGATTATTCAAACGACAAATATCAATTAGAGAGTTGACCAATGATCGATAGAACAATAAAGTTTACTAAAATTTCATGTGGGGTACATACAGGATGCAATAGGAGGAAAGATATTTTCAGTAAACAAATTATATCTGCACCTGGTAGCGCACAATAGATGATTATGCATGGATCACCTAGGGGTTCACACTTGATACACATGATGAGCACACTTATACCAACACTACTATAAATTTAAATTTGATATGATTTTAGAATAATCAAAAATCATTTTAAAACACAAGAAGAGCCACGTAAGAGAGAGAAGTGAGAAAATAGAGAAAAAAAAGAGACTATTATTTAGTTGATATTCGACTTGAGTTTCATTCGCCACTGAGATTGAATAATTGCTCTAATTCATTTCTAGGACGTATTATCATTTGATTGTATTTATACTCGTTTATTTTTTTCTTGTAAATTACTAAGCATATTGAGGGTTATATTTAACCAGTTATTCACTCGAATTGTAGTGATAGAATTTTCAAAAAGGTTATATTTATATTTAATACTATTTTATAGTAGATTTGTTTAAAATTATTTTTTCTCTCAATTGAGAAATGCTTTTCACATTAAATATCGTTATATAATGTTGTGTGTTTGGTTACATTATATTCATTGTGCTCAAGTGTCTGATAGTTGGCATTTAATAGGAGATTTAATTTTATTTTACAGTGCCAACTGTGCATATATTTTTGCCTAATTCCAACACTTCTCCATATACACACAGGAAAAAGTCTTAAATATAGTTCCATGTAGTTAAAAAAGAATCTGATTAAAAGAAAACAGAACAATAATGATGATGATGATGATGGTGATTTATTCACTCTGTGTGTTATATAAACTCTATCGTAGTTTCCAGTTTGCAAACGTGGTCTTAAACAATCTGACACGGAGCAAAAGTTGGACAGAGCCCATGATTAGGTCTGAATAGAAAGCATGGACACTCTTCTCATGCCAAGAACCAACTGAGCAAATGTGGAATAGGCAAATCGTGGCTAAGAATCAGATGATTTGTCCCTTTTAAGAAAAACAAATGACCTCTAAAATTCATGTATAGCTCCTAATCACGACTCTTAAATACAAACAGCTGGGCAGGAGTAAGTTGCATTAAACGAGATTTAAAATAGTTAAGGGAGAGATTTCAAGTAACAAGAAGCAGTTCATAACTTCAAAGTAAATGACCACGATAATATTAAAAGGCTGCACATTTAAAAAAAAAAAAAAACTAACCAAAAAGCCAATTTCATGAACTCAGACCGAATAAAATTAAACCTGAAACATATGCATTTGGCGTTGCTCGTCAATTTGATGACAGTTCAGCCCCGGCAGCGGGAGCAATTTCTTCTTGAGAAACTACATTCTCAGCCTTCAGAAGATGGCCATTGCAAGGTGCATTAACCTGCTGAGTTCAACGCCAATTTATTCTTGTCAATTTGACTTACGGCTACAAATTTCGAGTCACTTATGTATGTGGCTAAAAAGTAATAAAAGAATAATCAACTAAGAAATAGAAGTATATTTTCATTAAAAAAAAAGAAAAAAAAAAAAAAAGAAGAATTTACAGGCAGAAAATCGGCATTCAAGCAGAATCCTCCATAATCATAAAGGGAATCTAATCCAGGAAGCTATCAGAAAATGCAAACAAGAATAGACTCAGAAAGTATACCTTGAGACACGAAGCAACGGGAGAAACATCGAGAGCAGGTACCGAAGAAGGGTTAGATGTCGGCCTGTGGAACAGCAAGTGTGCTATCGACCGATCAATGGGATTCGTATTAGTTTCCATATCCATAAATCCCGTGCACCTGTTTAAACCCACAAATATTTAGCATAGGAAAATTCCAAGAGAAGTGAAGCATAATGACTGAAAAACTGGATATAATAGTTCTTGGCAATTAGTTGGGAATGCAACTGGAATAGCATTCCATAAAACTACGATGAAAGCATCAGTATCAGTATAGATATCGGATGATAAGTATCTGCATTGGTATATTGGAACAAAAATTTTTAAAAATCGTAAGTTGACAGACATTGTCGTATTATCAAAAAATATCAATATTTAGAGATCCGATACCGATACATATCGGCAATATTTACATCTATGCACGGAACAAAGCAATCAAGGTGAGTTGTGCATAGCTGCACTATCAGTTATTCACACAGATATTGACTCCAGATAGATTCTTCTGACACCATACCGGTAGAGCCCCGCAAAAGGGGAAGACAAATTCCAAATATTTGAACAGAATTGCAGATTTCCAATCTAGTGGCATGTGCATCAAAAGAGTAAACTGATTGCCAAAAATCCAATTAGAACCTGCCTCACCTACTTTTTGTCTTCAAAAAAAGAACGAGAAATTCTCCAAAATTACAATTAATAATCACTACATAAAGGGTGTGTGTGACTATCTGCATTAGGTTTAGATCTACATTAGGTCTCCACATGGCTAGTTCTTCAAATAGCCACAAAAATAATATCCTAGAAATGCTGGGGTAAGGGTATGTCCATGTAGTCTTCCCTGGAACCCACAGTATGGGACCGGCTGGCCCTTTAATGTTGCTTTGTAGAAGCTATCCACATCCAGCCACCATCTCCATTTTTCACTTTTTATTTTTTTATTTGATTTTGGCTACAAAGTGGAGATGCAGAGGGCAGGCATCCAACCCACACCCTTTTGCACAGTTAAGGGGAACATGAACAAATCGGTGTAATTGCTGAGTTCTATTGTAGCAAATTCAATAGACTCAATTATATCAATCCTGTGACTAAATTCAAATACCTCGCCTTAACCATACCCGCACTTTTATCTTATACTTTTTTTTTTTTGGTCTTTCTGTGAAGACCTCATCTCACAATGTGGTTGTGGATTGACCACAGGACACAAATTCGTATGTATTTTATGGACAAGATCCTGGAAGACAGTAACATTGCCATAGAAAAGACTAAAACAAGAAGCAACTCTAAAAAGCCTTTTGATCTTCTTGAAAAAGCAAAGATTTGCTTCAGCCTAACACGTTTTAGGTTTCTGCTGAGGATTTGCACAGGGATTGGTAGGCAGAGTGCCCTATTCAAGAGGTGGAAAGTCTAAGAATCATGGAAAGATTGAACATAGATATTAGTAATATAAAACTGTACCCAGCTAAATTGCAGAGAAGAGTTTTTATTTACTTATTCATTTCATCTGATGTCAAAGCGCCACTTCCATCTTTATCCTCTCTGCTGCCATTTGCGCACTTATGTCTCTGTTCAGCACTCATAGCCAACCGATACAGACTATCCCTTATGCACAATTTTGTCCTTGTATCTAACTGAAAAAAAGGTTCAAGTCCATTTAGTACCTCAGAATAAAAAAAGTCAGACGCGTGGCAGTATGGTGCAACCAGAACCGTGAGAAAAGATTTGGCCCAAACATTTTAAGCACAGTATACAGTGTTTATACCTGCTCCATGACATTTTGAAGCTGGCGAAAACTACTAGCTTCTAGTGAGACTTCGTCCAGCAAGGAGCTCATGCAAATTTCCTGTACATTAGAAGGATCTATCTCGGCTTGAATTCTAGTGCCACTACCATTTACTTCACTGTGACCTTCAACTAAACCTTCAAAATTTGGAGCCTTCTTCAGAAAAGAAATTTGATCACAGTTTGCAGTTTGAACCATGAGATCTTCAGGATGGATTGACAATTTATGATGATAGCATGGTGGTCCTTTCTTCTTATCTCCTATAACAGGAGGTGTCCTGAAAGAAATACCATCGGAACTCTCTGCTGATTGCATGGGGTTTGATGTATATGAGAACTCCTCCTGGGATGTAAGTGGGCAACAGCTACTCTCAGACTTGTTTCTGGACAGAGTTTGGCTTGCTAGAACTTTATTGGAAGGATGCCCAGAGTTGCCGTTTGCAAAACAAATTTGTGTCAGCAGTCCATTATGATGCAAGAATTGCTGCTGTTGCCGGGTCCCTGACTGCTCCAGGTTACCAATATGAATGGAAGAGTTGCCATTTTCAAGATGGCGGGTTTTCCTTTTTCCTACAGATGGCTTCTTATGCTTTGTCCAACCTTCATGCAGGTTGATCTGTCATGTCATAACAACATAGACATCAGAAGTGAAGGCCTTCAGTAGAACAGTGGAAGTAGATTGCTATTATTAAAGTCGATAAACTTGCTGCTTTGTCCAGCTTCATTTTTATTAGCTGTCAGGGAAACCTGTTCTTTTAGGTAACAAAAGCAAACACAGTCTCCAGGTAACAAAAAGCAAACTCTAAGTTATTCAGAATAATTTTTTCGTGTCATCTTTCAGTTATTATCACTATCCAAGAGTAATCCATGAATCAGGATGCTCAATATTTTTTGTAGGTTACATTTCCTTTTTATCCTGCTGCTCTCTCTACCAGCTAGAAGTTCTCAATACATGAATCACACGAATGTGCATTTTTGACTAAAATGGTTACACATGAATTAGAAACCACACAGACCATCCCTAACTGACCCGCGACATATTTATCTCCTTCTTCCACTGCTGTTCCAAAGTCACTTTGAAGTAATCTTTTTGGCATCAGGATTTGAATATCCTTTCCAACATCTGCGACCACATTGCCACATTGTTTCTTTGGGATTGAACATTTCAACGTGAGACTAAAATTGATGATAATGCTTTAAGACCTTTCTTATTAGTATCGCTACAATCAGAAAAATATTGTCCAAGGTATTCACTTCCCAGCAAAACTAATCCATTTTTAAGCTCTACTATCATAAGCAGACAAAAGAAATTACTAAAAGCATCAAAATTCTAACCTTTTGACCCCTATCAATATCAGAAATTGTTTTGGGTTCTGTAAAAAAGTTGTGTGCACGCCAGCACTAGGGCCTTCAGCATCCAAGCTAGGTGAACTTGTCTTCCAACTGCTTGGTGTCAATTTCTTGTCATTATCACCGACAAATGGGGCAGTGTTATTCAGCTCCTCACCAGGCTTAGTTACACTACTAAATACATTAGAGTCTGAGCCTGAAAACTTGAAGCTTGACTTGAGTTCATCATTGGATCCTTCAATATCATGTGAATAGGAAAACAAGCCAAAATCCTGTTCATCGTCGATGCCAAGTCCGAATGTTGAATCACAGCTTCTGCACCGTAAAAAGAGTGATAATAAACATGATGAGAGAGAGAGACAGAGCAGATAACAAAACCACAAAAGCAGCAGAGGAGAGTATACATATAAATATAATGAAATCATGCTCAGTAATGGTGAAAATAAAGCAAGAAAAATCGTATGATCCAAAGGTGTGACTACCTGAACATTCTGTCAACATCCTCGAAATTCTCTATATCAGGCCATCCATAGAAAAGATCACTATTTTCCTTATCCTGGATATCACTATTGAAAAAATTTTCTGTGGAAGTCACGTGATGTGGCGGATAATGGTATAAAGTATTGTCCATTGGTGCATCCTGCTCGCCAAGGATAGGATCATCAGCACATAACTCATTGCCAATGGGCTCCACATGGCTACTCTTCAAACAATGCCTGATATTCCTATTGTCATCAGAAGCAGAGCTTAACGCCATTTTATTTGAATCATCATCATATGAAGCAATAAAGTCTCCATCAGATGACTGAGACCATGAGCCCTCTTCCAGCATTATGCTTTCAGCATTACTTGCAACACCAGTCACTCCACATCGTGTTCTCTTAAGATTGTAACTTTCTACTGCACAACCACCCCAATGTTCTTTAACAGCATGAGGCACTATATGATCATCACTCTGACCAAATTCATTCCATACAATGTCTTCAAGCTGCAATATAACAAAAGAATTGCACTATAAATAAGGAGACTCAGTAAATTCATTAAGATGAGAAGAGATAAAAGGCAAAATCAGAAACTTCAGAAGACAAAAAACAATCTTAAGCGTGGATAATCTGTGTCGCTAGCAGTTGTTGTCAATAGGAAGACATATTTACTGGCAAATACATCACAAAGGGTGTCATCTGCGCACCTTCAAACACCTATTAAAAACTATAAAGGAATTCCCATACATTAGCGAAAGCTAATATAGATAAAGGAAAGCCAAATTATGAAAGGCGTAAATCATAATCCAAGAATCAATCAAAATGCTTTGACAGAATGAAACTGAATAATAATACCAAAGAAGATGTTTTCAGCTTTATGACTGAGAGATTTATGAGATTAAGCTCTGTATTTGTAAGGATATGAGAAAGAAGAAAAAAAGGGTAACCAGGTACATGGCTACAACATTTCTAGGCCTATGGTGGTCCTAATATACACAACCTATTAGTGTTGGGATTTGACCGAAAACATGCACAATTGGCATAGTGGAACAAACCAGAATCCCTCATCAAACGTTAACCAAACACTTGAATACAAGAAACACAATATTGCACAACAAATTTTAACACGAAAACCCTTCTAAACCGAAAGAAAAATTATGAGATAAACTCTACACAAATACACTATAAATAGTACCGGTTATAAAATAACTCTCATTGAGAACCCTTTACAACAACATGAGTAAATAATTAGATGAACATAACCTTTAACATACCTAACAACCCATAAAAGAAAATATAATGAAAATAAGAGTAATTAAATAATATTACATCCTAGAAATATACTGGAGCAACGCATCTGAACTTGATGATGAATGAAACTCGAACCGGACCTCAATTAGATGTGAAACTCTTCTTTTTCTCTCTTTTCTCTCTTATGTGGTGCACATTGTGATGAAATTACTCTCAAAGCTCTTTTGTACCTCCTATTGCACCGCCTTTTGCCCACACCGCTGTTGTGTTGCATTAACCCTAAAATCCCATCAAGCGTGATTTTATAACAACCTTGGTGCACGTGTTTTTGTGTGCATCAAGCGTAATCCCCCTAAGCAATACACGCACGTACCCTTCAGGCGCAAGTCCCACTGAAATTGGCACACAGGAATCCCCCTAGCACACATCAGGTGTACCAACTTTGTCTCAAAAGCGAGCAACCGTCTATCATGCACCTACCATACACAAATTGAAAATGTCTTTTACTGGATCGCTCATCACACAAACCTCCAATGAACTCCATCACTTGGCCGACACACGCCAACACTTAGCCGACCTTACACGACTTCTAGTGTCCTTTGTCGTTTAGACAGCCCTCGATCGACCATTAGCCAACCTCGCACGAATATTGCACGAATCTCTAGTGTCCTTTGTTGCTCGAACAACCCTTGACAATCAACGGCCAACCTCACACGAACATCACGTGAACCTCCGGTGTTCTTTATTGTTCAAACAACCATCGACCGACTCTTACACGAATATCGTGTAACCCTTGCTTGACTTCTTTGCTTGAGCTTGCCACGTGCAAATATCTCCAATACACAGATATCCAAGGCATGTTGCACACCCCTCAACACGAGTTTCATCCCGTTACTTGTTCACAAGCTAATATCTCCAATACCAACTACCCTTGATGAGCCATCTTTACCAATCTTCAATACCATGTAGTCTCAAGCACATAGGAGGCGAAGAGAGACTTTCTTAATATCACATAGTGTGAGGAACTGCTATCTATTACTTAACTCATTTTGTAACTCGTAAAACTTTGTGTTTTCCCCGAGTGGATAATTAGAAGGTCTTCATAAGTAGCGACAGAGGCCATTGCCACCACAATCCCTCATCTCTTGTTGCTCACTAGTATCTTTCTTCTTCTACTTTCTCTTGAAATAATCCTATTTCATATGACCCTTCTTGTTACAATAAAAATACTCGATATCCTAAAACTTGGACCCATCGTTGCTCTTCTCTGACTTGCCGCCTCGTTCCCTTAATCTCCCATGCCCCCGACCGCTAATGGATACCATGACACGGCTACCCCAAAACCTGATCACTTCTCTTCTGTTTAAACTTATTCATAAGTAAAGAAGCATAATCTCGTCAAGACTAAACATATCCTTCTCAAACAATATTGTTGTGGCAATACGATCGTAGGAAGCCGGTAACGAAGCCAACAACACCAATACCTTGTCTTTATCCTTGATATTGTCAATAAGTGCTAAAATCTGCATTAAAATTTGATTGAACTTATTCAAGTACTTCTAGAAATTTTTCTTTCCGGATAACCGAAGGCTATAAATTTTCTTCTTTACAGGTAATATCGTTGTTAAGGATTTAGACTTATATCGGTCATCAGCCTTCATCTAGACTTCTCTAGGATCCGACAAACAGATAACTTCTTGAAGAGTGTTGTTCGTAAGATATAATTTGATCATGCATTTAGTAAGATCCGTCATATCTTGTCACTCATTATCCTTCATTTTTCTAACTTATCTTCCTTCTACCATAATATTTTTACGATTTCTTCTTGAATCAAAATATTTCTCACTCTTCTTTGCCAAAGATGAAACTATTCTACTAATTAAATTACTCAATGTGGAATGACAAGCTTTTCGACATCGACGCCATTAAATCATAGTTTTCAAAACCCTGAAAAATTACCTTCTAATACCACTTGTTGAAATTCGACTAAAAACATATACAACTAGAGCAACAAAATAAATCCAAACCACCAGCCAAACGTCAACTACTAAACACTTGAGTGTAAAAAATATAGTGTTGCACAACGATTTTTAAAGGAGAAAACCCTTCTAAACCAAGAAAAAACCACGAGATAAATTCCGAACAAATCCACCATACAACCTGAGTGAATAATTAGTTGAGTACAATTCTGAACACACCGAACAAGTCATAAGAGAAAATATAATAAGAATAAGAGTAACTAAACGATAATACCTCTTATAAACATACTAGAGCAACGAATGTGACCTTAACGAAGAATGGAACTCAAGTTGAGTCTTAACTAGATGCAAAACTATTTCTCTTCTCTCTTATTTCCTTGTGTTTAAATTACTCTCAAAGTTCTTTCTGACATCATATTACGTCATCTTTTTACCCACCCGTTGTTGTGTTGTATTAACCATAAAATGGCATTAGACGCGACTTTATAGCAATCTTAGCACATGTGTATTCCTCACGTGAATTAGGCGTGACCCCTTCAAACAATACACGCATGTGCCCGTTAGGTTGATCCACTAAAATTGGCACTTGGGAACCCTCTTGGTGCACATTAGGTGCGTCCATTTTGTCCCAAAAGTGCACAACAATCTATCATTCGCCTATTAGACATAAATACCACTTGTTCACTAGAAATACTTTTCGCTCGATCGCTCCTCACACAAACCTCCAGTGAACTTTGTCACTCGACTAGCACTCGATCGACAGTCGGCCGACCTCACATGAATCTCGTGGGACCTCCAATGTTCTTTATCACTCGGACGACCATCGGCTAATTTTGCACGAACATTGCATGAACCTCTAGTGTCCTTTGTCGCTCAAATGACCATCGACTAATTTTGCATGAATATCACATGAACTTCTAGTGTCCTTTGTCGCTCGAATGACCCTCGGCCAACTTTGCACGAACCTCCGTGTTATTGGTTACTTGGACGATCCTTAACCTACCCTCATGCGACCCTCACTTGACTTCTCCTTCCGAGGGTGCCACACACGAACATCACACATCCTCCAAATGATCCATCTATTAGTTGTGGAACCCACAATGGAGTGATCCAAAATCCAACAATTAGTGCTTGAAGAAAGACCTAAGAGAACTTAGCAACTAAGATATCAATATTATATATGTAGAATTTATGAATGTCTTGATATTAGTTGTCTTGATATAACTTCCTTCACCCAGCCCAACTTTATCATTTATTTCTCTCATCGAGAGGGAGGCATCTTAACAGATGACTTTTGTCTTCATTTATTGAAAGTACTTATAATCCATCTGTACAGTTAAAATTATTCAAAGAAAAGTAGCAAGCCAACAAATTTTAAGACACCTAATAAAAGCCAAAGAACAATTGACAAGAGGATGACACACAGGGACAGCAAGAATTACTGGTTCACATCATTGCCGACCATGAAGTTCTCGTGTATTTGTACAAGTGTTACTACAGGAACAGCATGCAGCCATAACTGCTTTTGAACCTTTTAACCGATGGACATAAGACATATTCATGCAAGGGCCAGGAAGACCAAGAAAATAACTATTTGGGTTATTCCATGGATTAGTTTTCCTCATTTTCTACTTCGTACTCACACAGAAAGGCAAGAAAGACCAAGAAAACCACTATTTGGTTTATTCTATATAAACTTCTTTATAATCTTGTAGACTCCCATGAAATTACTATTGTTGTAGTTGTCATGAACTAAAGCACATAAGGAAACATATTTACTATGCTTTAAAGCTCCAGGTAAATAATAATTTAAACATGTCTGTTGTATGGTATAAGGTGGAGGTAGGTGCAAGATTGTACCTATTTTGATATTCTCTAGCTAAGGAAACTGAGGCAATTGATTGCCATCAGCAGGAGCCACAGTTTCCTTCCAAGGACATTTACACTTCAGATACCAAACACCAAGCTTTCCCTTTTTTTTATGTGGGGTGGGGGGATGGGATATTTTGCACATGTCTTTAACTAGTAGAAACTCAAGGAAAAAGGAGAAAACAAAAACACCAACAATAGTAGCCCCCTCATCCTTCTGCAGACAATAACACGATAACCAAGGGAACTGGGGGGCTGCTAAGCAGAAAGGCATAGCAGCCCCTGCTGTGCATTACTCCCCCGATTGGTGAAATTTAATCTTAGTAAAAAAAATTTTAAAATATGTAAATACTTAATTTTTGTCTTTTTTTTATTAAAGTATGGATATTTTAATATTTTGAAAAAATAAAAATAAAAACTTTTACATTATATTTTTTAAAATTATCAAATCCCACCCATTAGATCTACATGGAACCAACTGTTGGAGGGTGAACAGTAGGAGCTGCAAGTGCATAGTAAACCCCCTTGATCCGAGGACCAGGGTGCTCCACAGTAATTCTTGTTCCTACAAGAATCTTATGGGCTGGTATGGGTGACACCAGCAACAAAGAGATAACCATCCTCATCAGAAAGGTAAAAACATATCCACCGAAGAAATATGGCACTAAGCTGAATGTACTGGCAGACATCATACCATACACATACTTGCACATATGATGAGAAATAATACTTCACCATCTAAACCTTGATAGTCAGAACAAAATAGTGCACTTCATAAATACATGAGAGCAGGGATGGACCAAATATCGAAGTTTTGTAGGGCTAAAAGCATTGTAAAGATTTTTGAGCCATTGTTCTTTTTACTCAGTAGATAACTGATTTTGAGCCTTCATTAGTGTATACTAATAAACCAAGAAAGAAAATAAAAAGGGAAAAACCATTGCAGCACATCTTGAAACAACCAATATATGATAAACATTTTTAGAATATTAATCAATGTTAATAAAAAATGTGAAACCAAAATTATAGCAAGCATGGGAACATAATAGATAAAAGTTAAATAATAAACAAAATACGCTATACTTAATTTTTGATAAATTACAATGTAGCTTCAAGTCATTTGCCACTTTTGTTCTATAGAGGACAAATATTTGAAAACAACTAGCAAACAAATTAAAAGTAACAGCTTCCAAAAGAGACACCAATTTATAGCCAAAAACAACAACTAGCATAGAGAATGTTTAGTTCATCCACAAAATGACATCAAGCTAATAAACATCAAACACATTTGCGGAGTTTCAAACCTCATATCAGAAAAGTGCTAATCACCTACACAACCACTAATCTATTGGCTTCAAACTTAATTGTTGATAATATATACAATAACTGTCCCCATTATAAGAAGAGGATTGAAGCTGAAAAAATGTGCCACTTGATTTGCACCTTAGACCAAGAAGATCCAGCCACCTTCTCATCCACTACTCCACCAACCGCATTTGTGATTCATCAAAGATAGCTATTATTATTGTTGTTGTTATTATAATTATTGTTGATATTTTTATAATTATATTAGATACATTGGGTTAGGGGTTTATAAAGATAAAACGATTCTATTGTATTTGGGGGGATTGAGCTCTTTTTGCTTCTAGATCCAAAGTCAGTAGCATATGCAGTGATGCATGCAAGAATAACACTTACCTTGTTTTGTGAGGGGTGGGGGGGAGTATGTTTTGCTCCTAATTGAAAAAAATAGAAGAAAAAGATGATGAAGAATAAGATTTGAAAATCAAATCTACGTTACATTTTGTATGCATATGAAAAGAGACTATAATGAAAGGCATAAAAATATTACTTACATTGTTTTCCATCAAGTAAGATGTGATGATGCAAACAATTAGGGTTCGATGAAACAAATGGTATAGGATTTGCTCTCTTTTTTGTTTAATAAATCAACAGTTTCATGCATCTTGTTGGGATATGGGTTACTCCCGTGTGAGCTCATATCCAGTTGATAGGTCGTTCGAAGATTTTGGGCGAACACTCACATGAGTACAATGTCAAGATGGAGCATTGTGGCCTTCGTGAGCGCAGCGAGTAGCCGGGTTGATAACGCCGGCCAGTTGATACCGATTAGCCTGATGTGGCTGGCCGCCAAATGATGCTGGCTGGCTTGATGAGCCAGCCGGTGAGATGAGGTTGTTGGGCTGATGAGCCCAACTAGATTAAAAGGGGATAACTGGGCAAATAAGGACCGGACGAATTGAAGATGCTGAAAATCGACCACGATTTATCAAAAATGCGAAAATTGGTGAATGAGAGGAAAAATAAGTGAGCAAGTGAGTAGGTGTAACAAATCACCTGCAAAGTCCAGAGTAGATGACCGACTTGTAGAGTAGGTGACCGACTTGTAGAATAGATGACCGACTTATAAAGTAGGTGTCGCCGGTGAGGAAATTCATCTATGTATATATATATATATATATTGATATTGCTGCTACTCAAAAAAAAGAACAAAATAATACAATGAGTCATACTTGCTTTTGGATTTTATTCTTTGAGTTTCTGTAACCAAAAATTTTATGTAGTTAGATTTTATGGATTAAGTGTCCCATGATTTTTCCCTCATATTTAAAAAAGGGTTTTCACATAAAATTGTGTATGTCTCATTTTTTTCCTTTCCTTTTGTGATTATTGTTCATCATTATCATCGAGGTGTTCTTTCCTCTCGGTCCAACTCTTGCCGGCCGACCCCCCAACACCTCTTCACGTGAGACTAAATACTGAGAGCTCAGCTTCACCTAATTTGAGGACTTCAACTATGCAATGGTATCCAGCAATTTCTTTTTTGGTGCCAAAAGACTTCAAATTCGATGATTACAGAAGCTTTCCCATAAACATGAAGAGAGGAAAAAAAAAACCTATCCCAATGTGACTACCCTTGCTCTTTTGCATATTCTAAGATTGTGTCTCTGTGTTTCTTCTTCTTCCTCAAATCAAATGAAACAATTGGGAATGCCACAGTTACCTGAATGTCAGCCTACTAACAAATTCAATGCAAAGTATAGTTCTATTGCATGGCAAGATTGAAAGCTAAAAAATTAGATCCATCAATTAGGCAGAACACCTGTCCAGTGCATGCAATATTGTTTGTAGAACCCATTATATCATACCCATGAACACATTTTTTTTCCATAGAATATTAAACTCATCAATGGACAGAACATTTGCTGGCTGTTCTTTTCTAAATCTGACAGACAAAAATATATCCATGAGTATCATCTGAGCAAATGCAAGGTTTGATGCATATGAGAAGGGAAGACAGAACAAAAACAATCAAATTCATACCTCATACATGCATAAATCAGACATTCCTGAGATAACGAACTATCCAGCACTGAGTACGTAGATCGTCCAGACTGATATCATCTTATAACCGCAATACACTTCTGAAGAATAAGAAAGAACACTTTAACCTTGAAAGACACAACAATACATCCCAAATTTGACAGCAGACGGCAATCAATAAAATATTGCCTGAAGACAACCAGAACGAGAGCCAGGTATAACTGTCACATCAGCAGGGAGATTAAAGATATGAAAAGACCAACTAGACAGTAAGAATCTTTCCTTTCCGCTAACTCTCAATACCCAAAATCCTTTTTTTCCTGTTTCATATCAATAACCAAATAAACTTAGGTTAAATTATGTGATGATAGTCATCTCCTTCGATTTTAAAGAAACAATACAAACACCAATAGAATCCCTTATTAATTTGAAAGAGAGCACCTAAATGAAGCATGATTGTTGAATTCACATGAAATAAATAGCACCTGACTACCAAAATCATCTTTAACTGAAATACTAGCCAACCAAGAACAGAACGTCGCGGTGAATTTGAAAAAGGGGGCGATAAGGGATGTTGATTGTTGAATTCGCATAAAACAGATCTGACGAAATGAAAATCATCTTAAATTGAAATAGTTAAGAAAATTGAACAGAAACGCTTCTTAAATTACAAAGGCGAGCAGCTAAACGAAGTCTGATTATCGAATTCACATGAACGAGAATATCTGACAATTAAAATCATCGGAAACTGAACCACAAACAGCGAAAAACAATTCTTCCAAACTCGTCAGCGTGTCAGCCTTAGTTGAATTGCTGCCTTCAGATTCCAAATAACTTCCTCTTTTTTCCCCTCCATGAAAGACACTTCACCTTCCAAACACGCAGCCTTATCCATAAATTTAAAAAAAGCAATACAAGCTGACAGTATTACCGGGAAATTAGTCGGAAAATCTTCAACTTCGCCGGAAATCCGAGCCACCGGGTCACAGAATGAGGGAAAATTATCCGGAAAACAACGAAGTTTGAAGCCTAATTTGGATCAAACCAGAGAAGCAAAGGAACTCAAAGCTTCCAGAGACAACCTCAGACAACTCCAAGGCAAAACTTTTATTTTATTTTATTTTATTATTAAATAGTTTCATATATTTTACAGCGGGCTTAAATACAAGCGGCGAAATAAAAAAAAAAAAACGAGTCACGCAGGACACGACACGTGGCGATTGATCAAAAGTAGAACAGTTAGGGCACGTTAGGGTATCAGAATTAGTGGCCGAGAGCAGGTGAAGAGATACGATCAGTTGCTTTGAGCTGATTGGTCCACGTGTACTTTAGCTAGGCTCGTGGTGAGGGCCCACTTGGTAAGTTGCGCGTCCGCGTGGTTGGAGGACTGACACCAAATCGTAATCACCGAGATTAACATGCAACTTTATAAATTATTATTGAATTGCGCAATTAATTTTGATAGGTATTTTGGATATATTATAAGTATATGAATCTTAGGAGTTAATTTTGAAATATATTGACAAAAAGTATAACGCTCTGTTTAATCAAGAAAAACCTTCTATTTTCATATTTTTGATTTTCTTTTACCATTTTTTATTTAAAAAATTTTTTTCTAAAAAAAGTGTTAGTTTATTTTTATTAGAAATATAAATATTTTAACAATTTAATATTTATTTACAAATTTTTAAACAATCAACATATAAAAAAATATTAATTAATAAATTACTTTATAAATTTATTACAATATTTATTTATAATAAATTAATAAGTTAAATTAATTTTATAATAGTTTACTTTAAAATTATCAAAAGCCACAAAAAAAATTAATATAATACATTATAATAAATTATATACTTAATATAATTCTTATTTATAATCTATCGTATAAAATAATATATGTCCATATATTATATATATATAATATATATATTTAATATTTAATTATTAATTATTATTCTGTTAGAAATATAAATTCAACTTATTTGAATTAAACGTATTAAACTATTAAATTAAACTCAAATTTAATTTTATTATCGTAAATGTATTTAATTAAGACTAAAATTGCTAATAACTTACTTTTTTTATGGCATTATTTGTATATTTAATTTTCAATAAATTAAAAATATATATTAATAGTATGTTATTTTTAGTAGTGATAATTCTTTAAATTATTATAATATAATAGATATAATATTTTATTAAATTAATAATACACAATAAAAAATATTAAATAATAACATAAATATCATTATTATCAAATAATCTAAATATTAATTAAAAGATCATATTTTTTATTTTTTATATTGATGATTATATTTTTAAATGTAAGTATAATTCATATCAATTTGATACTTATTATAAAAATATTAACTCAAATAAAAAAATTTAAATAAATTTGGTTACAAATTATATATTTTTTATTTATTAAATAAATATATTTATATTTTATAAACTTATAAAATAATATTTTTATAATTATATATTTTAAAAAATATTATTGTATAAGTATAATTTAAGCAATCATGAAAATCTTTGCTTTATAGCTAGTGTAAGATTTTGCAAATGTCATTTTAACATTTTTTAAGTATTTTAAATTTTAGTTTAGAATTTAAAATTAAAAAAACTCTACTTTTCAGTTTTCTGAATAGAAAACAAATAAATGTGAACATATTATTTATTTAATTTTTTATTTTTTATAATTTTTTTAAAAAATAATTTTTTTACTTAATGAGCAGTCCCTAAATTGTGTACATTTTTTAGTAAAACTAATATGTTTTTTGAGGATTTGCCCAAGAACCTATTATTTTTACAATTTAGTATTTTGGTCGTCATTTTGGAAATTTTATTAACAAAATTATATAAGCATTCTAATTTTAGCTGAATTAATTTTATTGTAATATTTAATTTAAATTAGCTTATTATCTTTGTAAATGTTATTTAATCTTTACTAATGAATATTTTTATAAGATCAACAAATCATAATCCCCTTGATTTAATGCATGTATTAAATGTATCATAAGAATTGATACATCTCGAAAATACATAGTCAATAATGATATGGCTAATAAGTCGCTAACATGCTACTTGATAAGGCCAACGAGTGATCTAGAATTCTTATTTCCTTACTATGAATGGTATAAATATGGTATATCTGATAAATATGATAATAATGGGTCTGATAATATTATGGACCAGCCTAACCTTAAGTCCAATCATCATTATGACATGGGGCCGAACAGGTAATGAACGAAATCTCAAAAAGGAAATCAATCCAACCCAACTCAAATGCTATTACAACAACCAATATAAAGCCCAAACGGTAATGGGCCAAATAGACTAGTGTCAACAGTCCAAATGATACATAGTTAGACGGATCAATTCGAAAGGCTATCGACTAAGTAGTCAGCAAAGTAACTAGAGTATGCACTTACGGCGGCCAAAGCACATGCATACTCTGAACCACCTAAAACCTTCTGACGATCGGGTCAGGGGGACTATGATAGCCTCCCCCTCGAAGCAAAGCAATGCCTGACGAAAGTAGCTCCCGTCACGCAATAGTGGCTAGTGAACCCAAAAACGACACTTGTCACAGACCTTGCTGCCAAATTCTTCCCCACGAAATATTACAAATACCATTCACCACTATAAGGTGAGAAGGTTTTGGCCAAAGCAGCATTTAAGAGTTCTACTCAAGCCCTCAAGGTCCTTTTTAGCATAGAGAGTGGCTGTCAACTCTAAGGGGCTAAAGGGGGAACCAAGCTCTCTTCCTCAGAGACAGCCTCCTTTCTCTCAATTCGTAGTGAGCCACTCTACTAGTACATCTTCAATGAGCCACTTACCAAGTGCATCTTTAATGAGTTACTTATGAGTACGTTCTTAATGAGCCACTCATCGAGTGCGACTTTAGTGACCCACCGCCCACATGCACCCAAGTAGGAGTCCAGACCTCCATTTCTTTAAGCCGCTCCCTACTGAAAGTACTATAGGAGTTCAATCCTTCTTTTACATCCCATATATATATGTAATCCTATATTCTTTCACATTCTCCTTATATCTTTTTACATTTCTGAAAAAGATTACTAATTTGAACGTCATATGATAAATTTAAGAGTGAATCCCGTTAATCCCCTAATATCTTCTTTATAGTTTGTGATACGCAGGTTCCAAATTAATAGAGAAGGAGACCGAATTTGCTTTAATTCTACCCGCAGTGGAAGATCGAATGACTTTCTAATTCGTACCACAATTCGGATATCAAGGATACATTAGTAAATATAATACTGATAATTTTATATAAAAGTGCTTAAAAATTGAAGAAAAAGACCACATGATATAAAGTCAAAAAATCTTTCACTATAATAAAAATGGATACACCAAACAACCTATTTCACTCAATATATTGAAAACATAAGAACACACATTGATAATATAAAATTAACCTTTTCACACTCATGGGGTTTACAGAGTTATTATTGTGCATATTTTTATCTCTGGCATACTTTTTCACACCACCTGTGAGTTCACTGGATCTTAGCATTTTGAATCACAATGCATTAAAGTATACCAAAACTTATAGTCACACATTTTTTTTTTTTATAACAGTTATCCATCACCTTATACAGAGAAAAAAACATATATTAATTAGGCTCTAATATTTAATACATTGTAACCCATGTATAAAAAAAAAATTGGTGCCCATAATAATATTTTTTTTTCATAAAATTGGCGCCCACAATTGGTTATCTTTTCTTTAAAATATTTTCTAATCACATTTACATTTCCTATAAGAAAATTATAATCTAATACAACTTAAATCTCTATATACATCTGCTATTTTCAATTATGCACTCAATTAGGGCATTTTGGACACCCGACACCTCACAACTTGTGTCCCTTGAGTATCACAATTCGGGTCTAACTTGACCTAATTTATTTTATTATGCATCATAATTGCACTCTTCTATTTGAATAAAGTATACTTATATACTTTTTTTTTATCTAATTAAGGCAAAAATAAACTTTAAAGTTATATGAGAGTAATCCAAACTAACTTTACTTTTCTTATATTATAATTATTTTGTTGAAATGATGTTTTATGGTAATCTAATTAAAAATTGGACCTTTCAATGGGGGAGAATATGATGCATCTATAGATAGGATAATCCCTTTTTATACATCAAGTTGGCCAAGGCAACAACTTGGCTAACATCTTACAAAGAGATAGCCAACTTACACAAGGCCAATAATATGGCCACCAAATACATTTTAAACTATGTACATTTACATTTATATTGCTTTTTTTTTTAAGGTCTTAACTTAATGGTAAAATTATTATTATGATATATTAATCTCTTATATAATAAATAGTAAAATTATGTCCACATTCTTAAAAGTAATTCAACTATTCGAAATGCATATATAGTAAAAATTTCGTCTCATGACTGTATTTTAAACCGAAAATATGTCAAATGAGTTTTTAATTACTAAACAGGCCCTCTTATATTTATAAATAAAATTTTAAATAATAAAATAAATTAATAATTTTGAAATTTATTGATCAATGGTCAATATTATTTATAATTAATTATTTATAATTTTTTTATAAGTAAATTTAAAATTTTATTGTTATTGTTCATTTTATATTTTTAAATATAATTAATATTTTTTCTAATCCATTATTAAAAACTTTGCAATGAAGTAGGACTTATAGTGAGCTGAAAAAAGTGTCTTGAATATTGTTATTATTATTATTGTTATTATTTTGGGTGTAATTTAAGCATTCAATGCATTGTCTTCTTCAAATAATTTCATCGTCTGCTGGCCTTCGCTGAAAGCTTTCATTTCATACATTGCCGTTCCGACAGGCAGTTTTATCTTCTGATC
The DNA here is from genome assembly GCA_033239525.1 of Nepenthes gracilis. Classification (NCBI taxonomy): domain Eukaryota; kingdom Viridiplantae; phylum Streptophyta; class Magnoliopsida; order Caryophyllales; family Nepenthaceae; genus Nepenthes; species Nepenthes gracilis. The sequence continues at coordinate 4,955,709 of BSYO01000004.1, forward strand.
ATCAGCATTTCAAAACCCTAGAGAGAGAGGGGTCTCAGCACTCTGTGGGCTTGGTTTTCCCTGTATCGTTTCCGTCTTGGAAGCAAGTTCATCTCGTAAGCGTTCTTTCGCAGAGGACGACGACCACAACAAACCCACCTGCGTGCTTCTTCTTCTCTTCTTCTGAGTAACTAGTCTTCGAAACGTTGAGGTTTTCAATTGATTCTCAACTCGCTAATCTAGAGTTTAAGTTCAATCTTAGTATCTGTCGTAATATTCATTCGTTTTCATAGTTCTTTATGAATTTTATGATTATTGATGTTCTGAAGTCTAGTATGTATGGATCTTTTATAGACAAAAGAGAATTAGATTCTCCAAAGGGAAGAAGGTGAAGCCAGATGCTTATCGCGTTGCCGTTAATGATGGTAGCGAGAAGCTGCCTAAGGATTGGAAGGATCCTCGCCTCGCAGCGAAGGAGTGCGCACGGCATCGAAGTGAGATGTCTGCCAGACTGCTCACTGGGGAAAGTGAAGAGAATTTTGTGTTGGGGTTAGGATTGCCGGTCAGTTGGTCGAAACCGAGAGGATAAAGATCACAAGCATATAAACTCACGAGAAAGAAATATGAGAAAACTGGGGGACACATAATTTTACATGGAAAACCCCCTTCCAAATAAGAGAAAAAAACTACATGACACTTAGTTCACAAATAATTTCATTATGTAAGTTTGGTTACAAAAATCCTTTGGCTATACAAGTTCTTAGAAAGTTGAAAACAGAGCAAGAGCAAAATACAATAGTAAAATTAGGTATTCCTTGTATTCTCTCTTTGTTTTTCTCTATCTCACTTCATTGCACCTCCACAACTCTTCACACTCAGCATACATATATATATATATATACATATATATATATATATACATATATATATATATATACATATATATATATATATACATATATATATATATATACATATATATATATATATACATATATATATATATACATATATATATATATATATACATATATTGTTCGGGCAATCATCTACTTAGTAGGCTGGTTGGGTACGCATCAAAAACTTCCCACCAACTCTGCAAAATGCCATTTTGCCTGGAACAGTTGACCTGTTCTGCAAATCGGTTACCAGTTTCGAAAGTTAACCTCCCTGAAAAGCTATTTGTGTAGACTTCGCAGGTGACCAGCTTTTTGGTTAGAGTCCCTAGGCATTGACCAAAGTCCCTGGCCTTTTGCTTAGTGTCCTCGAACATCACTTAATGTCCTCGGTCAACAGCTGATGTCTTCAACCATCACTTAGAGTCCTCATTCGTCAATCAGAGTCCTCCTCCGTTATGCAAAGTCCTCGACCCTTCGTACCTTTTCGACTAAGTGTCCATTTCGGCCCTCATTCATGCCGGCCAATTTTCACACGGGAGTGACCAAAAAATTTCAATAAACTTTTCCTCATGACCGTGGGGGAACTAAATCAGTTAGTCCAACCATACTGCAACAGGTTTTAAGCTTTCCCTTTGACAGTACCTTGGTCATCATGTTGGACCCATTTTTCTCAGTTCGGACTTTCTCAAGCGACAGCAGTCCCGTGTTAATAACATCTCTCACTCAATGGTATCGAACATCAATATGTTTTGATTTTGAATGGAATGAGAAGTTCCTGCAAAGATGTGTAGCACTTTGGCTATCACAGAGTATCACGTACTTTTCCTGTTCAAATCTAAGTTCCCGGATGAATTTCTTCATCTACAACATCTTCTTGTTGGCCTCAGTTATAGCAATGAATTTTGCCTCAGTGGTTGAAAGAGCAACGTATTTCTGCAGCTTTGACTGTCAAGAAACTGCTCCTCCGGCAAATCTAATCAGGTATCCCCAAGTGGACTTTCGGGAGTCAACATCGCCGGCCATGTCAGTATCAGTATATCCAACCAATAGAGACTTGTCACTTCCAAGACACAACCTCATCTTGGAAGTCCCTCGGAGATATCTAAATATCCACTTCACTGCTGACCAATACTACTTATCGGGATTTGACAGAAATTGGCTAACTGTGCCAACCGCATGTGCAATGTCTGGCTTCGTGCACACCATAGCATACATTAAGTTACCTACGGCCGAAGAGTAGGGTACACTTTTCATGCTGGTCTTCTCAATATTCGAGGTTGGACACCGCCTACTGCTTAATCTGAAATGACTCGCTAGCGGAGTGCATACCGGTTTAGACTTATTTATATTGAAGCGTTGGATCACTTTCTCCACATAATTTTCTTTGGACATTCATAATTTCTTTGCCTTGCGGTCACGAAATATTCTAATACCCAGAATCTGCTTTACTAGCCCTAGGTCCTTCATGGCAAAAGATTTCCCAAGTTTTCGCTTCAATTTGGTGATCCGAGTGACATTTTATCCGATTATCAACATATCATCCACATAGAGCAGGAAGATGACAAAATTATCTTCTAAAACCTTCAACAGGACACAATAATTAAGTAGTCTTTCAAGCAGCCTCGATCCACCATAATGCACTCAACTTTTTGTACTATTTCCTGGGGGCTTCGCTTTAGCCCATAAGCCTTTTCTTCGATGGCACACCAAGTGTTCCTTTCTTAACCCTAATTCTCCGGTTACTTCACGCCGATCTCTTTCTCGAGTCATGCGAGAAAAATTCGTTCTCACATCCAGATGTTCTACTTCTAAGTTAAGGGCGGTGGCCAATCCAAACACCACTCAAATGGAGGACATTTTCACAACATTGCCGAAAATCTCATAAAAATCGATGCCCTTTCGCTGGTTAAATCCTTTTACCACCACCCTTGCCTTACACCTTGGTTGCGAGGTGCTTTTCTCGGTCTTCAAACAGAAGACTCACTTATTCTTTAAGGCTCTCTTCCCCTTTGGCAATTCAACCACCTCTAACATATGGTTCTTATGTAGTGAGCCCATATCATTCTGCATGGCTTTCTTCCATTCTGTACTGTGTTCGCCTTCCATAGTTTCCTAAAAGCTCTCCGATTCTTCTCCATCAGTGAGTAAAACATACTCATTGGCTGACAGGCAAATAGATGGTCGTCAATTCCTTGAGGATTGTCGGACAGCAAACTCCTCGACCGGTTGAGGAGTGACGTCATCCTCGTTTTAGTCCGACGCTGGTATCTCCTCGTTGTCTTCTCCAACTACACCTTGGCCGTCAACCTCTTGACAAAGAGGTACCGGTCGAACAATATTAACACTCATTTTGTCAGTCCAACCAGTCCCTGACATGTCTTTCTTCTCCTAACCAATTTCATCGGTTGTTTCATTCTCTACAAACACCACGTCCTTTGATTTGACAAACTTCTTCTCAGTTGAGTCATAGAGTCTGAATCCCAACTCATCTTCCCCATAGCTCAGGATGATACATTGTATTGTTTTCGACTCTAACTTTGTCCTTTCATCATTTCGGATGTGGACGAAGGTCTTGCACCCAAATACCCCGAAGTGATCATAAGACACTTCTTTTCCGGACCACAACTTCTCTGGGACTTTTCCATTTAGTGGGCCGGATGGTGATCTATTGATGACGTAGGCAGCAGTTTTCAAGACCTTTACCCAAAATGTTTCGGGAAGCTTTGCCTCAAAGAGTATACATCTGACTCTCTCTATTAGTGTGCGGTTCATCTGCTCAGTCACTCCATTCAATTGTGGCATCTTCGGTAGCGTTTTCTGATGCCGAATACCATGAGGCCAGCAATAGACATCAAAGGCCCCAATGTACTCACCGCCATTGTCACTTCGGATGTACTTCAGCTTTCTTCCAGTCTGCCGTTCAACCAGAGCATGAAAATGCTCAAATACTTCAAGGACTTGGTCCTTGGTCTTAAATGGGTACACCCACAGCTTCTTTGAGCAATCATCAATGAACTAGACAAAATATTGTACACCTCCGAATGACTTCTCTTTGAATGGCCCACATACGTCGATGTGTACCAAGTCAAGCAGCTCGATCCTTTTGGTGGACAAGTTTCCTTGGAATGAAGCTCTCCACTACTTCCCCGCCATACAGTGAGGGCGAGTCCTCAGGCCGGTCTCCTTCACTCTTGGAATGAGGCCCTTCTTGGCCAGGTTACTCAACCCCTTTTCACTCATGTGGCCCAGCCGACGGAATGAGGACCTCTCATTGCTAGTAACATTTCTCCTACTGGCAAGAGAGGTCAGAACACGTGGCAACCTGACACCTTTCTTCCGGCAATGAGAGATCCTTTAGTCAGTTTACATGCCCCTTCGTTGAAGATGTTGCAGAAGCCCCCATCATCCAACCTGCCTGCCGAGATTTTGTTCATCCGAATATTAGGGATGTGTCGAACGTTCCTTAACAGTAGTCGAGTCCCATTGTTGATAACGAGAGACACATCGCCACAGCCAATGACTCTAGACGTCTCTTTACTTCCCATCTTCAACACTCCAAAGTCACTCAGAGTGTAAGATGTAAAGAGCCCCTTCCAAGACGTGACGTGGAGGGACGCAACACTGTCTACTACCCAGTCGGTCTCTTGCTCAACCACATTTACCACATCATTTATATCACAAGTCAACAGAAGATTTCCTCCAGTGACAACTAAGGCCGAAGCCTTATCCTCACCTCGTCCCCTTTTAGCTTTATTCTCCCGTCTTCTCCGTTATTATCACGTTTTCACTTGTAACAATATTTTTTGATGTGACATTTCTTACCACAATAGTGGCACTCAAAGTTCTGATACCTTAAACGAGACTTGCTGCAACCATTTTCTTTAGACTTTGGGTTACGCTCTTTACTCCTTTCCTCCTGGACTCGTGACCAGCAGGTTGGAGTGCTGAGAGGAAGAAAAGGCTTGCGACCGACGCCTCATCTCCTCGTTTAGCACAGCTCCTTTTGCCATTTCTAGGGTCACCATGCCATTTGGAGCAGTATTGACTATGACGATCCGTATCACTTCCCAAGGAGTCGGGCAGGTTGTAAGGAGCTACAAACCAAACACTTCGTCTTCAAACTTGATGCCCATGCTATTCAGTCGATCAACGCACCTTTGAAATTCATTCACGTGGTCGGTAATGGGCATTCCCTTCTTATGCTTCACTTGCATCAATTTATTCAAGTGAAACAACTTATTGCGCTGATCTTAGAAGCATAGAGAGTTTCTAGTTTCTCCCACAATGTCTTCGCATCTGTCTCATTTGGATGTGATTGTACACATTGTCATCCACAAATTGTCGAATGTAATCGCAAACCTGTTTGTGCTCAAAGCCCCACTCTTCCTTTGATTTCGCCTCGGGCTTTTGCACCACGAACACAGGAAGATGCATTGTCTTTACAAATAGTAGGTTGGCCATCTTACTTTTCCAAGTATCGTAAGTTGTGCCGTTCAAACAGATCATCTTATTTTCCAACTCCATTTCTACAAAATTTAACATTGGCCCAAATAACTTCTCTCTAATACTACTTGTTGCGGTTTGGATTACCAATTAGTCGGTCAAAACCAAGAGGACAAATATGACAGGCACACAAACTCACAACAAAGAAATATAAGAGAACTGGGGGACACATAATCTTACGTGGAAAACCCTCTTCCAAATAAGAGGGAAAAACTACATGACATTTAGTTCACAAACAATTTTATTATGTAAGTTTGGTTACAAAAACCCTTTGGCTACACAAGCCCTTGGAGAGTTGAAAACAGAGCAAGAGCAAAATACAATAGTAAAATTGGCTACTCCTTGTGTTTTCTCGTTTTTCTCTATCTCACTTCACTGCACCTCCATAGCTCTTCACACTTAGTATACATATATATATATATACATATATTGTCCGGGTGACCACCTACTTAGTAGGTTGGTTGCGTGTGCAGCAAAAATCTGCTATCAACTCTGCAAAACGCCATTATGCCGGGAGCAATTGACTTGTTCCGCAAATCGGCTGCCAGTTTTGAAAGTCAACCTTCCTAAAAAGCTGTTTGCGTAGACTTTATAGGCGACCAGCTTTTCGGTTGAAGTCCCCAAGTATTGACCAAAGTCCTCGGCCTTTTTCCTAGTGTCCTCGGTTGTCACTCAATGTCCTCGGCTGTCACTTAATGTCCTCGGTTAACAGCTGATGTCTTCAGTCATCACTTAGAGTCCCCGTCCTGCAATCAGAGTCCTCGGCCGTTATGCAAAGTCCTCGGCTCTGAATATCTTTTCAGCCGAGTGTACCACTTCGGCCTTTATTTATGCTGGCCAATTCCCACACAGGAGTGACTAAAAAATCCCGACATTTTTCTGATTTTTCTGCTGCCGAAGTGCATTATGACGTTAGCTGCGCTTTCTTGGACTATTAAAATTTTCATTATTTATAATTCCACCTTCTATAGCTTGGTAATCATTGTTTGTGCTGGATGAATCTAACATGTCTGTAGCAATTTTGGTATCTGAATTCTGATATGCAATTCTACGGTTGGGGAATTCAAAATTATGCCATTTGTTAGCATCGCCAAACCAAGTAAATTGCTCTTTCTATAAGCATTTGTGATGTCAACAGCTTTTTGGTTTGTTGATTTTTCCATTAGAGTATACAGACAAGAAATATGGATGAATGGACCACATTATATCATTTTTTAGTGAATAAACTCTTGAAGACATGTACAAGTCTGCTCCTTGTCTCAAAAGTACCATCAAAGTGTACACTGCATTAGAAACAAAAATTTTGATGATAGTTACAGGAATCCGCTCAAATTTTTTGGTAATATTTTCTTGGGAATGCAATTTGATACTCTAATTACCATATAAAGTCCGTGTGTCTGCCTAAATGGATTAGTTTGAGGGAATTGCTGTTCTGTCAACACTTTTTATCCATTTGCACTCTAGGACATTGTAAAACTGAGACTCCTCACTCTATTCCAGTGACATTCCCAATGTGTGGATCTATGAGTCATTGATTTGCATGGCCTAGGCCACGGTGCCATGACCGTAAGCCTTCCTCTTAAATTACAACTTTTCTCTTATTCATCCTTGTATGAACTGAAGATAGAGCATTGGCTTCTCCCACATGCCTGACAGTGCTGTGACAGCCCCATCTTTTTACTAAGATCTATTGAATGGCTAAATATAGCCCGATGACTATATTTTGAATTCCACTATAAATTCTCAGCTTTAGCATCATAAAACTCTCGAGGGGCATTCACCTGGAATCAAATAAAAAGAAGGTAAAAAAATACCCTATCTTTCTCTTTTTGCCCAAAAAGGCCGATGCTCCCAAGCTTGAATCAATTTCAACCAAGCTCCTGCTCTCATCCATTGGGATAGTGATTTATATTTGCATCTTTTCTCATTGTAAGCGGTTTACATTGTTTTTGAGAGTTTACATGTGTTGGCGAGTTATTGGTGGGGTTGCGTTGAGAGAACAACCCTATTTAAGCTTTTTCAGATTTTCGAATGGGGGATCCCCAAAAGGAATTTTGAGACAAAAGTTGCTGGTAAGTTGACAGGGTTCCTAGGAACAACCATGCCTTTGATCTTGCTGTAAAATTAAACCGTAGTATTGAGAAATGGCAATATGGTGAAGTCTTGTGACATTTGATCTGACTCTTGAAATAGAGGTGCTATATTGTGGATATACAAAATGAGTGGGTGAGCTATGATAAATCGTCCTGCTTGTTAATCTTGTTTTTATTTACACTTGTTGTTAAGTACTTCCGTATTTGCATTTTTGTTGGTGGGGTTGTGAGATGAATTGTGAAAGGAGTTAATTTTTAATCTGACTCTTGAGAAAAATTTAATCATTACCTAATTCACCCCCCAATTGGGTGATAGAGATGAGAATGATGGGCTTGGGTCTTAAATACGCACCACAGTTTTTTTGGTTGTAACACCATAATAGTGTAGTATAGGCCGATAAAGCCTAGACAAGAGAAGGTAACGAGATGAGATGAAAGATGATGATAAAATCAGAAGGTTTTGAAGAGGAAAATATATGAGAGATTGACAAATATTGGGCAGGTGCTAGAAATTTGAAAAGAATGAATGTCTGGCTCTTCCTATTCTAGTTTTGGTTTTTAATCAAGGATAGAGAAATCAACTGACAATCTGGAATTCTCAAGTGATTGTAACTGTCATGAGTTCAAGCCTAGAAGTTTTAGGACCTATGTTTATGGAATCTAAATATCCAATACGAGTACAAGACTACAAAAGGTCATTCAAATAAATTAGAAATAGAACGCTATTTCAAGCCTACAATAATGCTTAATAATTAAACATACTGTTGATGTAATCCTGAATGTTTCTAATTTTTAGGTCTGCAGTTGTCCTCTGTAGAACTGTTGTTCTTGCATCTCTTACCTTGGCATTTGTAAGCAAGCGATTCCTATGTTGATATAGACAGTTTTTTCACGTTAATTTTGATTGTTTGTCTTTATGTGGCCTCCATTCCCTGACACAACTAACAATTGCAGTCAAATTGCATTGCTTTTCTTCATATTTATAGTGGAAATGTGGAAGTGCTTTGATTTGCAACTCTCTACATTTGTTGTTATAATCAGCAGTATTGTTATTGTATGTAAGAAAGAAAACATACTCCAATGAGCTGATAGAATGGGGGGAGGAGAAAAAAATGAAAATTCTTCAAAGACCAACATCCACCAAAAGTATGAAGTGATCTTTCTTCTTTGGCAGGAGTTTGTGTAGTGTGCAGCACATTTCTTCTTTTTAAGCTGATATACATCTATACTCTTTTTTATTGGGTGGGTGAGTACAGATTATACTGGTGTTTCCCTTTGGCAGGACAATGAGCCTTTTATTGAAGATGGAATTGAGCTGGAACCATTTAATCTGGAAAAGGAGAGGGAAGAAGGTTATTTTGACTAGGAAGTGAATTTTGTGGAATTTGGCTTTGACAAGGAAGAGAAGGTAAGATGCCCACTTGCTGAAATGTTGATTACATAATGGCACTTAGTCATTAATTTATGCTGTCTCTTTGCAGGATTCCTGGGTTGACAATGCTGAAGCTGACCCAAAGCTTGCTGGAAGAGTCTTCTGTGTAAAAAATGAGGATGATGACCAATTGTCTGCTGAAGAAATTGGACATATTAAAAGGCACATAGCTGATGCCTTGAACCAGGTGAAACGGTATACACTCTTCCTATCTTACTGTGCACAAGCATCTATTTTTGCCTCTTTTTAAGGGGGTCCTCTAGACCTAAGGATTAATACCATGCTTTAGAGATGCCATCATGTGATACTGCAAAAATACCTTAATAACTATACTCTGCCTGTAATATGCTGATGGATAACTAAACATACTACTGTTAATACTTTTTACTTTCCTGGAGCGGAACTCATGTCAAATTTATTACAAAATAATACTTTAGTATTTCAAGTATATGTCTTTTCACTTGTTGTCTACTGGAAAGGGTCTTATTCCCATGAACTCAACACATTCCTAACCATGTCATTTGTATGGTCCATTTGATCAACACTTCCTAGGGAAGATGACGGGACCTAAAATTTGGAGTTGCACAACCCTAGATTTGTTGTTTCATCAATGGCTGACTCCTGTGTTATAACAATAAAACATCATTGCTTTTTTGGGAGATAATAATCTTCTGTCTATTCAGATGCTATCAGACTTTATGTATAGAAGGATAACCAAAGATGAGGAGAATATTGTATAGCATCATTATCTTGAGAATGACACTAGGTTTTTCACAATTCTTTGTTTTCGGCATTTTTTTCCTGGAGTTCTATTGTTCCCTTTTTTTTTATTACACTACTGTTCCTTCTCATAGTTTAACTTTTGCTTATATTATGTATGCTAATTGCTGGGCCTTTGGAACTGATTTTTCTCATCAATTCTCAGTTTTGCAAGCTTTGAGAAGATTAAAAGGTCATTCAGATAATAAGAAAGAGAAGATGCCCTTTGAAACAAAGCTTATTTTTGACCTGCTAACTGAAGATGCCATGAAGCTGATGGGAAATGGCTATTACAGTTGAGCATTTGTATTCTTTGTAGTCTATGATTTCCGGTCCTGATGCTTTTGAATATCATAGTTTCTGCAACTATTTTGTTTGTTTTCTCCTGTGGGTTTATTTAAGTTTGTCTGCATAGCATCTCATTGTTCAAACCTCTTCTCTGCAGATGTTTACCATGCAAAGCAAGAGATTTTTGACCGTGAAGCAGGTCAGTGAATTATTTAGTTGTAGTGGCTTTGGAATGTCTTTTCCTCTCTCATTTTAGCCTATTTCTTTTTTTCTTTTTATTGTTGTTAGGTAAGATGGGGTTGGGGACTCGGTGTGTATCCAACCCAGGCCAATATTTTAGGTGAAGAGTATCCTGCAACTGAGCTACCCACCATTAATTCCCCCAATTTCTTATTCTTACCCTTGTGCTACTGTTTGTTGGAATATTGTGTTTTCCCGGTTTTGGATTAAGCTTCATGGGACTGAAGTTTAAGTGGTGGTCTGAATTGACTCAAGTTAAAGAATCAGTTGATGAGTTGTGCTTGAGGGTGGTATGCCAATTGAAGATCTGCCCATATCCTTCTACTACCTAATGATTGATTGGTAAATTGGTGCCTAATTCATAATACTTATTGATGTAGGGAGGAGGGTGAAAGTAGAGAGAAGAAGAATAGAGGGGTAAAGACAAGAAGTTAGACTAGAGGGGTAGGGACAAGAAAGGGATCAAACCAAAGGGGAGAGAGGAAGGGAAGCACAATTGCTCAATTGCAATCAATTTCTCAAATACTCATTCATTCATTCATTCAATTTTTTAAACAATAGAAATAGGGGTTCTTATATAGAGAACCCGATGTCTAAGAAAATTGAAAATAAAATCATAATTAAATAACTTTAAAAGTGGAAAGGAAATCAAATGGTAAATAAAATCAAAATTCTACTAAATAAAAATCAAATTAAATCTAATTAATAATCAAAATTGCTATGAAAATAAAATCAAAGCTAATTTGGAAGGCAAATCAAAGTAAATTTTCGTCTCGGATTCCGCATCATTCTCCCCGGGTGGGAGGAACTCAACTCGGCGAGTTAAACATCGATGATTCAACCATAAGCCGAGGAGCCGGGCAACCTGACCCGTCGCGCGGTGCTTGATCGAGATCTCCGTAAGGAAGTTGCAAGAAGTGCAATCCTACCGGCTCTTAGAACTCCAAGAGGATTGAGTGTCTGGCAAGAAATCCAAGCATTCTCGGACTAATCCAACGAACAAGGAAGCGATGAATAGTTGTAAACATCACCGTCTCATCTAAAATAGTATCAATTTTATGGTGTGTGTCTAAGGAAGGGAGGAAGTGGCACGGGGGAGGCGAAAGGTCAATAGGGGGTGACGGGGGGTGGCAAAGGATCCCCAAAGGTGGAAAAGTCAGCCTTTATACGCAATGAGATCTTCCACATTGAAAGTATGATGAAAACCAAATGAGATGGAATGACAAGAACATATGCATTTGATCCAATCCTGTAAAATTTTAAAAGGACGAGCCTGCGGCTTAGAGACGTGCCAGGTAAGTTTAATCCTGATATCTGGAACCATAACATAATCTCCTATATTGAATTCAATGTATCTTTTATGAATCAGAAATTGCTTCTAATCGCTTATCGATCTCGATGTGTAAATCGTGAATATGGCAAAACTTATGGACACACTAACACGTGGAGACATCGGGATAAGGTATGGTTTTCGGGTTTGATACGCCTTCAAACGGACTACCGAGGGATCTATCGAAGAACTATTATATGCAAGTTGGTAGGATCAAGTCCCAACTCCTAAGACGCTTTGGACCAAACACCGTAAGAGGTTTTAAACTCCGAATTGACCATCCATTTGAGGGTGGTATGCGGTGGAAAATTTTACCTTGGTACCCCACTATGCGTGGTCCGCCAAAAATGGTAAAACGGACATCCCGATTAGAAACAACGGTCTTTTGCACTGGGACAATCTCGGTAAATAAAGGCGAGCGACTCGAGAAGTATCGGTTAGTCTTACTACAAGGAATGAAGTAATTTTTTAAAAACGATCCTGCAAATATGGAATCGTGTTTTGAAGGGAAGCCCTAACACAAAATCCATGCTAACTCATTAGGTATAAACCCAGGCCATATTCGACAAGCGACGATTCTAGCCAATGCCTTTCTTCAAACTAAAGCAATAAAATTGTCGAACCTCCTCAATGGTCTTATCACGTCCAAAATGATAAACCTCCAAAGATGAACTTCCCACACTAAGTCTCGGACCGTGAAGCAGTTTATTAATTCCGGAATAAGTACCCATATTGCTGTCCAAGTGCCCACACCTTTGGAAGATTTTGCTAAAATCGGGCGTTTTCCCCAGTTTTTAGGAGGGGTATCAGCTTGATTCTCAACGCTCAGGACAAAAAGACTTTTAAGTGCCCATACTTTAATTCTGAGATGCCTCAACAACTCTTGAGGGAGTCAGTTGATGAGGCGCCCGATGGGTGCATGCCAATCGCATCTGACTCCTTAATAACTAATACCAGATTGGCCTGGCTAATTCATCCAAATGGTGACCAAGAAGTATCACATTCTAACAAATACCTCGAAAACTGCTAATCATCCTGATTTTGAGTTTGAAAGCTTCCTGACATGGAGGGGAGCCGTGATTGTGCATAAAACCCTTTGAACGGGCGAAATGTAATATGGGACGGGATTTTATGATTCCGCCAATTTCTATCGACAAAAATGTTCTTTTCCCTTGTGCTACTGTTTCTTTCTCGTAAAGTTACGTGCGGTCGCTCTTTTTGATAGTTCTGGTCTTACCGTTAGAGATATCATCAAAATAGTGGCGTTCAGAAACCGTCCTAAGTCTCGGTCATGAACATGTGGTGAGCGTTGGGAGAGCTTTGTATTGTTTTGAAATGCTTGATCAACCACTCTTTTCAATTTCAAAAGATGAAGACCAACCATCATATCTAACATATCATTGTATCTGAAGTGATTTTATTTGCTAAAATCCCTTCCATAGAAGACCCATCCCTTCAAAGTAGTTGTTCGTTGGAGTAAACTCTGTTGAATCTGTCATCGGAGAAACGACCGAGTAAAATTTAATGATAAAACATATTTTTTTCATTTGACTGAAGATAAGAGGAAATCGAAAGGTTTCGAGGACTGTAATCCTTTTCAGCCATGCTAGTTCAAATTTTTATTCATTTTAGAAGGATCTTTGGGAAGTCACCCTTCTGGGAAAGGGATGATTGTGCTAAAACCCTGATCCTGGGCGAACAAAAGAAGAAAATTGTACGGATGGATTTGATTTCACGATTTATTACTGGATCTTTAACATCCAAGCAGAAGAATATATCATTGGATAACTCACACTCTGTACTCCAAAAAATTGAAATGACATTATTTAATTTTCGATCAAGAAACGCCGTAAAAAGGACTAGGGCGTGTTTAATCCATTCAAACGAAATTGTGTTGCATTCGTCCCGATTTGGTGGTATCCACTCTTTACCTGATTTTGGAAAAGTCGCTCATAGGAATGGGACGCTTGATCATTTCATTGATTTTATTGATTGCTCGAGGGTTACAACTAAAAATGGCAGCTCCTCATCGGAGTCTAAATAAGTTGCGAAGGAGTTCACACCAAGTTGATCATGTTGGATTCGTCATGTGTGGGGAGTTTTTTAGGCCTTTCAGTAAAATCTATTGAACGCGTAAAGGTTGTAAGTGAAGGTAGGTCCTAATTGAAAACATCTTTTTTTGGAGATTTTGATTAGTTCGGACATGGGAAGAACTAGGCCAAACCTTTACAATAAACTAATAATTGAGATCCTTTAACATTCTTTCCACGAGGTCTTTTCAAGGGGATAATAGGAGGGGAAAGAGAAGATGAGTGTGGGATGTAGATTGAAACAATGATCTTTGTAACAAAATTGAATCGCGCGGAGAATTATACGGTCGGTCCAAAGTCTTTCCAGGAGTGGGAAGGAGAAAAGTGTTAGCTCCTATTACGAGGAAGTTAAATCAGCGTTAATCTTATCATTGATGGATGTGTTCACCTGGCATTTAAAAATCAGGGAGGAAAATCGGAGTCTAAATGAGGAAGTATTTTCGGTCATCCTGAGTTGGTCGATTAATGAATAAAGTTTTAGACATTTGGAAGAAATATTTCTGTTGAGCTCTGTAATTGAGAATGTCTTTTTTCCTCGAGTTCTTGCGGGCGAGCGGTGGAGGAGGGGTTCTCCACACTCCCTTTATTGACTGTGTGATGTAGATTGGCGATACGGCATCCAAATTGAACTCGAAGTCGCGGTCTTATACGCGCCAAATACCATTCAAAGAAAAGATAACCCTTGTTGTTGATGTGAAAACTCGTTCGAAAATTGGGTGTGTCACTGGACAATTCCGATCATAAGTGGCTCTTTGTAGGAGCGGGTAAATATTTCTCGTGAAGGCGTCTCATTTGCCGAAGGAGTTCCTCCACACTCCCGATATAATGATTCTTGTTTTACGACACGCCATACCTGTCCATGGCGAACCTTAAAATTCAAGCATCCATTTGATATTTTTGAAGAGGTGGTCATCAGGATCCGCTTTGAATGCAAACTAGGAGGTGGTCGGTGAGCTTTGTTATGTTGTTGTTTCGCTCATTGAGGCCTAATTTTAAGATTTTATTTCGATTAGTGGTTAGAAAGTCGGTTTGAATGGCAATCATGTGATTTTGTGTATCCTTGACTCAATATTTCAAATTGATTAGAGTCCATGCCAGATGTATTATGGTAAATAAGATCAAATCATACACAAAATGGAATTCAATTGATTCCTTTTTTTTTGTGAGATTTGTATGGTTCCGATCCAAACTAATGTTGCTAATCTATTAAAATTATAAAGCGATAATCAATCGCGAGAGGGGTGTCAGTGGTAGTGAGAGGGCGTGAACAAAAAAATGGCACACGTAGATAAAACTAAATACTATTAAAGATAAACAAAATATCTTACTCAAAAGAAGATGGAACAAACACATGAGATGATTTGACCGAAACATTTCGAGACGATTAATTGTTTGATTTTTTTTTCTCTTTTTTCTCTCTCTCTCTCTTTTTTGTTTTTTCTCTCTCTCTCTGCATTCTTGTTTTCCTTTGTTTTTTTTTTTTTGTCTTTGTGACCTTTTCACTCGGCCGCAAAGAGACGCAGAAAAGAGTAGAAGACAGGCGCGGGCGCTTAGTGCGCGACGGCCCTCTCAGGCGGTGGCTACGACGGGGTCGGCGACGGCGATGAAGGCGACAACGGCGGCGATGATGGTGACGCACACCCAACGTAAGATGAAGAAGATGATGTCGGAACGAATCGATGAAACAACGAAGGAAGAACGAAGAAAGAGCGAGGCGAAGACAAATGGGAGAATGACAACGAATATTTTTCTTTATTTGTGACTTCTCTTTAGCTTCTTTGGTTACTTTTTCTTCTTTGGAGGACGGTGGAGGCTAGGGTTTATTTGGGGTGGGCTGTGAGAACGGTTAGGGGTGAGGTAGTTGATATCTTGGGCGTTTGTTCGGTTAGGGTTTGGGCGGTTTGGGTGGAGAAGATGAACGTGGTGGTTTGGATGGTTGTGTTGGGCTCGATTTGGGTAGGCGATGTAACCGGCAACGAGAATGGCTTGTGGCGGCGGCGACTCGGGTGGGGAAGGTTGTGTTGGCCTCTTGATTGAAGTATTTCTTCAAAGCACAGGGCTAAAAGATCGGTGAGAACTTACTTTTTTTCCTTCTTGACAAAAACAAAAGTCTCGTTTGCAAAGGTGGGCACGGGAGCAAAAATCACAACTTTTTTTTTTTTTTTTTTGTTGGGATATAAGAGGCGGTGGTGGTGGGAGAGGATGCACGTAAGAACGGGTATGGTGGTGGGACACTGGTGGTGGTGGGTTGGTGGCAGAAAGTTGTGTGGCTGCGTATTGGGTGTGGGAAGGGTGTTCTTTGGTGGCAAAAATAGGATTTTTATCTCTGATACCAATTTGATGTAGGGAGGAGGGTGAAAGTAGAGAGAAGAATAATAGAGGGGTAAAGACAAGAAGTTAGACTAGAGGGGTAGGGATAAGAAAGGGATCAAACCAAAGGAGAGAGAGGAAGGGAAGCACAATTGCTCAATTGCAATCAATTTCTCAAATACTCATTCATTCATTCATTCAATTTTTTAAACAATAGAAATAGGGGTTCTTATATAGAGAACCCGATGTCTAAGAAAATTGAAAATAAAATCATAATTAAATAACTTTAAAAGTGGAAAGGAAATCAAATGGTAAATAAAATCAAACTTCTACTAAATAAAAATCAAATCTAATTAATAATCAAAATTGCTATGAAAATAAAATCAAAGCTAATTTGGAAGGCAAATCAAAGTAAATTTTCGTCTCGGATGTCCGCATCACTTATTAACATCAAACTGCTGTCAACTACCGACATGGCATCGTATGTTTACTCATTAATATTATTCTATTGTAATTTTTCCCTTATATCTGGATGCTTTCTTTTTGATAGTTCTTTGTTGTGCTGCCTACCCTGCAGACTTTGTTTCTGCTTCATAAACTACCTCTTTTAGTAATTGTATCTTTGCTCTAGAAACTACCCCTTGTAGTTGTCTGTTGAATCTGTTATGTTTATTTCCTCCTCCACTATTTTTTGGTGATTTGACTGATTTTTTCCTTAATTTTGTAGCTCCTTATTAGTGCTTTCTTTTTCTTTATTTTAGAAGGATATGTGAGCTTACCTCAGGCAAGAGGAATGGCCCATCTTTTAGTGAGGGCATTGGGAACTGCGGTGCTAATGCACCTAATCATTCTCATATGGATGGTTCAACATCAGCAGCTCCGTTATCTGATGGTGCTGATACATATGATATGTTTGCTGATGAAGATGCTGCTGCAAATCACTTATTTGAGGGAAGAAGTCTTGCCTCTGCAAGCAATCATCACTCAAGCAGTCTAATGGAAGTGGGACATGTAAACCAAGATTATGACAGTAAGTTCAATGCTTCACATTGCTGAGTTTTTTTAATGCAAATGTTGGTCCATTTACTCGTTTCCTTCTTTTAACTATTTATTTTGCCGATAATTGACTTGTTATCCTTGTTTCTATAAATTTCAGGTTCTTTGGCTGGACAAAAATTGTGTATGATGATTCTTCTGGATACTGTCTTACCCACTTTCTCCATATCGCTATTGGTTCATATTCCTATTCTTTCTTGATCATCTCTCAATTAATCTTGGAGAATAAATGTAAGTTCAGATTGTTTCCTTTTTTACGGTAGTGCTCAAATATTAGGTTCTGCAGTGCTGATAGCATCAGTATTTATGACTTCATCTGTGCATCTTGCCCTTCCGAACTTGTGTCAAATGAACGGGCAACAAAATATGCCAAAAGATTTTTTTTTTCTTTCTTGTTTTGGTTAGTAATAGCTTTTTTCTTAATTGGAAAATAAGTTTGTTCATCTATAGGTTACGACTTCAAACCACGTAATAAGTTGCAATATTTGACCATCCCCGGAACATACAATATCGTTTGTTGTCCTAGGTCTCCATTTTTAGGAAAATAAGTTTTTTGGCACTATTTGGGTCTGTCTAGCTGCCCAAGGCCCCAAGTAAATATCCAACTATTATGCAAAGAAAAGAGCAGAGGAACAAAATGAGAAGCTCCCCTCCTCCCCCCCCAAAAAAAAAAAAAAAAAAGAAAATATATTTTACTAAGCTGGAAGTTCATCATTTGAAGATTATTGTACTTAAAACTAATATTCCTTTCAATCCATAGCTTTCTGTATTTACTTATTTCAGGGGCTTAAACTTTACAATAATATGGGCTCGCATTAAAGCCACTTAAAGGGCCACATATACCCTGATTCCTTACTGTCAAGAATGCGATGCCCGATTGTTCCTTGTTTAACTTCTATGAGCTCAAACTAATACATATCGGCTGGCTTCTTATAGAAAAAATATGAACATCTCCTAGCTTTTTCTTCTCAGTGCATTCTCCTTGCAGCTGCTTTCTCATTTCCCAAACTCATATTTTTTTTTACGGTACCTGTCACGTCATCTTTTCTTCCCTGCCCTTGAGCCTGTCCATTATCCTTACCCACTTTATTATTGTTTGTCCTGCCTTGTACTGAGATTGTTATATTGAATACTTTGCACTGATTTGAGGTGTAGAAATGTTACCCTGCATTTTGTATTAGAGACCCTACCAGAGCTTTGTTTTTCAGTTTCAGTACTACTTGACTTTTTTTCTGTGCCTAAGCTTTCTGTCATCCCTTGTTTCTTTGGAACTAGCAATCTTCCTGAGTTATGAGCTGACCTTACCCAAGAAGTTTAATCTAACTTGAGTACTGATAAGGCCTTATCTAATTCAAATCAGCAGCATACGGTTTCAAAATCAGTGGTTGATTTCTGAATACCATGAACCAGAGTCTATGACATCTTGCTCAGTTTTTTACTTTATAAATTTGAGGATAGAATAACATAGTCCAGAAAATATGCTCAAAGAATATCCTACCTTTTCCATCTTTGCCCCTGAAAGAGAAAAAAAATCTCAATTTTGACTGCAGGTGTACATCAAGTACATAACCACCGTAAAGTAATGTAACTTACAACTGTGTTCTGAGAATGGCCTAATATGCAATTTCATTCACTCTTCCAGTGTGAACTTACCTACCTGAATGAGCCTCAGATATTTGAATTTGAGGTCATGTTCATTCATTCTGTTCCATGCCAAGTATGTCTCCATGGCTGAACATATATGCATTTGAGTCAAATTGATCGTCTTCCTTGCGTTGGCTGTGTCACCTTTCCGTACATCAGTCTCTTTTGTAATAAATCCAAGATTTCTCTTGTTCACGTCGATTGAATCTTTGAAAATTTTCTCATATTCAGCTTAGAGATCTTTTGGCAGATACTTCAATCCCATCCTTCATGCTCTATACCAGTTTCTGTGCAGTTCTTGTTCCAATTTTTAGTCCTAGTTGGATGTATCATTCCTTGGCCATCAGCTATCTGCAACAAGTAATACATGCGACTGAGTAAAACCAACTTGAATTTGTGCCAAATATGGACCACCAAATTAGCTGATTGGATTAACTTCCCACTAAGACAGGCTTAACACTTGATGAATTTCAATCTCTATACAATTTGAGTTTTTGTCAAACCTGTGACACATTTGATCCCTTTTTGGCAGTGATAGTCTCTCATCGGGCAATTTTCATGATCATTACTTCATTTAAGCTCAAGGGGCCTCCTTCGGGTTCTTAACATTTCATGTTGGTCTATTTTGATACCATTGCATTTCACAGTTCACCAACATTTTTGGATCGATTTGTGTTTGTCTTATTTGGCTCAATTTATATCCCAAATATTTCATGTCATGACAAAACAAGAATTCCCAGTTTGTTTAACCAATAATGTTATTTATACTCGTAGTATACTTTCTTTTAAATTGACTTTGAAATCCAAATTAGAGGGATAGTGATTCATGGAAATGTATGCTTTTTCCCATCTCATGAGTTTGAAGAAATTCTGAATTATTCATCACTGTAATGTTTAAGGTTGAATGATATGGAGGAAGTTCTAATGGTTGGCAGTGTTGCTTGTGTTTTCTCCTCTTTTTTATATCCATCATCTACATTTCAGCATTTAACGTTTTAAATATTTCCTCTAATGTTTGCAATCCTCTGTTCCTTTCTATAGTTACAACTACAGCAGCAATTTGGGCTACTGTTATGACCCATCTTCAGGATTGTATTTCAGTGCAATGTGGGGACAATGGTAACCTTCTCTCTGAGAAATTTTACTTGATACTGGTGCTTTATTCTAGCAGATCTCTCTTTTTGGCTTAATCATGTATTGGTTCAGTTTGAATAACTGCGTTTATTCTGGTTCCTTTCATTATATCCCTACACAAAAGGGATCTCACACATGTAGATTGAAAGAAAGCAGCCTAAAAATGAAAATCGATGGCTGGCTCTTGCAAAATACATGCGTGACCTAAACTCGGTGGTATTGGTAAAGAGGCCACTCTAGAACTCGGAATACCTGAGAGTGACCCCATGTGGCGACCCAAGTCTAAATACTCAAACACATGGCTCAAGCCGCACACGGGGACTAAAATTTAAAATAAAATATAACCATTCTATATTCCAAATCATTTCATTCTTTTGATTTAACTACATCATGATAATTCATCCATCATCCATAAAGACATACTAAAGAGGAAATAAACTCAACAAAAAAAAATACATAAGTCTCCATGCCAACTTAAACTCCTCAACTGGCTACTAGAACCTTCTTCTCTATCGAAACTTCTTCCTGCAGCACAGATCTGTCTCCTCCAAGCTAGACGCCATCTACTCAATTTGGAGCCAAGAAAACATAAGGGTGAGTTAAAGCCCAACAAGTGATAATAATAAAAAACGCTAATAACAATAACAATCTGGATATCACACTACAAAGGTCTCAACATTCTAACCTACAATATCATGACATAACACGTTAAATTAGACAAGATATCCATACATCCAAAAAACAACAAGAGTGCCAATAATATTTAACCAGCAAAGATTCAACGATAACAATCAATATGGATTTCACCGTAATCCACACAAGGATACTACCAACACAAATATCATAATAGGAAAATCACAAGAAAACTCCCGGGATCTTATTTGAACCAAAGGGTGTGTATATCCTCCAACATTACTGCAAGTTTGACCTCCGACCAAAATCCATGGTCCACAGAGACTTGACTTTTCCGAGCATATCATGCTCATCTTCCGACTTACCAAGTACGAAAGATACCTCACTTCAAACCCAGCATCTCCCGCTATGATATCCTCGATATCATGATCTACGATGTTCACATGGCCATAAGCATCCCGCCAAACTATGCAACATACCTCAACCCACCAAGATACGGAAATTAGTATCGGATAATTCATTTAAGTACCAAGCCTCCCATTGATGGATATTTTAATATTTTATGCACTCTCGACCTTGACCGTAGGAAAGCTAACAATTCAAATACTTTGCAACATCAACAATAGAACGTCATTCCACAATCTTTTTACGCCATCAAATCTAACCAAATGAATTCTTCAAAAGACGAAAAATAGATAAACACAAACGGGACATGCAACTATTAAACTATTCTTCCAGCATACAACTAAAGCCAACAATGTCTATTTTTTTTAGATTCCCTTCCAAATAATTTCTGAAGATTTCTATCACAATATTCATCACCATTAATTTCATTCTTTAATCATCCTTTAAATTTGGAATATACACATATACCCACTTACACATATAGAACATACATTTCTAATACAAGAGATACACATCATAAATGCCATCTATGAGTGCTTACATCCATAATTTAAAGCATACATATATGTCCATACACATGAATGCCTGAGCACCAACATACATAAATATATATACACACAAATGGCCACTCATACCCACGCTGCCACATTTTCCACCAATTCCAGCCCACACTCACACACACTCACTCACACACGGGGCAAGATATATGAACACACACATAAATATATATATATATATACACACACACCCTCACACACACTTGGCAGCAAAACTGCCACCTCACGCACAGCTCACACACACTCACGCACGGCAGCACTCTGCCAGCACTCATAGCACACACAGCTCACACACACACACACACACACACACACACACGTTCTTACACTCACACACACCCGACTGCTTCACATGCGCACATCAACACATACACACCCACGGCAGCTCCTGCTGCTTCTCTACACACCCTCGAACCCATCACACCCACATAGCAGCCTCTGCTGCCTCCTCACTCACCAATGCACGCACACAGTACCCATACAGCACACACGGCTACTCCAACTGATCATACCCATGCAACCCACACACGGCTACACAATAATATACATATATGCACAAAATAACCGTACAGTGATTTTAATCACCGAAACTTGACCAAACTCTCCTTCACAGCCCTTTGGCCAAAAAAACAAAATGAAGTGCTCTGTTTTTCCCTTTCGATTTCTCTCATCCTCCAAATACCATGAAATCTCACGGTATCGGAGAAATTTAAAGAGGAAGAAGGAGGGACAAGCAGAGGATCAACGCCACGAAGAAAATCAATTGCAACAAGGAACGAGGCATGAACCGAAAATTTGCTTACAAATTTCAAGAAGAAATGTCAGGTTGGGAAATTTCACTTGTGAATTCGAGGAGAATGACAGCAGAGGGTTTCACTTGCAAATTGAGTAGAAATAACAGTAAACGGGATTCACTTGCAAATTGAGTAGAAATGACAGTAAAAGGGATTCACTTGCCTAGAGCGACGGCAAGGGTTTGCGATGGTGGCTTTAGCTTCGGCTCAACAGCAACGTCAACGGTGGCCTTGGCAATGGCGATGGCTTCAACTAAAGCAGTCGGTTCAGATTTGTGATGGTGGCTTCGGTACCGATCGATGACGGCGACGGTAGCAATTTACCCGAACAGTGACAGCGGCGGCCACGAATCACAACAACGGCAGCAACCAAACGCCCATGGCCACAGCAGCAAGACCACCGAACCAACGCCTCACATTGATCACGCCTTCCTCAGGATTAAATAGACACATTGAGGTGGACGCAGAGGGAATCAAGCAGTTTGCCACGGAGGCCACTCAGCAAAATATTCGAACGGCAAATCTTCTGAGGCCGTTGCGGGAGAGAGAGCGAGAGCAGGAAACGGGAGAGAACAGAGAAGAGGTGGGGACGAGAGAAGCAGAGGAGAAGAATCGAGAAGGTGAGGTGGCAGGTTTTGTTAACTTTTGTTATTAGATTAACTATTATATTAATTATTATTATTATTATTATTATTATTATTATTATTATTATTATTATTATCCGTAAAACATATATATATATTATTATTAATATTATTGTTATTATTACGTAAAATATTTATATTATTATTATTTCATAAATATTTTTACTATTATATGCTAAAAAATAAATTCACCCAATTAAATTTCAGATTTTTCGATAAAAATATTCGGGCATTACACCCCACATTCGAACTAGTGCCCCACATACACATTTTGTGTATGAATTAGAATCTCATTGTCATTATCTGTTTTTTGGCATCTCTTACTGCAACAAAATTACTTGATCACCGATGTATTGACACCAAGCCTTCTGATCAAACACTGAAGGCTAAATAACCTCTCACTTGCCAAGTTTGGAAACTGTGTTTCTCTCTCTTTTTTGTTTCTGGGTCACGGGGCTGGATTATTGGTTGGTGGTTTAAACATTTAGCATTTGAATGGACTAGCCTGTGGGAGAGTAGCTTAACCTTGAGCATGGGTCTGAACATTCACTGAACATACCTCTTAAAATATTCTGAAGATTTGAGATAGTATCGTATAAGAAAAACTAATTTGCAAATTTGCATTAACACTGGAAACTAGCTGCTCTGGATTTTTTGGTCTGGTGTAACGAAGAATTGGGCAAAACTAGGGTTGCATATCTTTACCTGTAATGATCATGCACAGCTAATTCAAGCATGCAATAATAGAAATTCTAAAACATTAAGTAGCTCCATCTGAGACCTTTTAATTGAGATAGGAATGTGCTAGGTTGAATGATTTTGATTAGAGTCATTAGTAGAAAGAATCAAATGATTTTGTTGATCTCGAAGTGACTACAATGACAGATTCCAAGCGCATGAGTTCCATGGGATCTGTTTTTCGTCTATAGATCGTGATCTGAATATGTAACGGTGGACCCAACTGCGATAACCCAACTTGACTGTACCAAATGTGTAACCCTTGCAGATTTAGTAGCTCTGTTGCATCTAGTATGTTGGCAGTAGTTGCTCGGATCAGAGCTTTGGTGTAGTCCTCAACCAACCAGCTGTTAGTTAGTGGCTCATATTCGGTTAACCTTCCCTTTCAACAGGTACCCATTCAATGAGGAGTCGGGCACATATGCTGAGATTCAAGATGCTGTATCAAATGCTTGCTAGCGGATGCAGAACCAGTTATGCTCCCACAAATTTAGGAAGCATTTTTTCTTTGGTAGTTAAATGTCTGTATTCGTTTTTTCTTCCTCCACATAGAACGAGACGTGGGTGTGAAAATGGCAGAACAGGTTTGAATATGTTGGGAGATGTTAAATCAACGTCTAACAACCATTGAATTATTTGATGTCTATTTATTCACTTTGATCCCATGTTGCATATTTTTGTGGGAATTATTATTCTTAATTTAGGCAATCGGAAAAAAATTCTAATTTAGTATTGTTAAGTTAAATATTACTATTTTAAATATTATTTAAAGTAAGATGGTAAAGAAGCTGGTACTTGGATTGTAAGGTTCATTTCATGGCATTTTTTTAAATTGAATTGCAAGCATTAACAATGGGATCAAAGTCATCTGACCGATCGAAGATTGTGAATTTTACATTAATCAATGAGTTAGAATGCATAAACTGGGCTTGAAATTTTAAAAAGTATAAAATAATTACTAAAATAAATATTAAAAATTTTCCTATTAAGAAATAACTCAAAATAATAATTTGCAGGTCTGCTAGGAGAATATTAGAATAAAAATAATAATCCTTACCAATATTAAAATTCATACCTTTAATTAAAAGCTATAATTCTGCACTGAAAATAAATAAAATAAATATATATATATATATATGTACGGACTTGAACGCTAGATTCTGATAGCATGCTGATTACCTATTTAAATTTTAACAAGGATGGGACCACGGCCGTACGGTGCCGATAATGTCGTATTGTCTGTCGTTAGACAGTTGCCCATTCGATGGGGGGTAATATCGGAAAATCATAAATGATGTGACTGTACGACATTTAGTATGGCCAAATTATTGTCTTTTTATAATGATATACACGAGTAGTGATGTGTGATAGGTGTAGATTAACCCTACAACGAGTATTGTCAATTAAACTTTTGGCAATGTGTCAATTTTTTTTATAGATATTTTTTAAGATGGATATTTTGTTGTGGTGAGATTTTTTATATAATTTAAAATTAAATTTTAAATTAATTAAAAATTTTAATTAACTAAAGATCTATTTAAAGATATCAAAAATAATATATATAATTGTGAATCTACATATTTAAAGAAATATCAAATAGTCATATAAATTGGATTAGTTGGCTAAATGGTCTAGTGTGCCTTTTTATTAGTATATAAATTAACTCTTCTTATATATTTAAAAGCATTTTTTATTATTAAAATATTATATTTATTTTATTTTATTATTTCATTTATAAGGATAATTTAATTTTATCACCAAAATAAATAATTTTTTACATATATTAAAGTGGTAAATTACTAATTTATATTTTTTTACGAAAAAAAAATCAATTCACTCCCCTTCTAGAAGCTAGTGTGCCTAAAAGTCATTTTCTCCTAATGTGATAATAGATATGGAAGTGATGGCGACTTAATATTAAATGTATTGCTATATAAGTGGTGGTGGACTATGATAGCTATGTGCATAAATTAGGCACTATACCTATTTTTAAAATATAATTTTTTTTTATTATAATAAAATTATTAGATATAAATTTAACAATTTATATATTTTATTATTTTAAAAATTAAAAATATGATTTAAAAAAAATAAATTTTTAAATTGTTAAACATATATTTAAAGATCTCAAAACAAAACGAATAGATTACGCTTTGAATATAAAATATGCCTCTAATTATAAATGTTAAACCTAAAAAAATAAAAAAATAAATTGGAGTTGATCTTAATGTCATCTTCCAATTTATTAATCTAAGTGTCAATGACAACGATAATTTCTAATTTTATTGTCACGGATTGCCGACATTTTAATTACGAATTGACTTTCAAAAAGAAAATAGTCTTTTTCATATTAACTTTCTAAATTTTTTGTATCAAATAAGACTAATTTTAATCATTTACTTTTGTTAATATTATATGTGTAAAGTATTTTAAAATCATATTTAAAAACATTAGAAAGCATATTTTTCAAACATTTGCATTTTTTTATAAAAATAAATGGTTAAAGTTACTCACATCCAACTCAAAAAAATCAAAAGAGGCACTATGAAACAGTTGCGTATTACTAAAGCAAAGGATCCTTGACGCACGATATGACATGCATAAGCATTACACTAGTTGACTAGTAGCTAGACCTATGGCCGGCCTTGGCTGAGGAAGGAAAGAGGATCTCATTTTCTAACTCACGATCATTTATTTTTCATCGACCGATTTAAAATAGATCTAATCATGGTCATTCGATAAGAAATGAATGATTATAATTTTAAAAATAAGACATTTATTCCCTTTCTAAGAACAAAAACCCTAGGATTAGGATATGGTACCCTAGACTTCAAGCTTCTGTCTTAGATCATCAAGGCTCTTACGTTCACTGCTTGCACTACTATTACTACCATCAGAATGTGATCTTATTATGCTCCTTGTTCTTTCACTGCTTTTTGTCACAAGCTCTAACTCCTTTAATTGTCCGAGTGTCATCTTGTTTAAGGGTTTTGACAAACCCACCTTCCTTGATGCAAGCAGTTGACACACATTCTGCATGGTCGGTCGTACCTTTGGATCACTCTGAATACATGCCAATGCCAACTTAACGACGGTGACCACTTCCTCTGCCACCTCATATTTCGGATCTGATAGGCGGTGGTCTAGCATGTCTGTCAATGGAATATTGTTTGTGGCAACAGCAGGGCCACCGGATGATGGTGGGGACGAAGATGACGTGGAAAAAGTGGAGGATGAGATTGAGGGAGCGGATATAAGATGGCCTGGATGGCTTCCTTTAATAATCTCTAATGTTAGGACTCCAAAACTATATATGTCACATTTTTCAGTTAATTTCATGGTGTAAGCAAGTTCTGCAAGATAAAACAGAAAAAATTTAGTAAGATCCATACAATTTATGGTCATATATTATTATAAATGCCGACAGTATAAATAATTGAAATAAAAAATGGAAATATTTCATGCTTTAAGTTGAATAAAATATCATACAATATACTTCTATTCATCATTCCTCTCCTCCCCACTACACAGCTGAAGTCCTTGGCCATTATTGCTTGATTAGCACAATAAACATATATTCTCCCCATCATCCATCCATATATTTTAACTTCAAAAAAAGTGGTCACATAATTGAGACACCATCTTAGGAACTCCATGGATTAAGAAAGAATCCATTGGATTAGAGTGGGACCCATATAATTATTTGATCTAAGCTTTATAAATGATAATCAATCTAGTCTCATAGCAAATTCCTCAATACTAGCACTACTATCCATCTCAACATGTCAAGGAAATATATTTATCTAACAAGGGGAGAAAAGATATGATATTGTACAAATATAGTGTGAAAACTCAATAAAAATAATAAATTTATCATCGTGTGATTCAGAAGTTATAGATTTAAATTATAAAATATAAGGTAATAAATCTAAAAGTAGATCGACATTTTCTCAGAGCTCTAACATGTAACAAAAATTTTATATATTGTTCTATTTTTTGAGAGCCCTTAAAGTAGTCTCAGTATGAATATTCATACATCCATTAAATAATTAATATTAAAAGTTATATAAATAAATTATAAATATTAAATAGTCATTCAAATCGTTTGATAAAATTTTTAGGATGTTTTTATTTAACTTTTAATCATAATCATGATTGGATAGATATGCAAGTCCCATTACCGGATTACCGGAGGACCTTATATATATGTATAAGATTCAGGTTAGTACTGAAGGAAACTTGAATGCGGAAGTCATCGGGTAGCAAGCCCAAGGCAATAACGGCCAAGCTCTCCGTTCACCTTACCAAACAACGGAAGTCATGAAAAGGTAATTGTATTCAAGAAGAGAGGCCATGAACAAGTACCTGGAGCAATATAGCCGTAAGTTCCAGCAAGCTCAGTCCAGTTGGACGAATCAAGGCTCAAAAGCCTCGCAGTCCCAAAGTCAGAAACGCGCGCCTCGTAGTTTCTGTCTAGTAGCACATTGTTTGACGAAATGTCTCTGTGAATTAGCGGTGGGGTGCAGTCATGGTGCATATAACAAACCGCATTAGCCACCCCCTTGATCACATTCACCCTCTTCTCCCAGTCTAACTCTCTCGCCTTCTCTTCATTTCCCAGCAACTTGGCCAAACTCCCTCTGTCCAGGTACTCATAAACCAGCAAAGAGTGCTGGGCATGCCAACAAAATCCATAAAGCTTCACAATATTTCTATGGCGAATCTTAGTTAGCGCCCGAATCTCTGTCTCGAACGTCTTTCGAGCTTCCAATCCAGCACAGTGTATAGACCTTAGCTTCTTCACGGCGACGATTTGCCCTGTTGAAAGCTCTGCTCTGTACACGCTTCCATGGCCGCCGGACCCGATACAGTACTTGGGATCGAAGCCTTCCGTTGCGTCTCTAATGTCTTCATATACTAGCTTTCCATCGTAGCTCCAAATGGCGAATAGATTTACATGGCGGGCGTCTGCTTCTTCATTTCCCTTTTCTCGGTTTTTTTCGCTCTTGCCCTTTTGTTCTTTATGCTTGCAAAGAGCGCGTCCACAGAGAAAACAGAGGATAACTAGGAATCCGATGATGGGGATGGTGATTAACAAGACTTTATCAGAGCCCTTGTTATGGGGTTTTGCGGGAAGCGATGGGCAATTCATCAAACCGGTTTTGTTGCCGCAGATGGCCGTGTTATTAATGAAGGACTGAATGGGTGCATTTTGGAAGGCTATGCTGTCTGGGAGCGGGCCTTCCAATTGGTTGTAGGAGAGATCGACGAATCTCAGGCTTTGCAGCTTATCAAATGTGGCTGGGATTTCGCCGGAGAGGTGGTTGTGTGATAGATTCAAGGCCTCTAAGTTGACCAAATTATCAAGCTGCAACGGAATCTCACCGGACAGCAAGTTTCGGCTGAGATCCAATGCGACTTGGAGTGAAACTAGATTGCCAATTTGCCAAGGGATGCTTCCAGCGATGCTGTTCCTGCTCAAATTCAAGTAGATCATTTTTGGGCAGTTGCCAATTTCCTCGGGGATAGATCCATTGAGATTGTTTGCTGCAAGATCAAGATAATCAAGTTCTGGCAAGTTGCCGATTTCTGTGGGAATATTGCCAGACAGATTGTTGTTGCTCAGAGTTAGATTGAACAACGACTTCAAATTGCCCAATTCTTTTGGAATTTCGCCAACAAGATGGTTGGTTGACAAGTCTAGATAGTGTAAACTGGTTTCTTGTCCGAGCTCACGTGGTATTGTGCCCGTGATCTCATTGTCCGAGATCTTCAGGCTCGTCATAAGCCTACACTTTGCCCAGTTTGGGGAAATCTGCCCATGGAAATTGTTGTAGCTCAAATCAATGTAATCAACAACGGGATATATCCCGAAGTCTTCTGATATATTACCAACAAGTCGATTTCTGTCAAGCCTTAGTCTAGTTAAGCTTGTGCAGTTCTTTAAACCCTTTGGTACAGTGCCCGTGAATTGATTATTGCTCCCGCAGAAATCTTGTAGTATCCCGCCATGGCAAAGGTTCCAAGGCAGTGAGCCAGAAATGCTGTTGTTTGACAAGAAGAAACGAGTCAAGTTGTTGAGGTTATTGATCTCTTCTGGCAGTGTCCCTGACAGCTGATTTCCATAGAGTGATAGAACCTTGAGGCCAGCCAAACTGCCTAGGGAAGCCGGTATCGAACCTGTCAGGTTGTTTAGATTGACCCTAAGCTCGGTGAGGGATTTCAAGTTTCCTAGTTCTTTAGGGATGAATCCCACTAGTTGATTATTCCCGAGGATAAGCAAAGAAAGATTGGTTAAGTTGCCAAGAGAAGATGGAATAGGGCCTGAAAGAAAGTTGCTGATGAAGTTTAAAACCTCGAGGTCCGCCATTTTTCCGAGTTCTTGAGGTATATTTCCAGTGAACTGGTTTGAACCTAGATGAAGACTAGTGAGTCTTGTCATGTTTGTGATCGAAGGAGGGATGGCCCCAAAGAGATTGTTGTCGTGGAGATCTAGATAAGCTAAATTAGGCAGCGATGAGAAGTCGAAATCGTCGAGGGTACCTGTTAATCCGACGCTGGTTAAGTTCAATCTGGTGACACTTCCATTGCCATCGCAGCCGATGCCAAGCCAGTGGCATGGGCTAGCGATGGTTGTGGTTGAATTGACAGGCAGTGTCCATGAAGAAAGGAAAGATTGGTTCCGACTATGAAGGCTGGATTTCCATTTGATAAGAGATTCCGCTTCTTGCTGAATTGAAGCAGCACTGCGGAAATGTAAAGCGCACAAGAAGATTAGTAGCCATGGCAGAAGGGGAGAAAGAGGTAAGAGAGTTTTGGCAGCCATTGTTGCTCTCTTTGGGAAAGAGAAGAAGGATCTTTTATCACAAATCGCAGAAAATGGTGGTAGTTAAATAGAGCTTGAGGCTCATTAGTCAACCGTCTTGTTTCCCGTGCGGTGTTCCCTCCACTTATTGCTGCCTGTAGACTCGTCTTTTCTCTCCAATTTCATTTTTTTAAAAGAAGAAAACGAAGCTTCCAAGCTAAGAGCTTCTAATTATATATTCTGCAACTGGCAAGGGAAAGAGGAAGAAGACACACGGATTTCAATTATGCATTTACGAAAGGAAATGCTTTAGAAATACATAATCAATATAATATGGTAATATTATATTATTATTTATACAAATTATGAATATATAAAGTACTGATAATAGCTTTCTGATAAAATATTAATTATTGAAGATTAATGTTTGAGTCGATGTTAAATTATTAGTTTGTAGGATGAACAACTATCAGTTGTTATTTTTATTCCTCGAATTTCTTGAATAAAAATAGCTATTTATGTTTTGAAATTTTAATATAATATAAGAACGATAAATTTTTTATTAAAAAAAATTATACAAAATTTAAATTAGTCGATGGCAAAAGAAAATTATTTTGAAAAAATTTTTAACTATCTTTATGCGATATAATATTTATCTATCTGTTATTATTTTAATTTGTGAATATATTTAAATAAAGTAAATATTATACAGCTAAAATTATTTAAAAATAACTAAAGAATACCTCTTAATATAAATAATTTAAAATATCATTGAATGTATAAGCGCTATAATTATTTTATTTAAAAGTAAATGATATCATTTTTAAAAAATTGTAATGAATGCATCTGATTGGTTACTAAATGGAGGAGAGAATAAATAGTTAGAAAAAATATAAATGATTCGTGGAACAGAAACAGATAAATAGGGACATGACAACTAGTTTAGGGATACTGTTTCATAAAATGTTACATTATATATATATATATATATAATAATTTTTAATAATTCAGTGTTGTCGAGGGGCCCTACACTACACTGACCGTAACACATGGCCTGTGTTATAGATTTCAACTATTTAGATAAAATTAGACGGCCAAGTATGGTTAAATTTTTTTTTCATTTAATTTGTAGACAAAAAAAATAAAAACTATATAATTTTAGCCGTAGGATTTTATGTAGATGGCTGAAGTCATATGATGTAGGTCCTATGTCGCGACAAATGCGGCGTGGTAGCACCAAACAAAACCCTAGAGCAGCCTTATTGGGTCCCACGAGAGAGAGAGGAGCCACCGGAAAAAAAGGGGATAATGAAAAAAAATTAAAAAGAAAGCAACAACTTGCCACGTCATCAAATTTTCTGTCCTCTTTGCTTGTTAAATTTTATGATGAATTATCTTCTAGAAATTTTTTAATTATGTAAAAATATTTTTAGATAGTATTTATTTATTTATAATTTTAATAACATAAATAAATAGATAAAATTTTAATTTGTTAAGGATGTTTGAAACGCGTTGTTATTAAACTGCTTATTATTAAAAAAATACATCTTTATTAAATTATATAGTTATCCATTTGAATATGTATATCTAATGTATAGATACCATGCAGACTAATTACCAAGAACTTACGTTACGCGGTCCAAATAAACAAACTCATAAAATTTAAACCATA
Source organism: Nepenthes gracilis (assembly GCA_033239525.1). Lineage (NCBI taxonomy): Eukaryota > Viridiplantae > Streptophyta > Magnoliopsida > Caryophyllales > Nepenthaceae > Nepenthes > Nepenthes gracilis. The sequence continues at coordinate 4,987,714 of BSYO01000004.1, forward strand.
TCTATGAAAACATACTATTTTATAATTTAATGAGCAAATATCTATAAAATATGATATAAAAATTATTTTATATGTTGTGGCACATACTTAGTAATTAAAAAATTATTTATTTATTTTATTATAAATCAAATTATGTCAAAATTATTAAAAAATATGTGAATTATATATTATTTTAATTTTTACTCTTTTTATTCTATCTTTTTATATCAAAAATAATAATTTTAATATAATTAAATAATGATTTGTTATATGAATAACTTTGATCTTAATAATATATTAAAATAATTAAATATTATAATTAGGTATGATTTTTATGATATATTTTATTTGAAAAAATATTTACTCAATTAGCCTAATTTTTAATTAAAAATAATATTTATATAATTAAGATATTAATTATCTTCTAACGCTATAAATAATAAAATTATTTATTATTAGTTAAGTATAATAATTGACAATATTTTTATATTATGGGAAGGCATTTGAATTTTTTTTTTAATAGAGATTGTTAATTTTTATTCTTTGATATTAAGAAGCCTTCCTAAGTAAATTGTGATGGTGTAACTGATTTCAAAATTTTAAAACTTGCATTAAGAAATAATCAGAAGAATAATTGGAGAAAAAATATTTTTATATTTATTTAAAAAATAATTTTGGATATAAATTTAGATACATTTATAATATTTAACAATATTTTTGTATTTTATTTTTAAAAAATAATAAATTAAGTAAAAGAAAAAATGGTTAAATAATATCTTAGTATTACTAAAAACGGCAAATGGTTAAAAATTCATTCTCCACGAAACTCAAATTTGTACGACAAGACCACAATACGGTCACCACCTAACGCCATTATGGTCTGCGGAGCATTTTCATTTAAGCCCTTTTAATGGGTCCCACAGACTAGCATTATATCCAAAAAGTAAAATTATAATTTTATTTATTTATTAGAAAAGTTAAAAATTATTTTAAATTATTATTTTATTATTTTTTCGTACCAAATATATAAAAAAATTAATTTCTAAATCAAATAAATACATTTAAATAAATATTAATTCTTAATTCTATCCTCACTTTATTTTATTTTCTAAAATAAATTATTTTATTATTAAATTATCTACCATTCTACCAATAATTTTCCCATTAATTCTCATGACTACTTGAGTGGCTGGTTTAGTTTTTTTTTTTTTTTGATTTTTTTATAAAATTTATATTTAAAAAAATAAAAATAAAATTGTGCGAGGGTCCGGTACCCCGGGCTCCCCACCAACTATGCTGCGTTGACCAAGACTGGTGCATTTCTAAGATTCTTTAAATTATCAATATTACTTTAAAAAGTTTAAATTACATGTATTTTTTTATTTATTTTCATATAAATTTATTAAAATAAATAAATAATACATTGAACTATCAAATATATTTTAATAAAAAATAAATAAATATTGATATTATAATAAGTTATGAGTAAAAAATTAAGAATAAATTAAAATAACTATTTAAAAGATTATGATGAAGACTCTAAGGTCTCCCCATGGGTGGAATGACAATAGTATGAATTAAAGGGGCATTTAGGGAACAGAGCATTTCATCACTACCCCTACAGCAAGTGGGGCCCTGAGGTGGAACATATTTCGACTAGTCCACCCACACCCTATATTTTAACTTCTCTAATACTCAAAAAATAGTGTCAATCTTGGCTCCTAGAGAGACCAAAAGACTCTAAAATCGAATCAAACAGATAGAAAAGATGTATTCCTTATTAAAAGATCGCAATCACCCTGTATGCACACCCCAATAAGGACTTCTAAATCATATCTTTAACCTTATCTTACAAGTAATAACTACGTCGTTTTATATTTTATAGTCTTATTCATTCATTTATGTTAGCAGATTCGTATAAGAATAGAAAAATAAAAAAATATCACATCATTTAAAAATATTTAAATAAAAAAATTATTAAAATTCTCATACACATACCTAATTATGAGACATTAATCCTAATAATTTAGACTATTAAAATTATAAAACAAATTTAAAAATTTAAAATATTATTATAATTTTAACTATTTAAATTAGAAATAAAATATTGGATAAGATCAATGACGTTATCAGAATTCTTTTCCAACAATATTTCTCACTTTTGAGGGCCCCATGAGCTGGCCCCATGTATAAATTCAAATGGATAAATCATTCCCACACAAGAAAAAAACAAAACCTTCCAGTCATCCACTTGGGCCACCCCTGACCAAGTTCTAAGACCTTGTGACTTTTGTATTATTCAGCCTTTACTTATCAATTCCCTAGATATGCCGGTTCGATTGTGTCGGATATGATCCGTGAGAAATGGTAGCCAACGTTGTTTAGGGAGGTTTAATATTTCGATCTGTGTTAATCTGTGAGTTAACCGACTCATGACACGAATGGCCGATATGTAGCACAGCCTTTACCCACCATTGACGAAAGTGAGTCATATCACCATTCAAGACTTAGAAAAAGGGTGACGGTCAAGTTAGCTGTTACTTTCTTTTTATATAAAAAATAATTTATTAAATAAAAAATTATAAATTTTCTAATCAGTCCTCTTTACTTACAATTAATTTATTGAATAAAAAATTATAAATTTTCTAATCAGTTCTCTTTACTTACAAATTATCTCTCAATTTACTGTCTGTCACTCTTGTATAACAAATAATAGTTTGATATTAATATAGTTATATTATTTTTATTAATTTTTATCTATAATTTTTATATTTATGTTATTATTTCATAACTTAACTATTAATTATGATATCTAATTTTTCTAATTTCAACAATGAAAGGATATAAAAATTTTATTTCGATAATCCAACTAATTATTATATATGTATACTAATAGTAATTTTAAAATACTAAAATTATAATCTACATTAGATATCACTACTTCTCTTTCAAGCTGCGGCCGCTCCCCTAGAATCCATTATAATAATATTTATTTTATAAAATTTAATTAATTAACGGTCAAAAGCATACCGTTTGTTAAAAAATTTTAAAAAATTATATTTATAAAAATTCTAAATATATCAAACACCTAAAGCAATATAGAAAAAAAAATAATAATTATTATTATTTATTTAAATTAAATTAATGTTTTTAAGTAGTGTAAAGTAAAAATTTTTAGCATGATCAAATACTAAATTGAAAAGAACTAATAGAATATATAGTTCACTAAAATAGTTCTTTTCTTATGATGAAAAACTACACATTTGAAAGTTACATACAAAAATGTTTACCACTCAATTATGTAAAAATATCTTGATATATTATTAAATGAGATATGATCAATTTTTTACAATTTAATTAGTTTAAGATTAACCAATTAATAAAAATATAATACTTATTAAACTTTTTCACTATCTATAATCTAATCACATTTCTGATTTAACAAGAAACAAATTAAAATTTAAGATATTTAATTAGTTAAATATTAACGAGTACACAATTTTTGTGCTCACATCAATAATACGGTCTCTTAATTTCACAAGCAAATACAATGTCATCATAGATGACATTTACTGTTGTGAGTTAACTAGTTAACGAAAAAATAAAATAATATCAAAAATAATAAAAATATGCATCCCTTTTAAGAATTAATTAGACAAAAAAATTATATCAGAAATTCAATCATTTTTCCAAAAACCCGACCCAGCCCTACCAAACACAAACTAACCACAAACTACCCGACCCATTTAACAACACCATAATTCTCGAGCCATCAAACCACCTCCCCTTTCATTATGTTTAATGTTTACATTCTTATTCCAACCAAGAGGATGCTTGCAACATCCATCAATAACAAAAATTATAAAAAAGACAACCACCATGCCACTAGAAAATACGTTCATACATAACCCCACGTATATACGTTGGGGTGGATAGGTGCAAAAATAATTTAAACCTACAAAAATATTAGACATTAGAAAACACCCTTAAAACAATTTCAATTAATACAGCATTTCATCCGTTTACCTATTCATATATTATTGCCGACCTAAGGATTCCCCACATTTTTTGTCCTCCCCAGTATTTCTAATACTAAAAATTTAATTATAATAACTTAAACAACTAAAATTGTGATAGCATGACAATATAATTAATCCATCTTATAATCCCAAGTATCTAATTTGCCAGTATGAAACACTGAATCGCTGTAATAGCTCTCATAGACAACATCAAATTCAACACCTCCAACAAAAGTAACTAGGCACAAACCAAATAACATAATTTTAAAAAATACCCAGCAAATTACACGATCAGAGGCTTAAGCATCTTTATCAACCAACCATACCAAGAAGAAGAACAAAGTGATTCATAGATAATCATTCAATTAATTTGGTAAAAAGACAAATAGAAATAAATAATTACTATAAAGACTCGGCAGCAGCAACGCAACTTGGTCTTTCGAGAAGTGCCACGATGCAGCCAAAGAGAGGACGTCAATGTAACACAGTAAAATACACTAAAGGACTTGGAAATGTAGTGGTCTGCCGCCTCTAAGTTTTATCATATTTTATTTGGTCAAATAAACCAACAAAATTCCAGGAGACTTGTCCCAAGTGCTTGACTCAACACACAATTCTGATCAGATCAACGCACTATCCCCACTTGTTTGCCCTGATCTAAACAAAACTAAATTATTCACCACGATTGATGGACATCATTTGCCCAAAAAACCCCACAAATATTAATTTCTCATCGGAATAAAGAATATTGGAAATCACATCGACATAGTTACTACTTGCTACTGGTTAAGAACAGACCTAAGCAACTCCTGCCAAATTCCCTGATGGTGGGCCCCGACCGAGCATAAACAAGAGATGGAACAAGGCTTAAGAGTCAAACCAGATAACTTGGAATCGGTCGTGAGCCGGGAAGCCAACTACGCCACATGACGTCAGGTCAAGAAAGCCAGCAAAACATCTACCTCGGCCTGACCCGACCCAAAACCACTGGAGGGCAGCAACAGCTAGCACCCGGCAGTAGTCAACTAAACTTCAAACTACAGAAAAGATATCAGCCACCACTTCACAGCTTCGATCACGCGCCATGTGCTATAACAGTTTACCATATGATGAAACAAGTCAAAATGCTAACAAGTATGCTTATTATGGTTAACCAGAACTCCAAACAAAATATCAATTGAAAGTTTTTTTTACCACATCCTCGGTAATTGCACGATTGATGACACCAGCTTTAGTTGGTTTTCATTAACAATGTCAGCAACATGACTACAGGTGAACCTTAAAATGCAGAATTCAGGTCCGACTCATATCAACAGGTACCAAATACGTTCCCACTGTGCCATCAATTTTTCTTATGCCACAGCCGCGAAAAACACTTTCACCATCAATTAATTTGTGATCAGCACAGACCACAAAAACAAGATCAGGCAAATAATTAGAATCCTGATTTTTTTTTTAAAAAAAAAAAAAAGCTGCTTCTATGTAGGAAATATTGATTTCTATGTCTTACCAACATCCAGGATTATTGCCATGGGAAACAGCTAACTTACTGATGTTTCTCAGCATCAAGGTGGGAATCATCTTCTATGGATATCAAACAGCAACAACAGCACCAACATCACATAATTCTATCAGGCTATCAGCCCCCACTCACTCTTCCCGAGCATTGCTAAAAAAAAAAATCCAGGTACGCCATTTAGATAAGTCTCACATTATAACCACCAACAAATAAGATCAGCTATACTTTTCTCCTGAAAACATATGGAATGCATAATAAAGAAATAAAAGATCAAGCCACTTATCAAAGATGAAAGTTTGGAGCTAAAAATGGAGATACAAGACAAGAAACATCCATCCCCACATAAATGCAGATACTAGAAGCAACAGTACTCAAATGTATTGAACAATAGAGGCAACAATACTCAATATATCGAGCCCAAGGCCCATACGTAAGTATTAAGGTTTTCCACCACATAAAAAGCAGAGTTGATGTTTCACAACTTTAAAAAGATATTCAACCCTACCAAGGCTATAACTCAGACTCAGATTCAACAATGCACAAGGACTGCAGCCTATGCAAAAACAAACTTGTCCGATGGGCGCTACACTCAATACGTTTCTCCCTGCACTCACTCCTGCAAAATCAGGAATATGAAAAGGAAGCCCGTAAGTAACTAGTCCTTGGACTAAAACAGTCCTCAGACTATACGTAAGTTAAAGGACATCCAAGTACTAGAACTCACATCGATGTCTGAATTACGTGGCGAAGGGCTGCGAGAATCTCTTGTCACATGTCGTGGCGAAAGGCTCCGAGGCGTTGGAGAACGTTGTGGTACAGGAGACTGTCCATTCAGGCTGCGTCTATCAGGACTTTCACTTCTTGAGCGGGAAGGGCTCCTTCGGGGAGAAGCACTCCTACGTGGGCTAAGACTGTGCCTTGTCGGGGAAGCACTGTACATAAGAAAATAGATTACATGTCAGACTTAGAAAAGGAAATCAAAGACGAATAGTAGATGAGTAATTCAAACCTTTCCACAGAACGGCTCCGATGACTTCTCCTTTCATCATCATTACGGCCCCTACCACGGTCTCCATAATAATCAGGACTAACACTGCGGCTCTTGCTTCGATGGTGATAGTCTCTTTCCCTCCTGTGATACTTGTCACGATCATACCTATCCAAGCTTCTACTTCGACTCTTTCGCCTATAGTGATCCCTGTCTCTGTATTCTTCCCGGTACCTGGAAAAACAGCAGCAATGCAAAGATATAAACAAAGTACAGTATCCAAAATGTTTATGCAACAATTATAGGGTAGAACAGAAAAATTAAGAGCTCAATGCATAAAAGATATACTATCATTGAATGCTACTCTTATCCGAATAGAAGAATATTGGTTCGGGATCGTATTGCATATAGATATGTATCCCCATCTATTCCTTCATTTCCCTTTCTTCTTTATAACTTTCCAGGATGATAAAAGAGCAAAACAAATAACATTTGAATGTCTCCAAGTAAGCCATGTTGATTTGAAAAGGCACTCGAGATAACATACAGGTAGACTTCCATAGGTTAATATACAATTTTGCTACGATAAAGCAAGGGGAATTCTCCGATTTATTTGGAAGGAATCTTTTGATTATGTAATTTTCCTCAAATGATTGCTGCCATCTTATTGCCAGCATTTGCCATAAATTCAGAAGCCAAAGAATGTGCCTCAAATCCTCTGCTTGATATTCTACCCATAAAAGGCAGCAATCACTTGAGGAAAGGGTATCTTTATTTGGGGCTTTACTGGAATCCTTGCCCACATCAACTTCCTCCAGATGGTGTGAACAAGTGTCTACTTGGTCACCTACTTTGCACAGGTCATGGGGTCCCCTCTCACAATTCCTAGAACAAAGGATGAAAGTCCTCTTTTAAGAAAAAGAAGAACAGAATGACAGACGACTTGTTACAATGATTATACTATACACAGTCATTCTAAGTGGACGTTATCAGCAACGGCTACCCACTAAAACTCTAGTGTCAGGGCTAAATTTGCAAAATAGTCAGAGCATCAAATGGCATCATATTAAACAACCATAAATTCAATGAGAAGCATTATGAAGAACAGGACGTAGTGGCAGTTGCTCCCATGATAAGCTTAAAGAAAAGTCTTGCTTTCATGATAAGCTTACAAGCAAAGTCAGAATGATTTTTTAAAAAATGATTAAGTGGCATGAAAATCTCCACTAGTCTACAACAGCAACAAAATAAATGCATTTGTCATATACTGCATACATCAAACTTGGCCATGGAAAATGGCAACTGAACTGAACACTGGATCTCAACATGTTACAAGCACATAGATGAAGTAGAATGATTTCAAAGAATACAGAAAGACCAATGACAATTCCGATCTCCTGGTGTATATCAAAAGTCCAATATGACATCCATTTGCCAGCTTAGGCATGTGTACAACATAAAGATAGTTCCTCAAATTAATACTACACTAAATATATCAATGTTAATCTAATCAATAATTTATTAGAAACAACTGCTGATGCAATTACATGGTCAGAATGAAAGCAGAAACATGTCACACACTAGCACAGATACCATCCATGATTCCACTATCACCCATTTGGTTTACCCAAATCCAGCAAGAAACAGTCAAATTTGTGCCCTTTCCCTATCTAGTTTGCCATCTACCTTTACCTTCATTATAAAAGTTCTCACATTTCACAAGAAAGTCAGGTGTCTGCAGTGCCAAATGCACTCCACTTGGATCTAAAACATATCATCCAGAGGTAATTACAAGAAGCCAAGATTAATTTTTTGGTAGCTGAAGACAAGAAGTTTAAAATTACAACCTTCTACAATTTTTTTGTGCACAACTTAATTCCCGATCCAGAACATCAACAAAATAACCAGACATTGCCAAGCAACGACACAACCTTGCCTCCTTGCAGATCTAAACAAGGTTCAAACATATGCCATCAACTCCACCCATCCTGATGCCATGTCCTAACCACCCAATATTATGCATTTGTTTTTATCTGTCGGTGTTCTTAAATAACCAGACAGAAGATTTTTATTATCTGCAATGACTATAAGCTAAAAGTTTGTCCACATCAGCAATAAGAGAAATCCTTCCATAGAAACCAACAGCCCAAAATCATTTGTTTATAATTTCTTTTACCTATAATTGGGATCAGTGAAAGATGGAGTCAAAGAAACCCAGGTCGGTGGCAGTGGACAAACAGAGGAAATCAAGTTTATTGTTCACGGAAGTCATGTGGTTTATTCATAATAGCCAGTCTGTTGATTGAGTTGATCAAAATGATGGAAATGGAGGTGTGCGTGATGGTGATCACATAATCACCCATTACACAGCTGTAATGGTAGCGTAATTTAGCCAGAACGATGCATTGGCTATGCCTGCTTGGGTACCCATGCAGTGTTGGGACTACCACAAAGTTGACACCAGCCACGTATGCAACCCATATGCCTTAATCTCGCTAAAGCTTGCTCTTAAAATTTTAAAGATTTGGATGCCAGAACATGGTTGACAAATGTGTCCAGCACCTCTAACCATGAAATATTGGCCCAAAATTCATTTGTTCAATGTATATCTGTTTGTTACCTTACCATAAAAAGGAAATGGTTCCAATTTTGTTTGTGTTGACTTTCCTCTTATAAATGTTACGCTATGTATTTTCACTGGTACGGCAAATTTTTAATCTTTTCAAATAATAAACAGGAAAACAACTTCAATTGTGGTCAACGTGTTGTCATAATGTTCTTCCATAATTAAAATCAGTGTTTTTTTTTTTCACTTTCTCAAACTGCTTAAATTGGAAAGCGATCATATTTCTAATTTAAGTAACTAACATATATATATATATATATATATATACATCTCACCATATCTGAATCTATGCATTATAGCACAGAACATGCTAGTGGCAATCAGTGATGATAGCAGGTCAGGGTAGTGGAGCAGACCAAGGAACCAGAGAGATGACAGATGTCATGTGTTGGTGTACAGTAGTGAAAATTTATGTTGATGGTATTAAAGCCCCATAATTTTGAAAATCTCAGTTTTGAAAATGCTCCATTCAAAAACAACAAAATCCCTCCTGTTTCTTGATATCCCCCCCCAAAAAAAAAAAAAAAAAAAAAAAATTACATACATATAAATTCAAGGCCTCATCCTTAACCAAGATGTCAACCAGTAATTGAGACAAGCTCAGGGGGTAACCTGGTATTTACTGTTTTAATACTGCAAATTCTTCTATTCAGTCCCTCGCATGAGAGGATGAAATTCTTATGAACATTTTGAATTAATATCTTACAAACGATTTTAGTCCAATTGTTTGGCCAAGGTAAAAAATTAACATTGCTTTTAATTGAAAATGATTTAAAAAGCATGTGGGTTAAAACAAACCCTCAAGTAGGGCAGTTTAACTACCTTTGGAGCAGCACTCATTCACATCCACATTACCTATACCAATGTGAGGGGACTCTACCAATACTATATACTTATTGAACATGTGATGATCAAGAATTCTCTATCGCACACAGTGGACATAATAAAATATGAAGAAATAGTCATTGCTGATATTGGAGAGGTATAATCTGGCAAGCAAATGTAATGTCACTTTAAGGCACCAGCTCATTAGACTATGCCTCTAAAGGCTGAACCCATCAGTGAACCTGAGTCTTCACAAACAATGAACTAAATACAGAAAATCACCAAACAAAAGAACAAGCTCCGTTTCCAAGTCCACAGTACATCAAGAATTAATAAGGTGGCAATAGGATTGAGAATAAATATTTAATGTTTGGTGGAACACCTCGATTGGGCGAGAGTTGAATAGCAAATGAATTTAGTGTTTAATATGCATGAATAAACAAGAGGAAAAAACAAGGAATTAATGTGAAACAACATGATTTCCCTTTGTTGCACCCTTGGATCCTTACTCTGATCAGGACTAGGATCCGACAGCAACACCAAATACTGCTCATCGGGAAAGGAAAGAGAGAGTACGAAGACGGATGCGCAGAGAGTTTTTACGTGAAAAGCCTTCTTTTTAATGAGAAGGTAAAACCACGAGAATTTAGTCCGAGAACTGCCTTCACTATCTTATGTTTGGTTACAAAGAGATTACAAGATACGCTCAAATACAAGAGACTAAGGACTTAGTGTATGAAAACTCTAGGAGTTACTCTTACAACACAAGCCCTTCTCTTTTTCTCTCTCTATTACTGCTAACAAGAGTAAATGCTTGGCCCCCTTTGTTTGGTAAACAGTTAAAGTATTTATAGTGGTTGAGTTTCCCATTGAGACAAGTCTACATGGGATTGGCGTGTTCAAGAGATCCTGCCACCAACTCTACAAATCCCTCTTGCCGTGTCAGGAAGGTAGCGTGCACACGCCGTCTAGTGTGACGTTTCCTCTGCAGGGCCGCGTGTTCTGTTGGCCCTCATTCTTCTTGCAGTCTGACAGGATCAGCCACCAAATCTCTGACACGCCGACTTTACAGGAGGGGCACCGTCCATAGCCCATCTTGAATCCACGGGCCACACTGGACTTTACGGCCACTGTGCTCCGTGGGCTAGTTTTGGCGCCCGGACCTCTTAGGCCTCTATGGCACCAGGGCCCAACTCCTAGGAGATAGATCTTTAAAGTGGATCTTGGGTACCAGTACCCATCACTAGCCCCCATGCCAAAGGTTTGAAGATTTCAATCTTTGGCATGCTCGCCATCCGCGGAAATGTTCCAGGTGCCAATCGAAGGCACTCTTCGCTGAGATCTGTCCTCGTCCTTTGCTTCTTGCGGGCGTCCGTGTACATGGTCAAAAACCCGGGGACAAGTGACCAAAACGTCCAAGAGTACGCTGAAGCACGTTTGTGCCTGAGAATTCCCTCAGAACCCGAGAGCTTACTTGCGCTGCCATTTCCTGCCATTAAAGCGCAATGATTGCACAATTAATGAGATTGACGCCGCCTTGGAAACATGAAACCCACTACCTCCGGTAGCCTACAGGTGATTGACACGTGGCAAGGGTAATGATGGGCGCGCCTTTTAGCCTTTTTGGCCATTTTCAAATATCATTCTTGGCTTTCATTTCAGTTTATCTGTTACTCTCCCCAAAGAAAATTTTCTATGTCTTTGAAAGCGTTCCCTGAGACTCCATCGCTGCACACTATTTATCTTCATTCGTGCTTTTCCTCGAGCTCTAATGGTGTCAGGAATAAAAGATATCGCGTCTTCCTTATCCCTGGGTGGTTTCGACGCCATCCGTACTAAGTACGAAATCCCAGATTCAATGGCGATAGTGGTTCCTGAGCCCAATGATAGGGCGTGTAGCCCACCTGATGGGTTTATCACTGTATACGAAGTTCACTCCAAGGGTAAGCTTCGTTTTCCTATCCCGTTGGAATTGTACCACATCATGATGGAGCTTGGCGTTCCGTTTGCGAGGTTGCAGCCTAACGCCATCAACTTGTTTTCCTCTATGTATTTACATGTTGTCACAAGAAAGTGCTGGAGGTGTCAATGGTGAAAGTCATGTTTCGCTTTACTCATAACTTAGACTGGATTACCATGCCTCCACATCCCGAGTTTGCTGTTATGAGTGGTGGAAACCCTGATTCCACCAAAAGGTGGAAAGATAAGTTTTTCTTTTTAGTTGTCCGAGAGATCTGGGCTCTCTCCAATGTTTGGGGAAACGTCACGAGTAAACATTGTTCGGACGCTTCCAAGGAGGAGAGAGAGATTGCCGAGGAGGTCAGAGACTTGGTGATGGCCAACATTGGTTACTTCAACGAGAACAAGAGGAACATCTGACTCAGACCCAAGAACTTGGAGAAAGCCAAATGGGAGTCTCAGGCCAAGGACTCTGGAGCCGTTGCTTCTCAAGAGAAGAAGAAGAAGAAGACAAAGGAAAAAAGGCCTCTGAGGATCAAGGAGCCAACCGAGAGCCCAAAGAAAAGTCACCGGATTGAGACTTCGAAGAGTCCAACAGCCATCGTTGAGTACTCTTCATCTAATGACGATGACACCGTAATAGCGCCTCTCTTCCCAAGGTCGAGACCTCCACAGGCGGTTCCAAGATGCTACGGGTGTCGGACCCTTCGCCTCCGCTGGGCCATTCGAGCAGCCTTCTGAGGCTGCGCTCCAGCTCGCGGACCTACTTGTCGCCTAGCCTATCCCTGACGAGCCGATTCCTGGCATCCCTTCCGGATTCTCTGGTGAGGTTTTGGACTAGATCGATAACCCATTTGAGGAGACCATTGTGGACCAAGCTGTGAGGGAAGTTGTGGTGACTCGGACCGATGAAGCAGTGGTAATGACGACGACAACAACTACTGATACTGCTGAGGTTGAGAAAAGTCAGGCCGTTAAACTGCCTGTTGCAGAGCCTGCAGCAGAGTCTACTGAGCTCCCTTGCCTTGAGATCCAAATTGATAGCCCAATGATGATTCCCCCTGAGGTCCAAGAGGAGGCCTTGGCCAAGGTCGTCGCTAGGGCTCCGACTGCTGATGAAGCTGAGACTGGGGTTGCAGAGCCTTCCAAAACTATTGAGCCCTCAGTCCTCAATCTTGATGGAGATGCCCCGATACCTGAGACAAGGATTGAGGTTTCTGTAGTGTCTGTCGTTGAGCCACAGGAGTCCGAGACCCCAATAGGGGAGAGCTTATCCAGTGCTCTCTTGTCTCCCAGGTATCCTTCTCTCCTTCCTTAACTTTCTTAACTTCCTGTTTCCTTTCACTCCTGCCCTAACGGTTTGGTTTTCCTTTGCAGCTTCAAGAGCTGGCCGGAAACCTTGGAAGGCTCATTGGTAGTGTTGCCCAGACTCATTCTGAATTGGAGTCCCTAAGAGCCACTGGAGAGGCTAACCAACGCTTGGAAGCTGAGCTTGCTGAGGCTAAAGAAAAAATTGCCTCCCTCGAGGACACTTTGAAGTTTCAACAAGTCCAGTACAAGCTCTTCCGAGACAGGAACCTTCAACTGGAGGAAGTCCTGAGGACTTCCGTGAGGGCCGCGGACATAGCACCAGCCATGGAGGGAAAATATTGGGACGGCATTAACTTGTTCCGCCAAGTGAGATTGTTGCGCCCACAATTCCCCACAGCTGTGTTTGATCTTCAGATCGGTGCTACATGTGCAGAGGACTTTTATGGCCTCTCAGGAAGAGCGTTTCCCAGCCCTCCTTGGCCTTCTAGGAGTCCGGGGTCCTCAAGCCAACCAGGGCCTTCTGGTGCACAGGAATAGCAACAGCGGCAGCAAGGAAACTCTACTCCTCAATCAGGACCTTCCGAGGACTTTTTGTAAATTTGTAGAGTTTTTTTATATATGCTAAATATATGAATGAAATTCATATTGTTTAAGCACAAATATCTCATTTGTCAAGAGTGTCTAGTTCTTGTGTGACATGCTGTTAAATAAGTTAGTCTTATGCCAGCTTAATGTCTGAACTGTTTGACCGTCTTAGGCTGAAAATGCTACAACTAGAGTCGTTACATGCTTACTGTTTTAAGCCTCCTAAGTTTTAGCTCAACCTCTTGAGGGTTACTAGGCACTACCAAGTTTTAGGTCCGACCTGAGCTGCTCTTCTTTTTTGGGCGAGTTTTGATACGACCTCTTGGGCTGCTCGGTATATCACTGAGTTTTAATCCGACCTCTTGGACCACTCGGACATAGCTAAGTTTTTCACAACCTCTTGGGCCGCTCGGACACCGCCGAGTTTTAGGGCAAGTGAAAGGAATCCCATTCACTTAACTTAGGGGCAGCTTGGGCCTTACTACTTTATAAGATGGTGTAATCATTCAGTGAGATACAAAATGATAATTTAAACAAAAATTGTCACTTTAATGAAACGAGATACAATCACGTAGTGCAAACAATATACTTATGTGTTTTACAACTTTATTGATAATACCTTTTGAGGTGAGCTGCATTCCATGTTCGCGGCACAAGCCTTCCCTCTTGGGTGCATAGCTTGTACGCTTCATTTTGTAAGATGGCTGAGACTAGAAACGGCCTTTCCCAATTTAAGGAGAGCTTGTTCCGGCCGGTATTTTTTCCTGTTGTCTCGATGCTTCTCAGCACTAAGTCCCCTACCTCGAACTGGCAAGCTTTCACCTTTTTATTGTAATACCGGGCGACCCTTTATTGGTAAGCCGCTATCCGTAGTCTTGCTGCGTCTCGGATTTTTTCAAGAAAGTCAAGGTTCTCCCAGAGTCTCTGTATATTATTGAGCAGATCGAAACTTTCCACGTGGTGGCTTGGCAACCCGACTTCCACTAGAATGGCCGCCTCAACCCCGTAACATAGGCTGAATGGAGTTTCTCGTATTGGCTGCCTCGAAGTTGTCCAATAGGACCATAGCACTGATGGTAGCTGTTCAACCCACGAGCCCCCAGCGCGCTCCAGCTTCGTTTTCAGTCCATGTAGTATTGTGCGGTTTGTGACCTCCACCTGACCGTTGTACTACCGGTACGCAACCAATGTATACAGCAACCTTATTCTTAAGTTGGTGCAATACTTGGTGAATCTTTTCCCAGAGAATTGGGTCCCATTATCGGTCACATGCATTCAGGGATTTCGAACCTACACACAATGTTCTGCCGAACGAAGTCTGTCGCGTTCCTCTCAATTATGGGAGCCAATGGCGTGGCCTAACCCACTTTGTGAAGTAGTCAATTCCAACGATTAAGAACTTCTTTTGTCCGGATGCTATCGGAAGTGGCCCCAGTATATCCAGCCCCCATTGCGCGAAGAGCCAAGCTGATTGTAGAGCTCTGAATTACGTATGCGGCTAGTAGGTAAGATTTGCCATGGGCGTGGCAATTCTCGCATTTTCGTACGAAGGTCATGCCATCATATTTCATGATTGGCTAGTAACATTCTTACCCTATTAGCTTGAACACAAGGTTCTTGCTCCCAATATGGGATCCACAAATCCCAAGGTGTACCTCTCTAAGGACGTAATCAGCCTCGTCTAGGGTAAGGCACCTCAGGTAGAGGGCAAAGAATCATCGGCGATACAGTCGGCCGTCCATGATAGTATACCACCCTACCGTCTTCTTCACCTTCTTGGCCTCCTCTACGTCCTCAAGTAGCATCCAATCAGACAGATACCTTAAGTAAGGGGTCATCCAGTTGTTGGCCTCGGATATCTGTATTACTTCTGTCTCAGAATCTTACACACTAGGTTTGTTGAGGACCTTACACATTCCTCGGGCATACTACTCTGGGTCGCCCGAGGCTACCACTTTTGCAATCTGATCGGCCCTTTAGTTCTCCTCCCGCGGGATGTAGACCATTTCTACCCTTCCAAAGGCTAACATGAACTCTCAGACTTTTGAGGTATTTAAATAGTTGTGGGCTGTTGGTTTCAAAGTTTTCGCGGATTTGATTGACAACCAGCTCGGTCGCTGTAGGCAATTAAGTCCTTGGCAGAGCACTCCTTTGCCAATCATAGTCCCACAAGCAAGGCCTCGTACTCTGCCGCGTTGTTGGTCGCTGGAAATCCGAAGACCATTGAATATTTTATCTCTGATCCTTTGAATGTCCTCAGCACAACAAAAGCTCCACAACCGCCCTTCATTGATGAGGCCATCCACGTGCAGTGTCCGTGTTGCTGGGCTGTGTAAGTCCTCGGTGTCACAAGTGTCGGAAGAGTCATGAAATGTTGTCGTGGTTTCAAAGATAAAATCCGCCAGGGCCTGACCTTTTAAGGTAGGCTGAGGACGGAACTCTATGTCAAGCTCACCAAACTCAATGGCCCACTTGACCAACCATCTCGACGTTTCTTGCTTTTGTAGAATCGCTCTTAAGGGCTGGTTGGTCAAGACAACTACTTTGTGTGCCTGGAAGTATGGTCACAATTTCCGAGTGGAATACATGAGCGCTATAGCCATCTATTCTGCGTGGAATACCTTGTCTCAACATCAACCAAGATCTTGTTGATATAATACACGAGCTGCTATCTGCCATTCAACTGACTTACTAAGGCCGAACTCAAGGCTTTATATGAAACCGAAAGGTATAGGTACAACTCCTCATCTGTTTAGGGAGAAGTCAACAAAGATGGGTTCGATAGCTACCCCTTAAATCCTCGGAAGGGTTCTTGGCAGTCGGCCATCCATTGGAAGCCGTTATTCTTTGTCCCTCTCAGGCCTTAAAGAATGGCAAAGACTTCTCGGCCAACTTGGCCAAGAAGCAAGATAGTACTACTAACTTTTCGGTGAGCTTCTGGACTTCCTTCACGGTCCGAGAGGATTTCATATCAAAGATGGCTATGATCTTTCCTGGATTTGCTTCAATCCCTCGGCGCAAAACGATGTAGCCTAAGAATTTTCCAGACATCACTCCAAATGTTCACTTAGCTGGATTGAGTTTCATATGGTACGTTCTTAGGACGTTGAAGGCCTCGTCCAGATATTGGATGTGGTGGTCGGTTATTTTGTTTTTAACGAGCATGTTGTCTACATAGACCTCCACATTCTTTCCAATCTAAGCCTCGAACATTTTATTTACGAGTCTCAAATAAGTATCACCAGCATTCTTGAGGCCGAAGGGCATGATTTTGTAACAGTATGTCCATTGATCCGTCATGAATGACGTGTACTCCTCGTCTTCAAAACTAATCCTTATTTGATTGTAACCCGAGTACACGTCCATAAAGCTTAGAAGTTCGTGGCCGGACATTGAGTCTATCAACGAATCGATCCTTGGGAGCGGGAAGCTGTCCTTTGGGCACGCTTTATTGACATCCGTGAAATCCATGCACAACCTCCACTTCCCATTACACTTTTTAACCATCACAACATTGGACAGCCAACCCGAGTAGTGCACCTCCCTTATGAACCCCACGTCCAGAAGCTTCTTTACCACCTCCCAGATTGCCACCAACTTTTCCACTGAATAGTTTCTCCTCTTTTGCCTAACGAGCTTATGACTAGGATCTAGGCCCAATTTATGGACCATTACTCTAGTCGATATTCCTGGCATGTCACTCAGAGTCCAAACGAAGACGTTGAGTTCTTTCGTAGGAAACTGATAAGCTGGTCTCGGAAGGCTTGAGGCAAAGAACTTCCTATCTGGACAGTCTTTTCTGGATCTTTGGGATCCAAAAAGACTCGGACGATGGCTTCCCCAGACTCAACTTGTTGCAGTGTCATTTTATCACGGAAGTCTAAGTCTTCCATGGGCTAAGGAAGAGGAGTCTGGATGATTTGGGACAGATAGCTCGTCCGTCCAGCAGCCTGATCCCGAGGACCTCCCCAATCCCGTATGGTGTTGGGAACTTTATTTTCAAATATGAGATTAAGGTCACTGCCCCGAAGGCGGCCAAGCAATGGCGTCCGAGGATCACGTTATAGACCGAGGACATGTCTACTACCAGGAAAGAAAGGGTCTTTGACGACGTCCTCGGATGGGTCCCTAGCGTGACCTTAAGCTGGATGACTCCTTGCACTGGGACTAGCTTGTTGTCCAGCCCATAGATGGGTCCTTCATTGCGGTCATTCTGGCTTCTTTTAAGCCTTAACTTAAAGAAAGCATCGAGATAAAGAATGTTGCGTGAACTTCCATTATCAATAAATACTCATTTCATCTGATAGTCTAAACTACCGTCAGAAACGAATGTTGTTACAACTAAGGGATCAGAATGAGGGGATGTTACATGAGTTATATCTTCATTATAAAAACTAATGACCTCATCCCTAGATTCTACCCTAGGTTTCTCAATTTTCGTCGCTGGATCCTCCCGAGTGCCTCCTCTAGTGGGGCGGGTGGAAATCATGCTGACCACCCCCGCGGCCACTCTGCCTCTTGATTGGTCATCCTCACCTACCTCTACTGTTCCGGACGACTACCCGGGTCTTTGCAGGAAGCGGTTGAGGTGACCTCTCTTGATGGGCTTCTCGATCTCCTTCTGCAATGTTCTGCAGTCCTCGATACCATGTCCTCCACAGCGGTGGTAGTAGCAGTACTTAGACTAATCACCACCTTCTGGGTTCTTCAGCGCCTTGGGTGATTTTAAAAACTTTTCATTCCGAATATGCATTAGGATGTTAGTATGTAAGTCCTTCAAGGGAGTAAGGATGATGGGCCTGTACTCTCTGTGGACGTTCTGCTCAGACTTCTTGTGCTTCCTGGGTGCCCGGAAGTCTTGTCGGCCTTCATGCCTTCTTTTTCCATCCGCTATCCTCGGTGGGAGGCTCTTCACCTGGACAGGCCTCTTCGCATCGTTCACTTCTTCGGCCACAATGTAAGCTCTCGTTATACACTTGACCTTCCTGAACGTCTGCTGGCCCTTGTGCACAAGGGGCTTAAAGAAGCTACCTCCCTCTAGTGTGGACAGGAAAGCGATCAGCTTGACCCTGTCAGTCAGCTTCAGGATCATCCTGGCCTCGGATATGAAGCGAGTTAGAAAATTCTTCAAGCTCTCCCTGGCCCCTTGCTTCACGCGAGTAAGGTGCCATGGTTACTTCTCGATCCTCTGGCTGGAAGCGAACTGGAAGAGGAAGGCTTCTGCCAGCTCGTTAAATGAGCGGGTGGAATCCGCATGCATCCCGTAGAATGAGATCCTCGCGTCTCCCTTGAACGTCAAGGGGAAGCATTGGCACATTGTCGTTTCATCTAAGCCTTGAAGGCTCAAATGCTCACAGAAGTGATCCAAGTGGTCCATTGAAACCACACTTGCATTGTACTCGTCGAGATTTAGCATTTTGAACTTCGAGGGAAGCGACCTTATCCTAATCTCCGCTGTGAACGGAGATCTACGGAAGTCAGCAACTCCTCCCTCAGTGTCGCCAAAAACTCGACGAAATACCTTGTCGAGCTTTTCCTCCACCTAAGGCATGGACATCATCTTCTTTTCGTTGAGGTAAGTCCTCAACTCGTAGGAGTATTGCGCAACCAGATGTCCCAGACAACTCCTGATTTTTGGAGGGACCTCCTCGATAGGGGTCGCGTCCTGAACAGCGCGCTCCTAGCCATCACGGACACAGCGAGGGTTTCACCTCTTTGGGCTTTCCTCCTGTATCCGAGGGCCAAAGCACCCTTGGAGACGCGATGGGGCCCTGCTACTCGAAGTAACCTACATCAAAAACCCTCGTGCTAGGCAACTTGTTTACTGAGGCGTATCTTCCCCTTTCCCCTCCTTTGGGACGTCGCGGTTTGGGAGGCCTTTGATAGCGCCTCCTTCATCTGCGTGTCCATCTTCGTACAAAAGCTCTGAACGGCCTTGGACATGTCGTCTATTCTCGGTGCCAGCGCCCACACCTAGGGATTAGGATGATCCTATACTCTGCCACAAGGTGCAGGGCCGTTGCCACCTAAGCACGCTTCTCTAACAAGAGCACTCATCTGTTCTTAGGTGTTCACCATTTTTCTATTTTCTTAGGAAATGCACTAGGCTGATTTTTTGTTACGATTTCCCACAGACGGCGCCAAATGCTGCCTCCTTGGATCCTTGCTCTAATCAAGACTAGGATCCGACAGCAACACCAAATACTGCTCGTCGGGAAAGGAAAGAGAGAGTACGAGGATGGATGCGCAGAGAGTTTTTACGTGAAAAAACCTTCTCTTGAATAAGAAGGTAAAACCACATGGCTTTAGCCCGAGAACTATCTTCACTATCTTTGTTTGGTTACAAAAGATTACAGGATGCGCTCAAGTACGAGAGACTGAGGATTTAATGTATGGAAACTCTAGGAGTTACTCTTACAACACAAACCCTTCTCTTTTTCTCTCTCTATTACTGCTAGCAAGAGTAAATGCTTGGCCCCCTTTATTTGGTATACAGTTAAAGTATTTATAATGGCTGAGATTTCCATTGAGAGGAGTCCACGTGAGGTTGGCATGTTCGGGAGATCCGACCACCAACTTTGCAAATCCCTCTTGCCGTGTTAGGAAGGTAGCGTGCACGCCAGCCTAGTGTGACGTTTCCTCTACAAGGCCACATGCTCTGCTCGCCATCATTCTTCTTGCAATTTGACAAAATCAGCCATCAAATCTCTGACACGCTGTCTTTGCAGGAAGGGCGCCATCTGAGGCACATCTTGAGTCCACGAGCCATAGTGAACTTTAAGCCCACTGTGCTCCGTGGGCTAGCTCTGGCGCCTGGACCTCTTGGGCCTCTGTGGCACTAAGGCCCAACTTTTGCGAGATGGATATTCAACGTGGGCCTTGGGTACTAGTACCCATCACCCTTCACACAAAAAATGTTCTAATACGTCACTCTCACATTTCCACTCCACCCAACATGCACCGCCCCAGTTGCCGCCCCATCTCCACGGCCACCAAAGCCTGTCATCCCTCCACCACCGCCACCTCATTGCTCCCTCCACCATCACCCACAGCCATGTCACCACCACCACCACCACCACCACCTTGCCTCCATTATAGGGCCAAATGGGTTATTTGGCCTATAATTGATATTCCATGAGAACTAGGAATAAATAAACTCATGGGATATGGGTTTCCTATATCTTGTTTACAAAGAATTAATCTATACACTAACCAAACATTAGCGTTGGTATTTCACTAATAACAAGCATAGAGTGGAATTCCAGATCATCTCTACCAAGCATGCTGAACAATACAGGAACCTAATCCACTATTAATATATATATTTGTATATGCATATACTTGCATGTTCAGAAAAGCAATCCATTGAGATCAAACTACTGGTCACCAAATGGTGAAAGCATCCAGTCCTTGGACCATAGTGAAACCATATATTTTAAAAATAACAAAAGAGATACGTACCTCCGCCTTGGGCTTCTAGACCGGATTTTGGACCTAGGGACGGGCTCAACAATCCTTCCTTTAGTGCTGGAGAAAATAAATGAGGAACAACAATAGCCACATTACATATAACATTAAACAATTGTCCAAACCACACGATCATTACAAGACAAACATGCAAATAGGTGATTTATATGCCTAAGATATTGTTTGCAGCCGCGAAAACTAAGACACACAAATATGTAATAACTGTTGCAGCATAGCTGGATCTTGCTTTCAGAACAGGCTAATTAGTCATCAAACCACCAAGAGCCAGATATCAAGCATATTCTTTTTTGGCGGCACATAATTTCAACAAGGGAAGACTATTCCATTTGGTAATAAATTATTAGACATACCATTCCTTCCCTCCAAAATAAAATATAACGGTTCAAACATAGCATGCAACTTAAGGAAAAATGATTGTTATACTTGATACTGCTTTGAATCACATAACAGACCACTAAGATCTAAAATGGTGGCCAAATGCATGAAGACTCCTATTGCAGGATTTGGGAGAGTAAGCAGCCTTATTTTGCACTGTAGAAAGAATTTCTCTATGGTTTGAACCTGTCCCTTCCAGATGACAATGGAGCAAACTCATCAATGGGCCAAAGCTCGCCCTCCCTAAGGCCTATTTGCAGGAGAAAAAAAGTTTCCACAACAAACTAACCGTTTGAATAAATAAGGGCAAAATTCACATATTGTTATAAACTAAAAGGTTTATCATTAAAATTTGGAGTGGCTTTCGAAATAGCTTCTGAAGCTGGTCTGCATAAAAGGTTACCATAAGAACTTATGGCACTCAAAAAGCTGAAATGAGCAATTAACAAGTTCATTTGTCTTGATATTTGATGAACTTTCTACATGAAAATTGCAATTAAACAAGTGCATTGCATCAATTCAGTTAGTCCACTGAATCAACACTTCAATAAAAGCTTCAGCAAGAACAAACAGTCTCAAAGTTCAGATTTTATAATGTCAATAAATTGGGCACAAGCAATCCCTCCCTAGTCTCCATATGCAGAGCAGCAAAAAAAAAAAAGGCTCAGTTCTGAATTCACAGGGATTCCCATGATACTCTATAAGTTTCAAAATAAGGGATCTGTAAGACATTTAACCAATAACGACTAACAATTAAACCTACAAAACACAAATGCCCCTACTTCTTATCTCTGTTAGATAGTGACTTCTTCCATAAAGGTAAGACCAAAGCCATCTTGGACTAACATATACCTCCTATTAAAGCAGCCCAGAGCATGAGAGACACGAGGGCCAATTATTATCGACCATCCATTTCATTTTTGGGACAACAGTGCTGTAATTCAGAACAATATAATTTTCCAGTACAACAAAAACAATCCCACTAAAACACACAAGGTCACCATCTTAATTAGTCCTCTTTAGCTGTAATAAATATTGAATATATGTTAGCAAAAAATAGCTGCTGGAAAAAAACAGCTGTTGGCAAAAACCAGCTGTATAGTCCTTATTCCAACAG
This sequence comes from Nepenthes gracilis, assembly GCA_033239525.1. Taxonomy (NCBI): domain Eukaryota; kingdom Viridiplantae; phylum Streptophyta; class Magnoliopsida; order Caryophyllales; family Nepenthaceae; genus Nepenthes; species Nepenthes gracilis. The sequence continues at coordinate 5,010,505 of BSYO01000004.1, forward strand.
TACTAACCTAGCCATAATCAATCACACACTCATATGGAATATGGTAACCCCAAAATATTATCAAAACCCGTGAGATTTAGCTACATGTACCAAAACATTTATTTATTATGAGCAATATTTGCTGAACAATGGCATACAACTTTCATACCAAAAGCTGATGAGCAAGAAGAAAAATGATTAATTGCATGTAAATGCAATTCTAGACACTAAGTGGGTAGACGGGTATTTCAGGGCATCTACAAAGGTCAATCAGAGAGGATATGCCCAGGATAGAGACTGTTAAGTCAAACAACAACTTAGACCAGATGACAACATAGGAGCACCATGGAACCCTACCAAAAAAAAAAAAGGCAGAAGTGTGCACACACTGGGAAATAGATAGAATTTGGAACCAGAAGGACTATAAATGAAAATGCTGAGAGACTGAAAAATGAAAATTTATTCCTATTTTTGAACCTATCATAGGTTGGTAATAGTAAATAGGCCAAATTTAGAGACTATCGGATGGTTATAGGTTGGCAACACAGGAGCACAGCAGAACCCCCGCATCAGACAGTAAAAAATGCACACAAACAGGGGACTGAAGGAGTTAAGAGACCGAAGAGAGCTTGAGATTTGGAAGGACAGAAACAAAAAATGCACGTACAGAGATATTAAGCAGAAGCTAATTAACCAGTGAAGGGGACCAACAGAGGGGAGAGGAAAATGGCTGCAATTACAAAGGATTCAGGAAACCAACAGCTAAAGTTCACACTCCTATAAAAAAACCTTCAGTTTCACCAAACTTGCCCATGTGGATACCGTGTTCATTGTCAATTGCAGTCCAATTGTTAGACATGCCTTTCTAAGTCAGAAGACTGCCCTCAAGAATTGCCAATAGAGGTTTCTGAATCACTTAAACATCCACAATCATAAATAGATAAATACAATCATTCCATCGCTATTACTGCTCAATTAAAAAAAGAGACAAAAAAAAGAACATCAGAATTATAGAAAGAGAGTATTTCTTGAAACGGAAGAGCAGCTTACATTCTCTCGGCATTTGGGCCATACTTGGCAAACTGAACCATTATTTCTCTTCCATCAACTACCTTCCCTGTACAAACGCAAATACAAACTGAATAAGCAGACATTAGCATGTTTAAGAAGATCCGGATATCAAGAAATTAAGATGTATCACCATCCAGCCTATCTACAGCCTTCTGCGCCTCGTCAGCATACTTGTAACGAACAAAAGCAAATCCACGCGACTCACCAGTCCTAAATCACGCACGCAAAGTAGAAGAATTCCAATCAGAACTGAGTTTAATATTATAGCTTCCCGCACCCTTCATCATCAACAACAAAAAATATAGGAAAAGAACCTTCTGTCTCGGGGTATGAAGATATCGACGACCTTTCCATACTTATCGAAAAGCGGAAACAGATCATCCGCCGTTGTGCCTGTTTAAATCATTAAAAAGAAGACAACTGAAGCAATAACACACTGATAACTGGCTATAATTTTAAAGGACGCAGGAATTTTGAGAAGAATCGTAAAAGCAAGTTTTGCTTCAAAACTCCATTTTTCCGGAACTTTAAGAAGGTTTTAAGAGATGCAGGGGTCGAGAGATGACGTACGGAAAGTGATGTTGAGGACGAGGAGGGAGTAGGTATCCGTGATGTCTGGAGGGCCTGATCTTCCGAAGTGAGACATGAAATTTTCGCAAAGGAAAGGATAAGAGAAAGCGCTAGGGTTTCTGAGACACCTGCGCGTCTTGCTATGTAAACGAAGGGCCAGGAGTGAGAACTTTCGAGATTACGCGGCTTTACAGAGGCACGGCCAGAACCGTCTTTCCAATCGTTATTTTTTAAACCTTTTTACAGGGATATTGTATGAGCAATATATGAACACTATTATATTATTATTATCCTATACTATCACTAATTATCAAAATGCATCTTATAATTGTAAAATTTAATGTCTTGTCCAGAGCCAAAGTAGGATCCAAGCCCAAATTTAAAGACCATAATCTTTTATAGTATAAAGAATAAAATTAAAAAGTCAATATTTTCTTTCGAAATACTCCATAATGCTTAACTTAATATTTAATTTAAAAAATAATAAAATATAAATAGATTATTAAATTTTTTATTTTAGTTGCAAACCTGAGAAAATAGCTGGGTATTGGTAAAAGGTCAAAACATTCAAATATGCTTACTGAAAAATATTAACCTTTGATGGTCAAATCCCTATACTTCAGTATTGGGCATTATAATAAACTAGTAAATGCTCTTTTAAGTTATTTGATGTTGGTGAAAGGATGCCAAAGAGCAAATGAGAGTGTGTTGGAGTGAGTTTTTTTCCTTCTATTTGAAGGTTTACACACTTAGGTTGTAGGGATAGATTTTTTAAATCATTATAAATGATAGTTGGAAAAATATTTATAGATCAGATCGTAAAATTTTTAGTTAAAAAGGAGTTTATGATTAATTGGCCACGTATCATTGGTTAAGTGGGTAGCTAATCCTTCTCAAATATTTTTGTTAGGTACCATTAAGACATTCAATCAAAATTTATTAGTTTTTTTTAAGTTAACAGAAGATAACCACAAGTGTTAATTAAACTATTTAATTATAAAATAGACAAAAAATGATGCTTATCCTACTTATTTACAACTATTATACAACTCAATTTATTGATTTTTTTTTTTAATTTCAATGGACCTATATGTAAAAGAATAAATTGTAAATGAGTAAAATATCTATCAAAACTCAATAGATATATGTGATACCATATGTTGAAAATCATAGACAAGAGAATTAAAATAAAAATAATATCCAGAAAAAAAAAAGTCAGTAAATTTAGTTATTAGCATTAAAATAATCGGCTAAATTTCTTACTATGGAGCGATGAAATAATAATTAGTTGCTAACGATTCATGGCCACATTGTGGCTGAAAACATGACCCTAAAATCCATCATATTCTTGATCATGGTAAAACTTGAGTTAGACTTCCCCAAGTTGTATCTTTAGCCACACAAAAGGTCAGAATCCTGAGAAGAAAATCCGCAAGGTTTTGCCCGAACACCTTCGTAGTCAATATGTTGCATTGCGACGCATCGATTGAAGTAATGAAAAAGGCCATCCAGATGTACAAAGGTCTCTCCATGTGCAAGGTTTGAAAAGGCTTGAACCATTTTAAGCCTAATATAAGTCTAACCACTGTGAAAGAGGTTGTTTCAATAATCCAAAAACCGTAACTATCAAGTCATGTAACCACAATATTTCCGTAACTATCTCCAATTCATAAGGAGAAAAGATAGCTAGGTAATGAAGCCAACTCAATGCACAACTCAAGCATATGAGATGAAGCCAAGCCAACAAAAGCATTGATCATCCCCAACCATTGCCACAGCGTGCCGAGACAGAAAATGGACAAACTGCTTGGCATCTTCCCTTAGTTACAAGAAAAAAAATCAAAGCATTCACTACCCCAGTTTCCTAAAAACCTCTCCAACGCAAGACAATAAGAGGAAATGGCCCATAAAAAAGAAAAAAAAAAAAAACAAAGAAAGAAACGGATTATGAAGGAGCATCGCCTCATTCACTCAAACCCAACATTCAATCTCTAGCATCATAAATCCATAGATACACACTAAAGTACCAAGCTAGCTCATCAACTGCCCTATCTGAATGCAAAGGGGGGACAATATGAGAAGCATGGCATCGAGAATGACTCAAAAATGTTGAATTAATAGTGCTAATAACTTCCCAAAAGTGCTAGCATAAGAAGCTTAATAGAGTCGGATTCTCTGATGGCAAAGCAAAGGCCTGATACAACTACAATAGAACAGAAACACATTAGGCAATTAATCGACGATTGCAAGGAACTCATTTCAAGAAAATGAAAAGGTCACTTCAGCATAGTGATCAAGAAGCAAACAAAGCAGCTGACCAATTACAAGGCTGGGAATGAGGATGGAATCTGAAATACGGATATGGAAAGATCTATCAACGGTTACAAGAGGCTTCCTGTTAATTTCCTTGTAAGTCTTGCACCAATTGGATAAGTCAAATGATGGTTCCCTTGGTGTCGGTCGTGAGAATTCTTTTGAGCAAAAAATTTAAGTGGCATAGATGATAGACGCATCTGCCAGCATGAACAAGGAGGCACTTGATGCACGCTTTATAAGCGCATGTTTATGGAAAATCACAGCATTTGCTCCTAATGCGTGCCCGAAGGGCATACATGAGTGTTTCGCTAGAAGGAGCCACGCCTAATGCGCACATAACAAGCACATGAGTGATAAGGCTATTTTGCCTTTGGCATTCGAATACTAGTCACAGTTATAAGTATCCGTGTTCTGATTTTTGGGGCAATTCGAGAGCTATTTAACACAAAGGGGCACCACAGTCATAAGTATCCGTGTTCTGATTTTTGGGGCAATTCGAGAGCTATTTAACACAAAGGGGCGCCAACTCGAAGATAAAGAAGGGATAAAAGAGAAAAGGGAAAAAATTTAGTTGTAAAACATATTACCGGTCGGTTATTCGTTTTTTTATTATATTTTCTTTTTCAATTGCTAAATGTGTTTGGGACAATATTAACCAATTCTTTACACGTATTATGATTATGAATGGACTAGCTCAAAGAGGTTATTCGCAATCAAATGTCATTATAGTGGAGATTGTTTGGACAGAGCATTCCATAATTTTTCTTTAACTAAAAAAATTTTCGTGTAAAATTATTTGTGCAACTTGTATACTTAGTTGTGTGTGTCGTTTTTGTTCCATGTGTTCAACCCAAAATAAATGGTGACTGATAGTGTCAAGGGATTTGGATTCCGCTATACTGTGTGAATCCCAACAGATTCAGCTACCAGTAAGTTTAGTTGATCCATTACTTCACTTCTTTTGCTCTTTTTTTTAAAGCTATGTAACCGAAAAATGTTTGAACTATTTCTAATATTACAAGTCAATGATAGTAACAGTGTAAAAGATCTTGATGGGAATACTCTGAGAATAAATCTCATTAAAGTGAACAATAAATTGTGTTGAAAGACAGGAAAGAAGATTCAAAATTATGCACTGTACCGACTGAATCCCAACAGTAATATTTCTGCTGAACAGAAACCCTTTTAATTACTTAACTATTGAAAGAACTTAATCCACAAATTGAGGATAAGACACAAGTAATTATACAGCCAAAGATGTTCAACAACCATTATCCAAAACAAGGAGCTCCACCACCTCCCTACTCAATCTATCATTAGTAGCTTTGACACTACATGTAAACAGAAAAAAAGAAAGAATAAAGAAAAAAGCTAACACACGACTTCTGGACCTACACTTTCATAAATAAAACTGTAGACAGGAGAAAGAGCCGTGCAGCTCATAAAATTCAGTAGCTATGGAATTAAAGAACAATGAATCACAAACCATTAGTAGAGCTGCTCGTTAAAGAATCTTTTAGGTTAATGTTATGGATTATCTCCTTCCTTTGGCCCCTGACCTGCCAATTAACAACAAAGCCTGACGTGAATCATTTGGAAGCCAGGGCGTCACAAATTTCTCCTCCTAGGTAAACTTCCAATGCTTCTTTGACACTGTAAAGGGAAAAAATTAAGGCTGTCTCCTAAAGTTTATGGACCCAATTACGAAGGGTAAGTTTTCTTCACAAGTGTCCAAAATACTGAACCTCAAATTTGGACAAACAGAGACGGTTTTGTATGCGTTTTACATCCAATTGATTGGGCAAGTCTTTTCATGTGATAACATGGAAGTGTCCCCCTTTTGATCAATAACAAATAAAAGTGAGCCTACCGATAATGCAAGTAAGTAGCATTTAATGTATCATGATTCAACAACATTTTCAAACTTTTAAGTGTCAATATTTCAAAATAAAAAAGGTGGACACATCTTCAATGCAGAAATTCTCATGACAAATCACAAGCTCGAATCCTACAATAAGAATGAATATATAGAAGAATGTAGACTAGTTTTTAATCTAATCCTACAGAGTACACAATTATTAAAAGGAGATAAAGGGAGACAATAATTTTTCAGGTGACTTGAACCAATAATCCGCTTATCTGCTACTACCAACAATTAAAAAGCAAAATCATCCTCCAAGGCTACACTGGGAATAAAGAAACCTTTCTTGTTTCAGGTAGGCATCTATGCAAAATTCTCATGAGTAAATATTTCTACACGGGCTATCCAGATAGACACTCATAAAGGAGCATGCGAGCACTATGCAGAATTTTATTGACACAATGGGTGGTGTTGAGACTGTCACTGCCATGACCCATGATGCAACACAAAGGCCATGATATAAATGTGCAATATAAACGACCAGCTCATAATGTTGTGCCAGTAGCATGAGAAAATTTTAGTTAAGATAGAACTGAACTATACAAACCCCCCCCCCAAAAAAAATAAAAAACCTTTTGCTTCGCATTGATAAGTACTACTCATGCATAGAATTTTATGCACTGATCGATACAGAAATCAATGAAGACAATATCCAGAAGATTGCCAACTATAACTTATATAACAGCCATTAATTTTGTTCGTATTGGATGATTGACGATGAATGACAGTAAATTATATGCCAAGATATTGCTTACTTTGAAGATTAGATTTATATCCACAACTTGTCAAATGCTTTGCAAGCATCTCCCCTAACTGCTGTTGCCAATTAGATGCAGCCTTCAGTTCTGATGCAGGATCTACAATTGCAGTCCCTGTTGTAAGATTGACAGTAGCTGAAGATACTTGTAGCTGTACCCCACACCCAAAAAAAAGGCAAATACAAAATTAACAATTGAAGGGCGCCAAAACAACAACTTCCTTGCTGAAACACACAACATAAATTACATCAAGAAAAACATGGCTGGATCTGAGGCTGCACTAAAGTATCAGCAAGAGTAAAAACTGCTCTTCCAAATAGGGACTAGCCAATTCAAATGAGCCAAGTTATTTTTTAGATTATAATGTGAGACTTTGTAATAATGAACACTGACATGAGAAGTAAACAACCCTTTTATATATAGGTTTCTATAATTTTATTTTTTCAGCTTATAATGTGAGACTTTGTCATTATGAACACTAAAATGTGAAGTAAACTATAAGGCATGAATCTCAAAAGATTATTTTAATAATATTTAACTTGTTTAATTGACAAATTTTTAAAATTAATTGATATTTCGGGTCAAAAATTATCAGATTGAAATAAATTAAGTCAAGTGGCACCTGATATGCACCTGACCTACACATGAGAACATTTTAGATAGAATGTCCACGCCTAATGTGCGAGCAGCACAAATGCATGTTTGGGACAGAATGTTAACATCTACGGGGTGCTTGTGCACAGTACAAATTATGCCTTAACACTTGATCCATACCTGATTGCCCCTCACGCACCAGTTTTCCATAAACAGGACCCTTAGCTGATTTTGGCTCATTTGCTACTGATTTTTGAGAGAAGAGAGAGTAAGAGAAGAGGAAAAGAGAGAGATAAAGAGAGAGAAGGAGAGAAGGAGAAGAAGAAATTAATGAGATTTCAAGGAATCTTTTACTAAAATCAAATGAAGGAAAGTGCATCCAAACTATTTTTTTCTTTATTACTGTTTATTTTTTATCTTTTTGAGCATTCTTTTCTAAATATTTATATATGTGTTATTTTTAATGCTTAAAGTGATTATTCATTGCCAACATATGATTCCATTCTTATTTCATGTAATTTTACTAGAATCGTGTCTTAAATTCACAAAGTTATGCTTAAGTACTAAAATATCAACATAATTATTTTTACATGTCATCAAATTTCATCTATATATTTCTACAAGTCAATAATTTATATACCATTGTCACTGCATGTTATCTATTTGTAAGAATTGTTGAAAAATTATACAAACTATATTAATTTCCTACAATTCCTGCAATATAGTTTTTGCATGTCTTTAAATTACACATGAAAATTCCTACATGTTTTTAAATTGCACAATAAAATTCCTGCATGTCTATAATTTTTACTGCATGTTATATATTTAAAGGAAAAAATAAAGAAAAACTCTATATATGCTTTGAGGAAGGAATTATTTTCTCCAGTATGAAAAAAAAATAAGAAAGTATTTATATTCAAGTAGAGTTTTTAGATTGACCAAGTAAGGACCATTGTATATAATTCACATAATATATTCGGACATGTCTTAATATATTATTAGAAAATCGAAAATTGAAACTATCATTCACAGGTTAGAAAAGTGGCATTCGGCCCCAACTATAAGAATTATATGTAGTCAACCTAACCACGGATTCTAAATAGTAACGTATGGCTTATGGTTACGTGAAAATAATCATAACTCAAACTTTGATATTCACTACTTATTTGTGAAGGTATCACTAATCCTTGATCATTCATATGTTAGTACAATTTTTCTAAAATTCATGTTTCCTCCATATTTATCTGATTTCAGTGTGAAATCCATATTTGTATAGATTTTAGCATGATTTATATAATTGCACACTTTTGCCATGTTTATTCGTGAGTATAAAGATTTGGCATGATTTATTCAAAAATTGGTGCTATCCGCTTTCTAGACTTTTCAATCATGTCATAATTCTAGCATATTTTGTTCCGCATATATCTACTTATAAATAAATATATATATGCCTTACTAAGCATTAGGTGTATTTTTGCCTCTATTTTTTTATAGCCTTTTATATTAGAGGACTCATTAGACTTGTAGGAGCTTAGGATCAAGAGAAGATTACTCGGGATTAGACTTTAGGATGACGGGACAAATAAATATTTTAAATTGTGCTGTACTGTTTCTAATTAACCATTAACATTTCGTTTTATTTCAATTTATGTCTATTTTCAGCCGTAGGTTGATAATGTTGTTATGATGATGAAGTTTAAGTTGATTTCAAATTTTAGATGTTTAGTTTTGATACTTTAATTTTCAATTAAGATAATTTTTTTTTACGTATGATTTGAGGTCATTTAATTGTTGATATTTTGCCACTTTCGAATGTGACATTTGGATCCCGTGATTTGATCATAACATTATTATTTGTATTATTTAATGGTATTTAATATAGGGTAGCGTTCCAGTGTCAATTTGTGTTTAAGTCGATTGAACAAGGAGCAGATTTTTAGGTTTAAATCTAAAACTTGATGAATATAATTATAGATTAAGGAATAAGTTATTTGGATATTTGGGAATGGAAATGTGACATAAACAACCCGGTTATATATAGATTGACGTGCCTTCTTCTAGGGGGGCACTACTACGATGATGCCAATGCGATCAAATGCTATCTCTTTGAAAAATTGTTGTTTATCGAAGCTGTTTCGAACTGTGAAAAACTGAAGATGATTTCAGGGAAAAGCAATATTGTACAATAGAGGGTATTTGTGGATTCATCTCATCAAACCAATAATTTGGGGAGAATAGTGGAAACTCTCCCTATTCGATCTACCAAATATAGATAAAGAGGTAGATAAGAGATCCTATTGCTTGAAATATTGAATGATTAGTCATGTTATTGGATATAGTGTCACTATCTCTTCCAAATCCCCCTTTCTAATTCATGTCTATCTTTGTACCCCTTGGAGAGTAGAGGCGTGAAAGAACGATTTCTTTAAGATTGTATGCATGACGAATTCAAATAAATATGGTAGAGGGTGTGGTAGAAAGAAACAAATAAGAATCATTACACAATTGTTTACACAAAAAAGCAGAAAAGTGTCAACAAAACATGCTCACTTGGCTTTCTAGTATTCTCTTCACACTCGCTGCACATCCCTCACATGTCATTCCCTACCAGAAAACCAAGGATATTACCGAGTGAATACGAGCGAGCGAGCGAAAGAGACAGAAAGAACACAATCTCGACATTTTATGATACAGACAGAGACAAGCAGCGATAGAAGGAAAGCGTTGGCAGAGAGACATAGATTACCCTAACATCAAGTACAACAACGTCCGACGACAAAGCAGAAACATTATCAGGCGCTCCTGAAACAGCTGCTGCCGCTGCGTTTCCACCCTCTGATCCATCGCCGCTGCCACTTCCACCACCAACGCCATTTTCTCCTCCGACGCCCCCGCCGGCCCCAACCGAATCCGTCACCGAGCTCGAAACGTGAGCTAATCTAGGGCGGACAGGAGGGACCACGGCATACAGGTAGCGAATAGAAGAGAGTGTGTCACATTCGAAGAACTCGTTGAATAGCTTCCGAGTTGAGATTCGGCTACGAAGACGCGGAATTAGGGGACGATTCGTGGAGAAGTGACGGTGAGACAGGAAAGCGTCAGAAATCGGACGGTGATTGTTCAGGATTTTGGAAATGGAGAGCAGTGACGTTAGTGGCGAGACTGTTGACTCCATTTTCTTGCCGGCAGCAGCGCGTTGCCTGCCTCCTACAATGTCTTCGTCGTCGTTTCAGTGCCATCCGATTTTCCCTTATCTTACCCCTGTAGGAAAATGTTGACTCTAAAAAAAAGTAACAAACATTATTCAAAAAAGTATTTTTTTTCAAATATTACATTATATATTTTTTAAATATTTTTTTTGGGATTTTCAAACATTTGCAAACATTTTTTTTTCAAATATTAAATTAAAAATACCCAGAATTGGACTAAGACCTATTTTTGGAGTTCGATTATGGGTTTTATTTCCCTATATAAGTACATTACTATAGTATATAAAAAATAAAATAATGAATATATTACTAGGCAATTATATCAAACAAATATAAAAAGAATAAAAAACAAATAATTGTAATAATCCTGATTTGAAAGTGATGCGTTTCGGGGATCTTGATTTATGACGGGTCTTGATAACGCCTTATTTATAAGTTGAATCTCCAATCCATCTTTGACAATCTAAGACCTGCGCATTATAACTAAAACCAAGTATCATAATACAATTAGAGCTTGTTCCCTAACAGCTATTTCGACGCTCAAATTAGTTCTCTTTCGAAATAGCGAATAAATTTTTTAAAGGAAAAAATGAGAAAAAATGTTAGTCAAAGTGTTTAGTCCAATATTTTGTCCAAGTAGTAGTCTAAGTAATGAGATATATACTTGAGAGGTCTGGATCCATTTTTTCTGGATTATCCCTTATTGTTGGGGTGCCCTTTCCTTTTATATAATACTCAGACAGTTCTTTACTTGTTCATTTTTTTATGACTTGTGACGTCATGTTGGATGGAGACAATCAGTTAAGGCTTCTGGTTATGCTTAATAAAGACAATCAGTTAAGGCTTTCGATCATACTTGATAGAGGCAATCAGTTAAGGCTTTCAATCGTGGGATTGTGTGCACGATACGCACAATCTAACAGTTTACAAATGGAAATTTTATTGGGCTACGTTCAAGGGTTTTAATGTTAGTCCAGCCCGTTTCGCATCATGGCCTAAACGGCCTTTCATCAGATGGTCCCATCTGTAGCCAAACCCATCACTAGCCCCCCATATATAAGGTTTTTAACTTTAAACCTTTGGTATGATTATTGATGGCATACTTCTTTTTTTCCATCTACTCTTTATTGTTACTTTGGCGGAATCATCTTGTAGCTGATTTTCTTGAAGTCAATTAGGAATGAAATTGAACGGGAGTGGTCAAATTTCAGAAATGGATGAAATCCGGAGTGAGATGAAATTTTAGAGATGATGGAACTTTCAGAGAGGATGAAATCTCTGGAGTGATAAAGCTTTTGGAGTGACAAAGTCTCTAGAGTGGATGAAGGTATCCAGAGTGACAAAGCTTCTGGAGATGATGAAATATCCGGAGTTGAATAAAAGTCTTTAGAATGACAAAATTTTCGAAAATGATGAAAGTCTCTGGAGTGACAAAATTTTCGAAGATAACGAAATCTCCAGAGTGATAAAGTCTTCGGAGTGGAATGAATGTTTCCAGAGTAAAAAAATTTTCGAAAATGATGAAATCTCAGAAGTGATAAAGTATTCAGAGTGGAATGAAAGTCTCCAAAGTGACAAAATTTTCGAAGAGGATGAAAGTATCCGGAGTAACAAGATTTCCATAAAGGATGAAATTTCCAAAATGACAAAGTCTCCAGAGTGGAATGAAAGTCTTTAGAGAGACAACTTTCAAAGAAAATAAAATCTCCAGAATGATAAAATTTTTGGAGTGACAAAGTCTCCAGAGTGGATGAAAATCTTCAGAGTGACAAATTTTTTGAAGATGATAAAATCTCCAGAGTGGAATAAAAGTCTCCGGAGTGACAAAATTTTTCAAGAAGATGAAAGTCTTCGGAGTGGCAAAGTTTCCAAAGTGGACAACTTCTAAAGTGAATGAATTTTTTGAAGACCATTAGTAGCAAGTAACCGATCTGCAATTTTGTGGTTCACCTTGAGTTCTTTGCCGCGTTATTAATAACGAGAATGATTATTTAAACGACGCATATGGCGTTTTAAATGAGCTGCAATCATAATACCTCGAAACCATGTGAAATTTCTCCTTTTGATTCAAAAGTGGTGCCGTTTCGACTCCGAAAAATCTGCCCTTAAATCTGGCACTATTTTCTAGTGAGTTCACTTCTCTTTCACCATCTTCTAACTGCAAACCCTAATGTCTTCGATTCTCTTCTCCCTTTTTGGCCACCTTTTCCTCACTCTTTAGATTTTTGCTCTCCTGACCCTTCAAATCACTGATACTTGGTCAGTACTCTCTATCGATGATGTTGAGAGGTTGTACTCCCAATTCAACATTCTTAATAAGGTTCTATTTGTGGTGCTTGGTGAGAACGACAAGGCGAGAACGACAAGGCTTGTACTCCCCCTACTGATTCCATCACCATATACAAGATTCACCTTAGGAATGGCCTTCGCGTTCTCATTACGTGAGTTGCTACAAATGTATAAAGATTTCAGTGTTCTTATTGCTAGGTTTCACGCCAATGATGTAAGATATCTTTGCAATCTCTATATTTGCTTTCGTCTTCATGGGTTACAACTTAACTCCACCACCGTCAATGTCATATTCCGATTCATTCAAGGCGACAATTGGATTTCGTTATCTTCCAGGGAAACAAACATTTTTGGACTGATCCACTAGTCCATAAAAGATTAGAAAGATTGATTTTTCTTTATGAAATTATCTGTGGATATTCCTTATGGTTGGGGAAGAGTCGTCGACTCATTCACCGGTAGGGTTACTCCCTCCGCGAGACGCCAGCAAGAGCGTTGCTGACAACCATTGTCGATTTCCTCGATGGTCTTATATTTGTGCCACTCAACCACCACCGGCCAAATCTCCAACCGCCGACAACCATCGGCATCGTGCCGTCCTCACCGCACGTCGTCGTCGCCATCTCCGGCCGCCTCCCTCCTCCCCTCTTCCTCGGGCGGTTGTCGCCTTCTCACCAAAACCCTAACTCCCACTTCACTCTCTCCCCAATCCATCATTATCTCCTTATCTCTTCGTTCTTTTTTTTATTTTTATTTTGTTTTTTTTTTCATATATATATATGTATTATTTTATTTTCTATTTTAGTTTTTTTTTTAATCTGAATCAATATTTGTGCAACAATACGGGCGCACCACAGACGCCAACCCAACCGATCCAAACATCCTCCCAAAGTTTTTTAATATTTAATTAATTTTATGATGTCCAATTTGCCTAAAATTATAATTAATATTAAATTAATTCGAATAAAAATTTAGGATATTACGGCCGCAGTTGTTGCAGATCTTTTCTTATTGAGGTAGTCCCTCAACTCTGAATGCTTTGGCCGGTTTGGGCAATTACTCCCTTCTCTAGGCTGTATGTTGCAGGAGGTCATATCATGGTCCGAAGGACTTCGGTCATTTCTTAAATAGCGAGGATTTTACCGCTCAGGACTTTCCTCCTGAGATCTTGGGCCTAACAGGCCTTCCAGTCGTGAAAGGGTTCCTCCTTTGTCCTTTGAATGCGCTTTTCCCTGGTCAATGTGTTGTTCCACATTTCTCACCGGACGTCTCCTCCTCTGGCTCCTTTTCGAGGCAAGAGTGCCTATGGTTGAAACTGTAACCGCTTGCCTTTGCTGTCCTAATTGCATGCAAAAGGGTGTCAAACGCCCTGCCATGTTTTTCATTCGATCATTCGTAGCTTGCATTAAGACTATCTGTCAATCTTCCCCATGACCACTTACTAGAGGGTCATTGTCGAGGGAAGTCACGTCTCTAAGAGCATGTGTTTGCACTTTTGTGTTAACCATATTTGGATGAGTGTGGTGGTAAAGCTGGCTTTTCGCTCAGACTTCTCACAAATGGCGCCAATGATACATTTCAGGTATTTGAATTCGTGACGGGTCTCAAGAATGCTTTCTTTGTAAGCTGGGATCTCTACTCCGTCTTTAACAATCCAATACATGTGCACCACAACTAAAACCAAGTATCATGGTACAATTGGGGTTTGTTCCCCAACAGGCATTCGGATACTCAAATTAGTTTCCTTTCGAAATAGAGAATAAATTTTTTAAAGGAAAAAATGATACAGAATTTTAGTCTAAGTGTTTAGTCCAATATTTTGTCCAAGTAGTAGTTTAAGTAATGAGATATATACTTGAGAGGTCTGGATCCGTTTTTTCTGGATTACCCCTCATTGTTGGGTGTCCTTTTCTTTTATACGATACTCAAACGGTTCTTTACTTGTCTGTTTCCTCATGACTTATGACGTCATGCTAGACAGGGACAATCAGTTAAGGCTTCTGGTCATGCTAGATAGAGACCATCAATTAAGACTTCCGATCGTGGGATCGTGTGCACGATCCAACAGTTTACAGAATGAGATTTTATTTGGTTATGATCATGAGCCTCGTTGTTAGTCTAACCCATTTCTCATCATGACTTGAATGGTTTTTTATCAGGTAAGCCCATTTGTAACTGTACCCATTAGAAAGTTTTAATCAGAAATATGTACTGAATTTATAAGTAAATAAAATGTAAAATCACGATCTCATAACAATTCTGTAGTTATATTATTTGAGTATTAATATTTTATTATGTCTATATAAATAATATAAATAAATATAACAATAATAAATATTTTTTAATAATAACTGAATATGACTTTATAAAAATAATAACATATCACACCCAGTATGATTAACCGGTAATATATATTACATATATCATAATCTCAATCGAGACCATTACTATTTATCATGACACAGGCAATTATAGAACATATGATTTTTTAATATAAGTAGAATTATAAGAGCGTGTATCATAATATTGTAATATTATAGATATTAGAAATTATTAATGATGGTGTTAAAATAGTGATATTTTGGTATATTCTGAGATCATCTACTGTGGTATATAGTGACGAATTTTGTAATAGGGGAAGGGATTTTTTTCTCTAGCAAAATGAGGTAATCAATAAACCAATAAAAACGTTGAGATGTTATTAAATTAGATTAATTATTTTATTTTTTGCTACTTTGTCCCACATAAGTTGACTCATATAATAATTTATTAAAATAATTATAGATTATGATTTAATATATTTTAATTATATTTTATTAGAAAATATATTTTTTAATTAGCTTAATTTTTGATAGAAAAAATGAAAGAATGAATGATATAATTATTCATTACATTTAATGAATAAAATGGTGTAATTTTTTGAATAATGTACATGACAGTTTTTCCCCATAAAAAGTTTATTGGTATAGTAAGACTGAAATTTTTTCTTCAGAGATAAACCCGACTTTATTTTTTCATGAAATTCCTGCAAACTCTTAGAAGGGAAAAAGAGAATAATGAATGAAAAAATTGATTTTGAATTATTTAAGAAAAAAGTATTAAGTATGGATTTAGATATGGTTATAATATTTATATTTGTAATATCAAACTTTGAAATAACCTGATAATTATAATATTTTGTATTAACCATTGAATCTTATAAAGTTTATTTTATATATATCTAGTGAATTAGATATTTTATATAAATCCTATCATAAAATGCAAAGAGATCATCGCCGATATCAAAAATTGCAATGTTAACCACATGCAAGTAAGGAAATAGGGCGGCCGATTCTCTTGCCAAATTGAGAATGAACTTGAAAATCAAAATCCACGAGCGAAGTGAAGCAGTGCCACAAGAATAATTTACAGTAAAATAGCTAATTGCTACAACCTAAAAAAGACTGCCAATAAACTAAGGGGCCTTACACTGTACTGACATGGCATAGAACCTATGCCATCGGTCATTAGCCGTTTAAATCAAATTCAACTATTGATGACTATTTTATTTATTTTTTTAATTTTTTTTAAAAAAATGAAACCTATGACCAGACGATCAAGAACCGTGCAGCGCAAGGCCCCTCGTCTCACCAACAAACTACCCACTAGTAGTTAATTTCTCTTTGATTCTCCCTTGAAATATAATCGTCCCATTTTGCGCCTTTAATCATGCAAGTTGAGGGGCTCCTCCAACTCAAGAGACCGTTTGATTGTCTGATTTTTAAATTAATGACTCTCATTTAATATTTAGAAAAAAATTCAAAATATAATGTCAGGTTTTATTATTTTTTGTTTCTAAATGTGGATATTTTAATTTATTTTAAAATTTTAAAAATTTATTTCCTATTTTTTTTATAAATAATTAAATATAAATCATAGTAACATATAAAAATAATCGGTGAGAACGGCCTTACTAAATTAAATGGGCTCCTATATGGATGTGCACGGGAGCCTCAAGACTACATTGTTATTTATTGGATTAAAAATTTTAACATAAAGATTTAAAATAATATATATTATTTTTTATATATTGTAATCTCTACCATTAATTTTTAATTTAATAATAAAGATTAAAAATATACTAAATATATTTCTTTTGACAGATATATAGTCCTCAAATTCACTGCTAGCCCTTTTAATTATTACAATAAAATAGGAAAATAACATGCAATTATTCTCATATTTATATTTTTGTTTCCAATATGATCCAATACTTACCGATTTTGTAATATGTAGATTTTCAGATCAAATTTACCATGTTTCAAATCAAATAATAATAAATTCATAAAGTTGAAAACTCCAAAAGTGTAAAAATATAACAAAATAAACAACCACTTAAGTATAATAAACTTGATATATTAATTTTATTATAGTATATAACCAGGATTAAAAATAAAATTTAAAAATAATTGTTTTTTTTTTTAAAATAAAAAGGAGAGAGAGAATTTAAAATAGCATGCTGGGTTTACTAAACATTAGAAAAGTGCCGTGACAACAAAATTTTTTTTAGGGTCAACCATCCTTCTATTTATGCATAGTTTATTAGTATAAATTAATAAATTAGATATAACATTACCAAAAAAATATCTAAAATTATTTTTAAAAAATTCCCATAACATTACTTTTTTTTATTTTAAAGGATGGGTTATTTATACATACTTAGAATATAACATGCACATAAAAGGAAAATGTCTGCTTTTTATATAAAAACCATGAGACTGGAATCATAACGTACGCAGGCCACCGTACCTCTCGAGGAGAAGAGGATGGATGGGGAGATATGTCAATGGTATCCAAGAGGAGCTGGTGCTTCTTTCAGCTGATTTCCCTGAAACTGAATGTCCTGCTCCACAAGAGAAAGAAAAAACCGTCTATTATGGAATTGCCATTGTCAATAAACAAAGTGATCTTCGGTGCAGTAAAAAAGATATTGTTCAAAACACGAAACTCCCAATTTGTTAGAACTGAGGAGGGTCGGTATGCAGGGAAGTTTATGATTGGTTTGCAGAGGCTTTGCAACATAATAATAGACAATTCGGTTCATGAAACTCTTCCTATGTGTAAAATCCATGGAAAGTCAGGCCACTGTGACTCTACAGTATTATGCGAGAGATTGTTTTTACAACCCGAGTTCATAACAATCAATTCACACTAGACAGCAATTCTATTGTCGTGCCAAAATACCCATTTTTTATAGCATGAGAATGAAAACAGACTAGAAGCCAGTAACAGAAACAAAGAATTCCATGCTTAATTAGCAGGGCTAGGAGGATCTTACTTCACCATGGCTGTTATACTCAGAACTTGTGGGTATGGAAATCTTTAAACCTCATAAAAGGCATAAGAGCATGCACGTAAGGTTTTTTTTTTTTTAAAATATGTGATGGGAAGTTTATGAGACATTTTAAACACCAAACAAAGTATACTGAGTTTTACAAGAATCCTTTCATTTTATATGCATTCAATGGCAACTCTTTCCAGCCGCCTTCTCGTAGTATTTATGCCATAAGGTGAAATCAATAGTGTTTCATGTTTCTGATTTAAACATGGACCTAAAATTCATAAGGAAGATCTAAGTCCCCTCATTTTGGCCATTGCCTTTCATCTTTGAAGCATGGTTTAGTGCCGATATCATTAACTAATTAGCTGAAGCTTGAGAGGTAACAAGCTGTGCTGATTAGGGGTGTGAGAAACCAAGAAAGCCAAAAACCCAAACCGAATTGAGCCAAAAAATAGGATAACCAAATCAAACAGCTTGATTTCAGTCCTTGAATGCCACAGTTTGCCAGTTTTTTTTGTTTGCCAGTTCGGTTCAATTTGTTTGTTTTGCCTCTTTTTTTAACCAGATTTTTCTTTTTCTTATTTATTTTGTTTCTTTTTTATTTTTTTATTTTTTGTGTTTCATGTTATTTTATTTTTTTTGCAATCTTCATTCATTTTTTTTTTTATTTTTTAAACTACAACTATACATATTGTTAATAGGGCCCGTGCAAAAAATTCGATAAATCATCAATCTGAACAGATCCATTTTAAATAAATATATATTTCTCAAAATTGAGCTGTTAATTTTGGTTTTTTTTTTTCCCCCTGAAAGAAAACCGTTCAAGCAAAATGTAATTGAACCAGTTTGACCAGTTCAATTCAGGTAAAAAAATAGCTCACGGTTTGGGTAATCTAGTGCTGACTTACCTTACATGCTTGACTTTGTTTTACAGATTAACAAAGAGAACGATGAAAGAAATTTGTTAAGTAATAATAAACTCACAGAAGCAAAGTGGTTGACATCACGATGGTGAGCTTCATCAGCACGAATCACAGTAACAACATCCTTCAAAGTTGCATCTTTAGGCAGCCTCCAATAGTCGATGGCAATAGCTGGTGCCGGCACATTTTCAATCGCACCGCTATTAAGGTCCTTCAGAAACTCTGTGTATGAATGTATTGCCTCCTCCTCCAAGTACCCAACAAACCTATGCGCCATCTTGGGAGAAAGCACATAGAGCACAAAATAACAGTTGAAAAATATCCCCTGCACAGCAAGAACCATTAGCCTCTCGTACCATTTGGGCTTCACTATTTCAACCATGGTCATCAGATGCATTCTCTCGTTCTCGGCTTCTTCGAGCAGAGCTTTGATCCAGCCACCGCTATGCTCAAACCTACGAAGCGACCTCAGATGTAGCAGCATTCCACCCACCATGCCGGGAACTGCCGCAACTGTTTCAAGCATCATTGCACGACAGCCGTATCGCCTCTTCAACAGGATGAGAGGGATAACAATATATTAGGACAATGAAGCATATTTTCAGGAATGCACTTCTATGTAGTCCCCGTACATAGCTGCACCTAATTAAGGGTGAAATTGGATTGATTTGATACCAATTTAAGGAAAATTCATAACCATTTGCATGTCATGGTTTGAAATTTTACCAAACCAAACTAAACTGCCACCTCTAAGCCAAACCGTCAAAACTATCAATATGGAGGTTGATTTAGTTTGAACTTTTTAAATGGTTTGTATTACTAAATTTATTAGTCTAAAAATTATTTATTTAATTTAATTATAATAAAAATTAAAATAAACAAATAATAATTTTAATATAATAATAACAATATATGTGTCAAATAATATAACATAGGAATTTACTTGAAGTATGACATTTGTCGATAACAAATAAGAATATTTAATAATTCAAATGACATTAATTAAAATACTGAAAGAATAAAAAATTCAATCACTTGTATTAAAAATTAATTTAGAAGTATAGTAAAAATAGCTTTGATCAAGACATTTTTGCTTACAATAGAAAATTCTATTTGTTATATATATGTGCATGTGCGCGAATAGTTTAGTTTGGTTTGGTTCGATTTATGGTTTTAAACTGCAACCAAACTGAACTGCATCTTAGGTAAAAAGTCAAACCACACCCAAACCGCGTATATATCAAACCATTATTTATCATTTGTGTTGGCTTGATTTGACTGCTTGAAAATTTTTTATTCAGCCCTATATTTAATCATTTGAAGATTTGAGGCATATGCAAGTAAAAAGATTCATGATGAATCAACTCAAACCTTTGTGTTAGCGTGAACTGTTAAAAATCAACTTAGGAAAGTTATGAGTGTTGACATATATATAGGATCATCACAATCAATAGGTGACAAGATCCTTGCGTAGACATATAGCTAAAATTAGGTCTGTACAGCCAAAATTTAGATTGTAAGTTTTCCTATTATTTATACTCTCTCAACGTAAATGAAGCAATTGAAAAAAAAAACAGAGAGAGAGGAGGAAAAGATTACACTTTGAACTATAGGTAGTAATCTGACTACACTAACTATAAATATCCTTTACTAACTTAGAATCTCACTCTCCATTAAAAAAAATGAAGCACCCTCAATCAATAATGGAGACAAATCATTCTCTAGAACAGCCAATATAGGAATTGGCCAATGCCCTGCAAATGGGTGTTTCCTCACGGCAACCTATGAGCCAGGCCAGAATTCTATTTACTGAAGAAAAAAAAGCCCAAATGGCGGTGGCGCACAGTGAGTCTCCCAAGGCCCAAGAACTTTAAAGTGTTGCAAATGACTCAAATAGTTTGACCTGAAATCATCAACAACAAATAGGCAATTAGGGCTAATTAGTGGATTATCCCTACAACTACAGCCTACAGCTGTAGGCTTGCAGGGACAGTTACCAGCATATTGTCCCCACGATCGCCGGGGCACGATGAGCAAGCGCACTAGCTGTAGGCGGCAACTGCAGAGCACTGCTCAACTAACTTGCAAAGCCATAACTCCCAGAGACGGCTAAACTGGCATCATCTCCATAAATACCCTTTTTCCTATTGGCATCCTCCCTCTAAATACCTATTTTCCTCCACAAGAAAGGGGGTTGATCAATTGATCAATCACTGCCCAGAAACAAAAATGCTCAGGAAAATGAAAAGCCAGTCTCCGATGAGTGTATCTCTCTCTCACTAAAAGCCACTCTCTCTCAATGAATGCATCTCTCCCTAAGTCCCTCCCACTGCAAGTGCAAGATTTCCAAGCCGCTCACACCCTCGAGTGCATCAAATAGAGCTCAGTCCTATATTACACACTCAATCTCCTAACACTCCTACATCTATGCATTCTTTCTCATCATCATATGTTTCCATTTGACTAAGAAAAATTACTGATTTAAATGTCGGAGGATATATTGGGAAGCGGGTCTTGCATTCCTTAGACCTCTTATTTATTAGTTGTGGTTTGTAGAATCCAGGTTCAAAATAACGAAAATCGAACTGGCTTCTAATCGGACACCCGAATTAGGCGACTACCTAATTGGTTCGATAATTGAGATCAAGAGACGCATCACCTCTGAAATTGTAAACTTCAAAAATTCTAGCCATGCCAATGATTAGAGATTCAAAATATTATCAAAAGTAAAATAACAAACAATCGTTCAAAAGAATATAAGATTTATGTAGAATGATTCTGAAGGAAAATAAACTACGGGCAAATGAGGAAATGTTTTATTATTTTTGACAAATAGGGTTATAAAAGAAACTTAACAGCTACAAATTATATTTCTAAAATATATCAATATCCTAGTACAAATGCCATAGAGAGAGAGAGAGAGCGATGAAAAGAAGCGTCTAAAATTACTACAAATCCAAAGCCTTTGGGCTGATCCCTCTCCTATTATTATTAACCTAATTTAAAATTCACGTAAAGTCACATTATGAACTTTTTGAGTTAGATATTCAAAAGAGTTAGTCACACGAATTGATTTCGAATCACACTTCACAGTAGCCATGCGGAGATAATTCATCATTTTCATGTTTTTCTTCCATTGGCATTAGGTGGCGGTTTTTTTTTTTTTTTTTGCCTATATTGCAGTGCTAATCCAGTGATTGGACAACAATGGTAAGAGTCCGGATACTTATAAAACATCCATTTTGGTCTTTGGGGAGGATAACTCTGTTTGAGTAAGAGCACGGTACATACCTGGAAAAACATGTCAGTCGGAATTCTCAGTATTTTCACTGTTCTGTGTATAAATTTGTCCGCAAAATTCTTTGGTGCGTGATGTTTGCTAAGATCTATCGACACGGTAGACCGGTATGTATCCCATGGCTAGAAAACAATACAAATATTCATAAATTATAGTGAGAAGCCCAAACTTAGAACTAAGAACACAACATAAGGCAATTAAAACAGAGAGAATATAAGGTGGATTATGAAATTCCGACTTCAAATGGCTTTTAGCAATTATGATCCATAACCATCAGATGGAAATGGCTGCATCCAATATCATCCAATTCAAATTAACTAAGGATACTAAATTCCACTTGAAATAAACACACTTCTTTAGCCTGTCTACAACACACGACTTTGCATCTTCTGCTACGTGTAAACAAACAAAATGTATGGCCAAAAAACAAGGTGTGGTCTACCCATATAAATTTTATGCGAAAATTATCAAATAATTCCCAAATTTTGACCTTTTTCTAATTCTTTTAATTCTATTCTCAACGTTTACTTTTGTCCTAATTTTATTCCATATAAAATGGCTTAAGTCATATAAAAACTCTAATTACCTTCACTTTATAATAATATTTTAAAAAAAAGGTTAAATTTTAGATAATTTGTTGGCATGCCTTTTCTTCTTTTATGTACAAAGCTCTAAAGAGAAATCTCTTACATCTATTCTTTTTGCGCTCTCCACAGTGAAAACATTACTAGAACAATAGACCACCGCACAAATTGCCATGACTAACACATCCCACTAAAACCTTCTATGTGTTAGGATTTGACCCAAATACACATAACTTGACGCAACAAAATGAAACCCAACCCCCCGTCAAACGTCAACCACCAAACTCATGAACACAAGAAATACAATAATACGCAATATTTTTAATATGGAAAACCCTTTTGACCATAGAAAAAATTACGTGTTAAATTTTAAATGAATCAACTATAATAATAGTGCCGATTACAAATAATTTTCTTCGAATTCACTATAATCTCGAGTGAATAATTGTTAATTATAACCTCCTCAACACGTCTAACGACTTACATGAGAAAGTACAACGAGAAATAAAAGTAACCAAACGAAATACGCCTTAAAAATCTACTTTAAAACGATGTAACCATTTTTAGCAAAAAGAAAACTCAAATAGAATCTCAATTGGATATTGACCCTCTTCCTCTTCTCTCGTTTTCTCTTCTCTCTCTGTGCAGCGTTCCTTGTGTGAGAAATGATTTCGGATAACCTAAAATCACATCAGACGCGATTTTATACCAAGAACAACGCTCAAGCAACAGTTAGGCATGCATCGCATACAAGCCACTGGAATCAGTGCACAAGCGCTCTCTCGGCGCACCCTCAAACAACCCCATTCTGCTAGTGCGCGCACATGCGTCTCCCATGCGCCCCTCGAGCACCCCTTAATTTGGAATCGGTATACAGGTGTAAATCAAGCACCCGTCATGTGTTATTTTGTTGACCTTCGACCGATCCTCAACCAATTATCGCACGACCTTTCAACATTTTTTGTTGCTTGGATGACCTTCTATTTATTGTAGCACCCATAAATGAGTTGCCAAAACCCAACACTACGGCGGCGTTCCATCAACAGAGTTCGAAACAGCTTAAGCCTACCAAATTACCCCCAAACAATGGCACAGGAAAGCTTGTTCCATGCAAATAATCCAGACTAGCATGACATAAAATCCGTCCGTCGGCCAAAATAATCTACAAATCCTCAATCAAATTAATTGAGTAACAGCACAAACCGATCAAATAATAGGTCAGTAGAACTTGATAAATCAAAATAAATAACAGACAACTTCAAGTATAAACTCCGATATTCAGTTACGAACAAGCGGAATTCACAAAGAAAATTTTGAGTTACCATGAAACAATTCCACGGCCAAACAGAACCGTCTTCTCTGGTAATCCCAGGCCTTGAAATCCCCCAGTAGCTCGAAACCACCGCGCCCTCTTTCTTCCTCCCTTCCTCCCCTGAGTTTTCCTCTTTCTTTTCTTTCTCCGCCAAAGATGTCGCCGCCGCCGCCGCCTCTGTAGACGCCGCTCTCCGCCACTGCGACACGCTCGTCAGCATCGAGCTCTGGTGATACTTCACTCCCGCAATCCTCTCAAATAGATTCATCGCATCTCCAACCGCCGTCGTCGTGAAGCAACGACTAGAATTGCCCCCTTTGGGACTCAACACTAACCTAGTCAACAACATCCGATTCATATTTAACGAACTCGGAAATCAAATCGCTAAATTTACGAATTTGATTCAGTTCGATAGATCAGAAATCGTTAGGGATTTCAGAGATGTAAACGAATCAAAGTAGGATGAATCTCATAATTGAGTGAATTCGGACAGTCGGGGGATGTGAGAACGAGCAAAGGCCTCCAGTTACCACCACTGTGCGTGAGGAGAGAAATTATGCAACGTGGAATATATTTACGGAATTATTTTTTTATTTTAATTATTTATTTTTAAATAAATAATCATAATATTTTAATTTTAAATTAATTTTTTAAAATATTAAATAAATAAAAATAAATA
Organism: Nepenthes gracilis; assembly: GCA_033239525.1. NCBI lineage: Eukaryota > Viridiplantae > Streptophyta > Magnoliopsida > Caryophyllales > Nepenthaceae > Nepenthes > Nepenthes gracilis. Next base: position 5,035,328 of record BSYO01000004.1, read on the forward strand.
ATAAATATATAAATAATAATAATTATCTCAATCACTTATAGAGCAGCCCCAAATCCTATATTTGCGACCCAGCTGGCATGGGTTAGGGGATAGTGCATTAAATAATTATTTTTTGATTTATTTTATTATTTTTTTATATGTTAGAATTTTTATTAGTAAATAATTATTAAATTTTTATTTAATAATAAATATGAGTGATATACGAATTACATGTATGCCGCAACTCCAGGCGGCCACCGATAACTTTTTGCAGATAGATAATTGCCTGGAAAGTTTGCGATATTTACGGGCGTGGCTCTGGCTTGCGCGCCTACGCCACAGAAATGTGCGACCAGACCAGGTAAGGCGCATATTGACGTCATAACAACAAAAAAATTATTCAGGCTCGTTTGTCATCAAAAAATAATTTATTTAAAAAAAATTATCCACATTTTTTAATGTTTGACATGCAAAAAAATTAATGTCTGCCTTTTTTAATATTTAATATATATTAAAAATAAGTTAATAAAAAATATTTTTTCAATTAAAAATCTAAGTTTAAATTTTAAAAATAATTTTATATTTATAAATTAAAAAGTATTTTTTAAAACTCATTTATTAATTATTATTGACATCAACTCCACTAATAAAAAATTTTATTAAAAGATGATATCTCATGAATTATAAATATCTATTATTAAAAGATGATATATTATAAATTAAAAAATATTTATAAATATCTATTATTATTGATTAATTTAAAAATGTTCTATGTTTTTATGTATGTTAAATATTTAAAAATATCATAAAAAGAGGCTATTTAATTAAATATGTTTTTCATATTTAGTTAAAATGTCTCTTGGTCATTTCCATTAAATTTAAACTAGTAAATGTTTTTTAAAATTTATTTGATTCATTTTGATGGATTAAGTAAATACAACCTAATAAGAAAGTTCAGTGATCCAATGATTCCAAGCCCAAAAAGTAAATCAATGTGTATCTCACAAATTACTTATTCGTTCTTATCCGTAAAGATAATTAAAACATGTGGTTTAATAAGTAATTATTCAACTACCCCTACTCCTCTATAAATATCCCTTTATTTTCACGAAAAAATGAGAGGAAGAACCGAAATGACAAAAGGGGGAAGGAGGCCTTCTCGGAACCTTGTGTTCTGTCGAGAAGGCAACAACTAAGGAGGCTAGCTCTCTCATCCCAAAAAGAGAATTCATAAAGGAGAAAAGGCCAGGGAAGAGAAAGGGACTTAGACCACCAATCTTTCAGAAATCATTTCTCCTCCCAAGTGGCTAGATACAAGTAAATGATGTCCAGGAGCCCTTCCATACTTGTGATCGCCCATTTCTCCATGGCACTTTTAAACGAAACCGTCTTAATGGCGCACTCCAAACTCTCCATCTTAATAGCATGCCACCTGGCATCCTCCGCATTCAGAACATCCGAAAACACGAACAATCCTCCGGGCGCACCTTTAATCAGATGTGTAAGATTTATATTAGGTTAATTGGATGCACCCAAATACTCCATCCATCACACACGCACAATATATTTAAAAATAAATATATTTCTATATTATTTAAAAATATCCTAAAGTTTTTTGCAATAATTCAAAATTTAATAATTTATTTTTAAATAAATAATGCATTTAAAAAAGAAAAGAAAAATCTCTCCCCATTCCATTGACGTTTTAATACGGCCTAAGGTTATTTACTAGAAATTTTTATCGTTGACTATTTTGAATTTTAATAATTTTTAAAACACGAACCCACAAAACACTGTAAAAAATACAATCAGATTGGCGATCCGTATGTTTAGTTTTATATTAATGGAGATTTTTTTATAATAAATGCATATACATAATTATATAAAGATAAAGATTGATAATCATGGTTTTCGCTCCTAACTGCAGTGACAACTCCAATTCCTAATACGCAACATATTTAAAAATAAATATTCAAAGTTTAATCAATTTTTATTATTGATTGTAAATAAAATTTATATATCTCTAAAGTTTTTTTCAATAATTCAAAATTTAATAATTTATTTTTAAATAAATAATTATAAATTAAAAAAAGAAAAAGAAAAATCTCTTCCCATACGAAGCAGCCATTGACGTTTTAATACGGCCTATGGTGATTTGAGCAACCCATTTAGAATTTTTTATAGCGTTGACTATTTTTTGAATTTTAATAATTTTAAAACACGAACCCACAAAACGGTGTAAAAAATACATTCAAATAATTGGCGTCACTCCGTTTGTTTATTTTTATATTAACGGAGATTTTTTTATAATAAATGCATATTTACATAATTACATATATTTATAATTTAAATTGAATCAATTTATAAGTTTTTTTTTATTTTTTAAATATTTTTATTTAAAAACTTATATTCAACAAAAAAATATAAAATTATGAAATATTTTAAAAATACATAAATATATATTTAAATAGATCATTTTTATAAAAAAATATTAATTATGTTAAAATATAATCTATTAAAATTTTAAACTTAAGATTTATTTAAAATAAAACATCTTTATTAAAAATTATAATTAAAATCGAGCTTTATTAAATAGGTCATTTTCAATCTTAGTCGCAACCTATTTTTTTTTTAAAATATTCTTATTTATAATATCATTTTATATAATATTTTGAAATAAAAAGTCTCTCAGTCTATAAAGGTGAACACGTGGCCCAATAGAAGAGGCCTGACACTGTTCCTTTCAGAAAGCGAAGATGAAATTGTCTAGCGGCCCAATAATCAAGGAGGAACATGCTTCATCATTCTAAGGACCAATTATATTACTCCACGTGTTAACCCGTCGAGCCCCATCTATTTAATAATGACATCACGATAAATGCTGAGTGACATCTTCACATATTACACAAAACCTCGTTAATTCAATATATATAAATAAATTTATATAAAAATAAATAATAAACAGATATTATATTAAAATAAATATTTAAAAAAAATTTTAAAAAATAATCCTATAAAATAGTAATAGAGAAATATGTTATGAAAAATTTTAATAATATGATAATTATTTTATTAGTTTATATTAATAAATTTATATAAAAATAAATAATAAACAGATATTATATTAAAATAAATATTTAAACAAATTTCTATAATTATAATGATAAGTCAATTTATAGAGTTTGGGACCAACTGCAAAGGTTAGAGAGTCATTCCAACACAATTATGCACACTAAAGGGTCCCACGTCACATAATTGATGGATGAATATTAATCCAAGTAGTACGAATTTATAATTCTCTATAAATATTGTCAATAATAGATAATTTTTTTAAATAATTTTATAAATTATTATTAATTTTATTTATAAATTTTAAAATAGTAAGATTTTATGTAAAATTATATAAGATCGTGTACATTTTTAATTATTCAGTATTAACTTTATAGTTATTTTAGCACCTTTAAATAAATACTCAAAGTATACTAAGTCAATTTCTATAGCTTAAAATGATAGTACTTTAATAATATAGTACGATATAAATTTAAATGGTAGTACATAATCTTTGTCAAGTTTGAGCTAAATTATGGGTATATAATATTACTTACAAATATCTTATATCAAACAAAATTAGACACACGATAATTTAAATTATATAACTGACCATAACATCTCAAATTATTTTTACTAAAATTACTTTTTTTTTTTTTTACTTTGAAATTGTAATATAACTTTATACTATTTTTGTAAAAAAAAAATTATAATAAGAAATCAAAACAAAAGCAAAGTAAGAATTCGATTTGACTAAAATTTGTATGAATGTCAAACTTTGATTTTTGGATGGGCCTCATCAACTATGTGATATTCGATTACAAAAAAAAAAAAAAAAAAAAAGAGCTTTTCATAGTATCAAGAGTTATAATTAATTTAAAAGTGACATAAAAAATAAAAATTATGATAATATTTTAATATAATATTTTGATCTCACACTTCTATATTATAAAAATGAATATCAATCTTTTGAAAAAAATAATCATATTCAAGAGGATGATAGTAACATCAATTAAGCAAGAGCTTCTATGGTCATTTAAATAAAAAGATTACTATAATCATGATTAAAAATTAAATTAATAAATATTAAATAATTATTTAAATTATTTAATATAATTTTATAATTTATCTAGTAACCATTTAATCATAACTGTTAGATAAATTTAGAAATCTTTCTACTTAAAGGATCATAACATTATTTTGCTTTTTAAAGCTTAAAAATTAAAACACTAGAAAAATATCAGAAAATAATATTCATCGTTCATTACTTAATTTTTAATAAATAATTATTGATTATTTAAATTTATTTTCATTTCCATTTTTAGTGCTAAGAATATCCTATCTAAACAATAAAAAATATTGAGATTCAATATAGAATAACTCTAAATGGTTTTTTTCTTAAAATTTCACGTTTTTTTACCTCAACGTAAATTTAACCTATTATTGCAAAGAATATGACTGCTACTGTATTTGAGAATAAAATTAAAAATTAAATGATAACAATAAAATTGAGAAAATGAGAAAAATTAATAAGAAAAAAATAATTATAAATCAGTGCTATACCCATTTATACTAAACTTATCATTTTTAATATAGAGAGAAAAAAAAAAAAATATAAATTAAAATAAGATAAAATTTACATATATTTTTAATAATTTTAATATAAAAAGATAAATAACATTATATATAAATTATATTTCTCAGTTAATAACATGTTTAGTACTTTTTCCATCAAAACTGTGCCTCAAAAGGAAGACAAAAGGGAGGAAATGTAGAAAAAAAATTAGTAATTACTAAATTTGTATCCACCATCAAAATCAAATAAACTTCCTTATAATAACAGAGTGAAAATTTCATGCTCTTCACATTATCTTTAAACAACTCCCACAGATCTTCCACAGAGGATGCATATGTAATCTTGTGCATACATCCATCTAGAAAACCCTATCTTTAGTTGCTTGCCTATGCTAAAAACCCTAAAAGCAGACTTTGGGAAGAAGAGTCCACCTAATTTATATACCAAATCTATCAATGATATCAGCTAACAGATATTTTTAGTTCGATCTTTTGTTCAAAGAACGGTGTTAAAGAAACACCTTTTGACCATTTTTAGGGCACTATCGATGATGTGATATCTTATTCATAATCCATATTAGTTATGCGCTGAAAAAATAAATAGATAAATAGATGTCACATCAACTGAGAATGTTTTAATGATGGCTAAAGAATATCATCCATATATTTTTTTCATTCAAAATGACGATACTCTTGCCCATAAGATGAGAGAATGAGTGACTCCCAAAAAGGCTTATGTGGAAGAATTACAAACCTTTATGATGACTTATAAATATGCATTGATCTATAATTCAATACCTTAGATTTTAGACCTACATTGTATCCAATATATGTGTTCGCTTTGGCAGTGTCAAATCCTAACGGTGGCATTGGAGTCGAAGGTTCAACTTCTGCATGTGGATACAAATGAGGACCATGTATAGGTCAATGCCAAGACACAGCTAGTGTAAATAGCGAGCGTACAACACAATTGAAATAAGATGAAAGTCTGAATCGCTGGCATGATGTAACTAACTAGCATGTAAAGAAACCAATGACTGTCGGCATTGGCGCTACACAGTTTTAGTTCAAGGAGTAGTGTAGATAGACACACGCGATGAGGAAGATTGTTGGGAACATGTAGATGATGCCCAACAAATATGAACAGACTCTACACATTGTTGCTTCACTTGGCCAAAGTAGAAGCAATACCACTTTATGAGCATGGACATTATTTAAAGGGTTGAGGACTTTGTTTAATGAACGAAATCTCTAATTAAGGGCTGAAGATTTTGAATAAAGGACGAGGACTCTGAATGGTGGTTGAAGACATTAGCAGTTGACCGAGGATATGGGATTATATCCGAGGATATTAGGAAAAAAGTTTGAGAACTTTGGTCAACGCCTGAGAACTCTAATTGAAAAGCTAGTCACCTATAATATTTGCGTAAATAGTTTTTCAAAAAGGAAAGTTAACTTTTAAGGTTGGTAGCTAATTGGTTGAGCAATTCAACTTTTCTCGACAAAATGACACTTCATAGAGTTGGTGGCAGATTTTTTTGTGCACGTAACCTACCTATTGATTAGGCGGCCGCCCGATCAATATTTGTGTATATATATATGCATGCTGGGCATGTGATGAAGGTGTGAGAGTGTGAAGAAAAATAGAAAGAAGAAAAAATGAGTAAGTATTTTACTCTTGTACTCTATTCTTTACTCTCCAAGAGTTTTTTGTAATCAGGGTTTTCGTAACGAAAAAATTTTATAGTGAAATTGTTTGTAAATTAAATATCCCGTGATTTTTCTATTTTATTTAAAAGAAAATTTTTTACGTAAAATTGTGTGTGTATTCTTACTCTTGTTCTCTCGTTACTTTGTCATGAGTGTTTGAGTGTCATTCATCATCATTCTCTCTCTGTTTTTGTCAGACTGACCAGCCATTTTCATCCCCAACACACATTTCACACAGGCTGTGCATTCAATCCTCCCTTCCTAGACGGTCCCCAATTCCAAAATGATCCAAAGGCCATCAGCCTTGTAGGCTACATTCCACATTTGCTTATCAAATGAAGGTCTTTCAAAGTCACCTTCATTCTCTGGCTTACGTAACCCTTGCCGTGCTACCAAGCTCCAATCCGTCTTTATTTTGGTGCCATAGGGAAACTCTGATATGTATTCAATCTCGGCAATCACCTGTTCAAGGGGGAATATATCTTCTTGATCAATATAATTACACAGTAAAAATAACAGCTTGATCTCCTTGGAAATAACTTTGTTTAGTAGAGAACAACAGGATATGAGCATATAGTCAGTCACCTACATAGGGTTCTTTACCTTTGGAAATAACTAGACCATGGTAGCATAGATCTCCGTTAAGAGTCTTCCAATTCTAAAGATATCGGGGGGATTGATTGATAAAAATATCAATATTAGTATTGATTATAATCATATCAGTATTAAATATATTAAATAATACGTATTCATATCAAATAAATTAAAAAAAATATTTTAGAGAATTGTAAGTTGATAAGACCGTATCGAAAAATTAAGGTATTGAGAAGCCTTAATATCGATATATATTGTCCGATATTTACATTTAATGACATCCTTTACAACATTGTGAAAGTTTTTTATTGAGTTTTAGTTCACTCCCTTATGAGCCCTATGCCAAATATACAATAGGTCATATAGAGGTTCTATGAAGTTTGCTCAAGTTGCAAATTTGCCATGAGATGAGTGCTTGAGTGACAAGTCCAGTAAGATTCTAGTAGCATACTGTGAGAAGGCAAAGTGTTGGCCGCTTGAGCATAGAATTGGGAGGTTTTTTAATGGTGATTGGGAGACAGCTACGAGCTAGCTACTTAAGTGGTTTTGTGAGATATAAAAGACCCCGATATGATATATAAGACATCTGAAATTATTTTCAATACAAAGAAGCGCCGTACAAAGAGAGATAAGAAATAAAAAGAGAAAAGATAAATAAGTTCGGCATCCAATTGATATCCGATTTGAGTTTCATTTTTTGCCAAAATCGGATACGTTATTCTAATAATATTTTTAGAATATATTACCATTAAGTTGCCTACTTTTCTCGTTGTATATTTTCTAATGGTTTGTTAGGTGTGCTAGGTTGTATTTAATTTATCAATAACTCAAATTGTAGTGAATAGATATTGGGGAGGGTTATATATTATAACTAGATACTATTATATAATATTTTTTTTAAAGATTATCTCGTGATTTTTTCTTTAGTTAAGAAGTGCCTTTTACATTAAATATTGTCATATAACTTGTATATATTTAGTTGCGTGATTTTTATTTCTTATACTTTCACAATATTAGGTGGCCTACGATTGATAGAGGATTTGGGGATATACTTTCATTGCACCAGTTATATGTATTTTTTTTAGAGAATCCTAATAGATGGTATCAAATAGCAGGTTTTTTCGAATTGTAAAAGCTATAATTTCCTAGTAACGACATTGTAGGATTCGCCATTTCATATTGAGTAATTTAATAGGCAGAATAATTTTATTTTTAATAAGAAAGAATGAGAAACTTTTTGATCTGTAAAAGAATGATAAAAGCACTGAGAAAAAAGGAAGAAAATCAGGAGAGAATGAAAAATGAGGAGAGAATGAAAAATGAGGAATGATAAGACTTGAGGAATCTTACAAATTGCATGATTAAATTATATTTTGTGAATAATACTCTTTAAGAAACTATCAATTTGCTGGATCTAATGATGGTTTGGATGAAACTTGAGGGCCGGTACAAATCTAAGTCCTTGACGAAGAGGTAATATGTGAATAAGAAATTCTATGGTTTCCGGTTATTAGAAAGGAGAAGTTTGGAAAAGTGCTTAGATGAATTTAATTGATATCGAACAATCATATTATCACAATACTATTATTTGGAAATAACATGCTTAGTTCTTGATGAGGCCATCGCTTTCTTATAAACGAGTCTAGGTGAAAAAAAATTGATGAGATTTTGGGAGAATCGAGTGCATTGATGTTAACTAGCAATCAGTGGTATAGGTGATTGAGGGAGAGATGCGGCAAATTTGAGAGGAATAACAACTGGTCTAAACTCAAGGATGTTGAATGCTTTTATTGTATTAAGAAAAGTCATATGAAGCAGGATTAATTTAAGCAAAAGTAGGAGGATAATAATGAGCGATAAGAGAGAAGGGATCACGGTGGCAACGAATAGGCCTCTATCGCAACCTACAAAGACTTTCTAGATGTTGATGCGGGGAAGGCGTAGAGCTTAACGAGCCATGAGACAAGTTGGTTGATAGACAACGGATCCTCATATAACGTGATATCAAAAAAGTCCCCATTACTTCCCATAGGCCTAGGGACTATGGGGGTATTAAATATGGATAATAATGGTTTGTTGAAAGTAATGGGCATCAAAAACGTTAACTTGCGGACAAGTAACGGGATAAAACTCATGTTAAGGGGTGTTCGACATGCTTCAAATGTCTGATTGAATTTAATCTCAACAAGGTAGTTTGACGAGAAAGGCTTTTGCACATAATTTGACAAATACCAATGGATGCTCACCAAATGCGCCTCGGTTATGGTAAAGAGAAGCAAGCAATCAAATTGAAATTTAATGAAAATTTCAGTTGCCAAAGATAACGCTAAGGTGATCGGCGACGATTTGGTCAATGTGGCAAAAGGAGGCCGATGAATAGTACAATTGTCATTCAAATTTATGACGCCCAATGTCTGGATCCCTTGAGAGGAAAGTTGCCATTAAGTAAGAATAATGGTTGCTGGAGTAGCGAAAGATCCCCATAAGTTCATGAGGAAAATTTATTAGATTTTTTGTCATTCCTTTATTAATTTCACATCAAATAGACAAGTTATCTGATGGTTTGCGCAAGATTCGTTCAAGCGGTGCTGGCTGTGAGATTGGCTCTTAAGAAATAGATCTGAAAGGATTTCCGATAGTATAATGCGAGAGTGACACAAGTTGGCCACTTGAGTACTAGGACTCAGAGGTTTTTCACTAGTGACCATGAAATGGCTACGAGTTAACCACTCAAGTAGCTACGTGGGATATGAAAGACTTCGATCTGAATTTTAGAGTATTTGAAATCATTTTTAATATAAAAAAGCGTTATACTAAGACAAGAAATAGAGAAAAGAAAGATATTCAACATCTTGTTAAAGTTTGATCCGAATTTCATTCTTCGCTAATGTCAAGGTACATTGCTCTTTTTTTTATTTCTAATACCTGTTACCGTTTAATTGTACGTTTTTTGTTATATATATTCTCTGGTGGGTTGTTAGATATGTTAGGATTTTATTCAACCAGTTATTCATTCAGGCTATAATAACCGGATCTTGGAGGTTATATATTATAACTAGATACTATTACAGTAGATTTTTCAGATATTGTTTCGTGATTTTTTCTTAATTGAAAAATATTTTTTATATTAAGTATGGTCATGAAATTTTTTTGTACTTGGTTGTGTGATTTTTGTTCATTTTACTTTCACAATGTTTAGCGGCCAATGATTTACAAGGGATTCGGGGGATTATTTTTGCTATGCCAGTTGTCTGTGTGCTTTTATTCCCAGGAATCGCAATATTTTTGTGTCATTTCTAATATCAAACATTGCCGCTTTTATCTCTTGTTCTGGGGCAGGACAACCCAGAAGCCGATTAACTTCAAAGTTAGACAATATCCATCTGAAATAGTAGCCGGATCAATCCATCCGGTAGCCATGGCTATAGAGCCAAGAAACAAAGGATAATAGCCACCACTAACTTCATCAGTTATGTCTTTCTGGCTTTTAGTTTAATACTTTCTTATCCAAGAAATGAACATATTTACATTCCACCTAGCCTTTAACAAGGGAAAAACAATATTTATTGTTATCTTCTCCTCCTTTAACCCATTCGGCCTTGCTTTCTGTTTAAAGAACAAATCCTCTACAATAAGAAAATCTTGCAAAACTTTTCTCTGATATCTTTCCTTCTCTATGAGTTGTTTGGCTAAGCAGCTGCTATTTTCTGAGTTTCCTGGAGATCAGCTCTGGCCTCTTGAGATATAGCAGGAAACGTGCTCCTGCTGATCTTCTCTAGCTCTTGGTTCGAAGACTCTGGTTTATGGACAAGAACAAACCTCTTGCAACAATAGATAGAAAGTTTAATGTAAAGTCCATTTATCACGGAACTTGAGAACATTTCTTCACTCAACAATATCATGAAACAAAACCATCCTAGGAGAATGATAGAGATCCCGGATTTCAATTTGAAACTGGTGTGTATTGCCCGTAACACTATCAATTTTGCTGCAAGCTCTGGATTCCTCATCTTATGCCCCTTATATCTCACATCACACAGCATCCACATTCTCCAGTTTATTGAATGATAATGGTTATCAGGATAATCCCGGTGCTTAGCTTTGACCTTCATTTCTAGAGCTGCAAACAAGGAAAGCTTATATTGAGTATGACAGCTTAATAGAACTTGTGGAAACGGCACAATGAGTCCATCTTCGAAAAAAGACCGGACACTAATTCCCAATCCTGGAAAATCAATCCTCCTGCTAGCATCCGAACTCCAAATGCTCATCTCCTATCTCAGTTACATCAAAATATTACCATCAGAAATGACAGATGGGTACCCCAAAAAAAGGCTGGATGAAACTCAATACTGATTCCAGCATTGACAAGTGTGGGAAAGCGGGATTTAGGGGGATTGAAAGGATGTTTGGATACTCTGGTTGGCTTGGAAATACTGACATCCTAACTGCCGAAACACTGGCAATCTGGCACACACTCCTTAGAGCCTTGAATTGGTTTTCTGCATACCATAAACAAAAATAAGAGGTGAAAGAGATTTCAGGAGATTTCTTTTCAAAAGATTTTTCTGATGGTCAAATCAGTAAAATATTTTAAATAATAAATAAAATAAATAAAAAAATATTAATATAGTTAGTGAGAAAATTTATTAGGTTTAATTTATCGAGCAAAAAATTAAGGCACAATTAGGCCGAGTGATCCATTGAGAGTTAAAAGGGTCATATTATTTATATCCTCTCTCCCTTCAGGCTATCTAGGCCTTATATTTATTTGGAGCCTATCCAGGCCATTACATCTGGGTTGGACTTATTTGCGCCTCAGATTGGGCAGGCTAACTTGAGTAGTTGTGATGCCATCCGGCTGGAGGATTTGGTAGCGGACCTTGAGTGGGCTCCGGCAACCAATGGCGATGTAATCTAGCAATTGCAGGTGTTGGGTGGAGGTTGCTGGCGCAGGGAGAATAGGTGCCGATACTGTTACGGCATGGTCAGCACAGGAGTTGGCGGCAGCAGAGGTGGCTTCAAGCTGGGTGCAAGCCTGGCTTGAATCCAGGCAGGAGGCACAAATACTGTCAGCGTCAAGCCTGGGCGTAGAGTCCAACCGTGTGGTTGGCGCCATCCAACTGTGGAGGGGGGCATGAATGGTAGTAGCGGCAACCTGAGCCCAGTGGATAGGTGGCGGCTAGCACTGGCAGGCGCCACAACGGTATACTTGGATTAGGGCAGCGACAAGATGTGATGGCAATAGGCGGCCAGCAGGGGACTTGGGGTGGGACGATGGTGGCCGGCGTGGCTGGCATTCGCCCAGCCTCTCTCTCCTTTCGTTGTGTTTTCACTTCTTTCTCCTCCTTTCTCTCTTTTGTTTTTGGCATGCTGACGGGTGCAGCAATGTCATAGGAACGTTGCAGTTTATCGTTAAATTTAAAATTTGACGGCCCCATTTTTTTTATAATAAAAAATAAAAATATAAAAATAAAAATATAAAATATATTTTTTATTTTTTAATAATAAAAAATACAAACTGTTGAATTTAAAATTCAACCACATCACAACGCCTTCGTTCTTGTTTTTGGCTCCTGATTTCACCCCTCCTTCTATTAAACCATTTTTTTTTTAATAGGCTAAGCTTAGCCAAGAGCGCTCAGTGATTTGGACAAAGGACATGGCAACGGGTGCGATTTCAAGGATGGTGCCACACTGGTAGATTCACACCACACCTTTTGGCAAGCGGCACCTCATGTCACGCTATAGCCTGGGCTTTCCCTAGGCCGGCGGACCTTTAATCACAAGCTTTGCTGATGCAACCTCAGTCTAAACTATTTTCTCAGGACGTCCAGTTGACGAGTGTAATTTCAATTGGTACCGATGCTGCAATTGGTTGTATAGTTAATCTTCAACGTCTTGTGCTAGAATATTCAAGTCAGGGTGATTAACTTGCATATTGGACCAGACAAGTTATTTTGGATTGGACCACCAATTTGAGTCTCTTTGTTTTTCTTCCATTTGACTTGTTTATTTTTTCCCATTTGAGTCTTCAATTTTTTCTATTCGGATCAATTATCGTGGGTCAACTTTATTGATACCCAACATATCTCCGCTTCCTTTTGGTTTTTTGATTTTAATTTTTTCTGTAAGCTCTTTCATAATATTCACCTCTACAAAAGCTCTAGCATAGGAGATCAGTTGTCTTCAGGCAACAGGAGTATCAGTACAGATACATTTGCCCAATCGACTCACAAATTTGCTCAAAACTTTCGCCCCCATCGTAGTGTTAAATCTTTATGTTGTATTTGGTTTAACCTTGACTAAGAAAAACTGTGGAAAGCTTTACATAGATAAAAACTATGAATATAAAAAGCATACAAAACTATAAAATGTATTTTGTTTGGTTTATATTATATAGAACTGTTGAAAAATTAATTTTTCTATATATGAGATGTTTTCCATTCCCTGGATATTAGAAGGAAATATGTGGAATCCAACTATGACAAAATGAAGTTAAAATTCTTCACAGTTTTCTATAATTTAATAACCTGACGTACTTTTAAAATCACTGAAATTTACACGCACACAAATAATTTTACACATGAAAAGAAGAATGCTAAATAGACCGTCCATTCGCGTAATTTAATCCATAGAGGTATAGTTATCAGAGTTTCTTCCAATCTCGGATGATAACAGATAAGCAAGCATGGCATAGCATTTTACCTTCAATCTCAGAGAATGCCCGATTAAAGCATTCTTTCACTAATGGATTTCATCTTTTAATTCTTCAAGAGGCGTCACCGCAGCATCATCTTCAACATGAGCAACAACGAACCAATCTTAGTAACATTTGCAACTCTCCTATTAAGAGCAACTACTTCAATCCATTCCGATCCATAGCATTAGTAGCAGGTTTAGGGTATGGCATTAAACTTGGCACCGATTTGTGCTTTGAGCGTCATCCTCATCTCCCAAATTAATCAGGCACTTTCGTTAGTCGCACTTTCAGCGTTCCGATTGACATGCTTCTAAGAAGCACTCTGCAGCGATCGCTCGAATCGATCGGGCCTTTGGTTTTCCGACTGCGCCAGACATGATTTTTCGATGATCCTCCGCCAAGGGTCAACCCTGATTTCGAGGAAAATCGATTACTCGTGTTTTTAGTTTACACCAAATTTAAACTACTGAGTTCAGACGAGTCATCGAAATTGACCTCAGATAGCTTGGCTTGATAATACTGGTACGTTATTACAATTGGAAAGCTTATTTTAATTTTTTTAAATTATAATATTTTAATATTAATTAAATAATTATATATTTTTTAAAATAGTTAAATTTATTTTTTAAAAGATATCAAATATTTAACATTAATCAAACTATTAGAATTAAAAATAATTAAATTAATATATTTTAAAAATAGGTAAATAATCTGAAATCATATGTTAGTGGAACAAGCTGCATCGCACAAACAATTTTCTTCTGGCTACAGCAGTTAACAAGTGACAGTAAAATTTCAATATAGTGTATTTATTTATAGAATATTAGATATTTTTAATTTAATAATTATTATAAAGTTTTATATAAGATTAGTACTTAGTCATGTGGCACGTGCTACATATTAATGATGAATTTAAACAGCGTATATGTAAAATTTATATGATATTTGAAAATTATTATGGTGATTTATATAATTTTTTAATGTTTTGGGTTTGATTTTTATTAATATAAAATACAATCAAATAATATCTTATTATATCCTCGATATGATTAATAAAAACCCGGTTGCATTCGTAATTGATGAATAATGTTGTGAGGGAGAGTGGCATTGCAACATGAATTTAAGTCGGATGCATCAATTAACAATAATTAAACCCAAATGGAATATTTCTATAGATGACAAAAATTCAAATAACCAAAATATTTGGTCAAATTTAATAAATTGACAAAAAATTAAAATAATATAATACCCACAAATAATAATAAATATAAAAATTGACTGAATTAAATTTTATTCACATCCAAGTAAATTATAACAACCTATTCAATCTAAACCTACCTACTAGAAAAAAACATCCAACAAATATCAAAAGTATTATAATATAAAATATGTACAAAAATCCAACGGATACAATATTTTTTAAATTATACAAACTATAATAAATTAAAATATACAAAATATCTCAATATAAGTCCTAAATTCAATTTTAAATATAATATAAATAAATAAATTTTTGTGTCTCTTCGGTCCAAATTTTATAAGTATTCAATACCCTATAATTTGAAATGTTAAAAACTATAGTAAATAATGGGACCAAAATTATATAAGCATTCTCCGGTCCAAATCATGTTTATAAAATAAAAAGAGGGACTAAAAAATATAAACATCCATAAAATTTAATTTGTTAAATGTTTCATAATCCAAAAATATGATTTCGTGTGCAAAATCTATAATATTTATATGACTGTTAAATAATAATAATTGTATGAAATCATTCAAAGTTCAATTTATATTATTCTAAAAGTTTCAAATATTAAAAGTCAAAAAAATTCAAATATCGTATTTGATGTGTCTATGGATCCAAATTTCGAACAGATTCGGATGATCCTCTTGTCGTCGCTCCGACTCCATTCCCTGAATCGAATCCTGCACACTACTAAATAGAACAGGAGGTCAGCGTGTCCGACAGAAAATTATCCCACCGAAAACACTCTAACGCTCAAGTAAGTAAAACAGTCCTCGAAAGAAAGAAATGAAATAGGGAGAGAGAGAGAGTTTGAGTATTTGATCCAGATATAAGAGAGACGTGAGGTCTTCTTGAATCTGGAAGGTGGGAAGACAGTAAACGGCCGTGAGGGCACGCTTGTTGCCTTAGGGTTTTTTGGAGAACGTGGGCGGCAGAGAAGACAGATCTTTGAGAGCACACGTTCGTACTGCAGAGAGCGTATGCGATTGAGTGGGTGGCTGAAAGCGTAATTGAGAGCACTTGTGTTGTGATATCGAAAGCATGCCTTGAATGATGATTCGATTGCTTCTTTTGTAACTGAGAGGGCGATCATCCTTCTTTAGAAGGGGTGATTGCCTTCCTGATCTGCTGGCAGGCCTGCCTTCTGGAGCAGATGCCAGTTGTCAAACTGATTGAGATTGTTTTCTTGTGTGGCGGCCAACAACATTCCAAGTTGATTTCTTTCCTCCTTAGTATATTACCGTTGGAGTGCCTTGGTTGGCAAGGAATTGGAAAAATCTGGCGCATTCCTTATACGGGAGGCGCCAATATTGCTAATATCCTTTTTGGCGCCAGCTGGGATTGTGGAATATCCTTGGAGAATTGTTGTTGGCCTTTTAATGATTGGTGAGCCTGAACGGGTCAGGCCTGTTACTGTTGAAGGGCTTCTTGGGGCCCAACGTGCAAAACGCGGACGGTCAACGCTTGAGTTGACCATCTACGTGCGTGTTGGCCACCCTAATGAAGGATATCCGTCGTCAGCCGCCAGATGTGCCATGGGCCTGAGTGAGCCGGGCTCATTACTGTAGAAGAGCCTCTTTGGGCCCAATGCGCGTAAGGCAGACGATCAACGTTTGAGTTGACCGTCTGTTTGGGAGTTGGTCGCCCGACGGTCAACGCTAGCGTTGACCACCCTAGGCTTTTCAACTCTTGGGCCAGTTTTTCAATTGGGCCGTTAGAGTGTTGACCATCATCTTGGACCTTTGACTTTTATGAGGCCAGCCCATTTTTAGTATACCCATCACTAGCCCCCATGCTGGTGGCCAAAAGTCTGGCCTCCAGTATGTTCATGATGGGATGCATTTTCTTAGTTTGAGGATCTCGTGAAAATTCGTAAAAAGCGTGAATGAGAGTTTGATCAAAATTGTTGACCGTTTTGGTCAACTCCGGAGTACCAGAATTGTTGACTGTTTTGGTCAATTCCGAAGTACCAAAATTGTTGACCGTTTTGGTCAATTTGAGGCCTTGGAATTGTTGGCCGTTTTGGTCGATCGAGTACCGGGAATTATTGGCCGTTTGGCCAATCAAGGGAACGCCGCCCCGACTTTTGGCGGTTTGCAAGGTAGAAAACGACACGTGTCTTCCTTTGATTAGGCGGAGATCCTGGTCATTAATGTGCTAGAGATCCGTCCTTTTGCAAGGGTCAGTGAGGAGGTGACACGTGGTAATCTTGACGGTGTCATTAATGAGGGTTTATGCGCAAGAGACCGTCCTTTTGTGGGGTCAAGTGAGGAGGTGACGCGTGGCAGGACTGACGGCGTCCTTTGTATGCTTGGCGCTTAAGTTTTCCTTTCGTATTTTGAAATCAATTACGCCTTCAAACCGTAGTCTTCTCCGTTCTCGTTTCTCAGACGAACTCTTCCAAAAGAAACCCTAACTCCCGCTCAATTATGGCTTTAGTCGCAGACTTTTTATCCATCTTGAGAGAAAACGATGTTAAGGCACTGTGTGTTGAATTTGATATTCCCAAAGAGATGGTCTGGAGGGTTCCGGGCGTGGACGACAAAGCCTTTTCTCCACCGGAGGGGTTCATCACCGTTTACGAGGCCCATCTGAGGAGTGGCCTTCGTCTGCCTTTGCCGGAGGAGCTAGAGTCGATCGTGGCAGCTCTACGAGTACCCATCGCTTAGCTCCATGCCAACGCAGTAAAGTACTTTTGCACTTTATGCATTTTTTTCCGAAGCTTGGCCAGAAATTTAGGATGTCTGGCGTTAAAGTTGTATTTAAAGTGACCCAGGGGGCGGAATGGATTTCACTCAATCCCCGTACGGGAATAAAAATTAACAAGGCTATTCATGATTCACTGAAAAATTGAAAAAATCGGTTCTTCTTTGTGAAAGTGGGAGAGAAATGGCCCATTGCGAGGAGCTGGGGCCGGGTTCCGGAGGTGTACCTTGGTACACCGTCTACGACGGAGAGCGCCTCCTACGCCTGGTTGACCAAGACCATACGACTTAACCCCGACGAGTTCAAAATGGACTTCTTGGTTTCCCAGGCGGAGACCAAGAAGGTTAAATGGGGGCCGCCATCACCAGCTCAGAAGCCGCACCCTCCGATTATGATGATGAGACCTGAAGACTCAAGGGGCGTGATCATCCGCCTAAGGCCCACTCAAAGAAGCTGCGAGAGGGTAGCAAGCACGCCCTCATCGTCTTCGCCGCACATTGACCATGTGGGCGCTCGGGATGCGGCGGATCCGACGCACCTCCGGTGTGGGGGAAGTCCATCGAGGATAGGGCCGGCAGAGGTCGGAGGAGTCATCCCCAGGCCTACCTGCGGCGAAGGTGGTTCTGTGCGCTGCACGGATGGAATCGCGGAGGAGCTCGCGACGCGCCCCGAGGTTCACGCATTTTTATGTGGAGCCGTTGACGAGTGATCCACCAAGAGCCGCTTTCAAAGGCAAAGAAGGAAAGCTGCGCGGCTACTCCAGAGGCTGCAAGGGAGGAGCCCGCCACTGCTGTTGATGATGATGAGTTTTTGGATCGTATTTTGGATGAAGCAGCGGCGTGCTTGGCACAAGAGGATGCTCCTGACCCGTCATCTCCCATTCCACCGCCAGCTGGACCAGACCTAGAGTCTAGGCCTGCGAGGCCCTTCAGAAAGACTTATAAGGTATGACTTCTGCAATGGCTCCATTGTATTTCTTTCCTCATTGTGTTTGTAACTCACACTTCGCTTTTGTCTTGTGCAGTCAAGATGGTTGATCTCAACTGTCTCCGGAAAAGTGGGGCAACACGATCGCATAATTGCGGATCGGGAGGCTGAGATCGCTTGGCTGGAGGCCAAGCTGGCCGCCTCAGGAGGGGAGCTCCGTGAGCAGACCGCTGCTCTTGAGGCTGTTATGGTGGGCGTGGAGGCAGAGAACGCTGAGCTGAAGGCCGAGGTTGCTCGCTTGAAGGAGGAGGAGGATCGACTCAAGGTGAGCAATAAGCGCATTGCTGACAGAGCCGCAGCCTCACAGAATGAGTTGGCCACCCGGATCAGCTTCCACGAGATCGGAGGCGCACTGCACGCCCGGCTGTTAGAGGGGCCCAATATTGGATGGCGCGTTGCACGGTTAGTCGATCCTGACTTCCCAATTGAGCTTATCAATCAGAGTAATGCGCAGCGCAACGTAAGGAAGATTTGGTGGGAGATCCTGAGACAACGGGGTGGTCCGCCCCGTAGCCTTGCCTTTTGTTTTTCTTTTATTTTTTTGAACTTTGTGTAAATTGTAATACACTTTATGAGCAATAAAATGGAAATTCCTTTCTAATTGGTGTCCACTGTCTTTATTGCTTTTTGTGTTTGTATGAATCATTGCATTGGGAGGCCAACTTGGTTGGCCGGTGACCGTTGCTTGGCCGCCTAAGAAGCTGAGTCCCTAGGTTTGGCAGGTGGTTGCGTTAACCATCCTTGCGGTGCTGTCCAAGTGGAAACTTGGGCAGCCAGCGTTAGAGAAAGAACGCTTCTCGTTACTGTTTGATCACGCTACCTTTTCGTTGAGAAGATTATTGTGTAGGGCGGCCAACCTGGTTGGCTCGCTGCCGAAAGAATAAGATGCTTAAGCTGGACAGGCGGTTGTATTAACTAGCTTGATGGCGCTGTGCAAGTAAAGACTTGGGCTGCCAATGTTGGAGAAGAAATATTTCTCCCTTCAATCATCGTTTACTGACGTTGCTGCTTCCCGAAAGAAGGTCGTCACGTGTGCCATACTTGCCCCCTAAGGTTTCTAGACCGCTATGGACCATTTGGATGACCAAGGTTTCAGACCGCTCATGGGTCACCTGGATGACCAGGGTTTCAGACCGCTCATGGGCCACTTAGATGACTAGGATTTCAGACCGCTCATGAGCCACCTGGATAACCAGGGTTTCAGACCCTCATGGGCCACCTGGATGACCAGAGTTTAAGACCGCTCATGGGCCACCTGGATGACCAGGGTTTCAAACCACTTTTGGACCACCTAGATGACTAGGGTTTAACGAGAGGGTGAAGACCTTCCCGACTTAGGGGCAGTCTAGGTCGGGTAAACCTGCAAGGCAAACACAGTTCATATGTATGCACACAAAGCCTAGGATTCTATATGCTAAGTAAACTCCTTATTTTACCGAATTAGAACAAGCATGCGAATGAATGCACACAAGTGGGTGAGTGCGTACCTAGGTTCCCTATTGGAAGTATCACTTGAGGTGGGTTGCGTTCCATATTCGTGGGACCAACTTTCCATCCTGGTTTCGGAGTTTATACACTCCGTTTTGCAGGACGACAGAGACAAGGAAAGGTCCCTCCCAGTTGGGAGAGAGCTTGCCTGTGGCCAGCTTGCCTGTGGCCTTGATGCCTCGTAGGACCAAGTCCTCAACGTCGAACTGCCGGGCTTTCGCCTTTTTATTATAGTACCGGACAACTCTGTGTTGGTATGCTGCTGTCCTCATTCTGGCGGCATCGTGGGCTTCCTCTAGCAAGTCTAAGTGTTCCCTGATTTTCTGGGAGTTGGTCCGTGGGTCGAAAGACTCCACCCTGAGACTTGGAAGCCCAATTTCGACGGGTATTACTGCCTCAGTCCCGTAACAGAGGTTGAAAGGTGTCTCGCGCGTTGGTTCCTTCGGTGTTGTTCGATAAGACCAGAGGACGGAAGGGAGCTCGTCAACCTAGGAGCCCCCAGCGTCCTCCAGCTTAGTCTTTAACTCGTGGAGTAGCGTACGGTTCGTGACCTCCACCTACCCGTTGGCCTGGAGGTATGCCACCGAAGTATGGACCAGCTTGATCCCAAGGCTGGTGCAATACTTAGTGAGGCGTTTCCCGTGAATTGGGTTCTGTTGTCGGTCACCACGATCTCTGGGACGCCGAACCTGCAGACAATGTTCTGGCGAAAAAATTCCAGCGCATTGTGTTTTGTGATTTTTACCAGCGGGACAGTTTCGACCCACTTGGTGAAGTAGTCGATGCCCGCGATGATAAACTTGCTTTGCCCCGTGGCAATGGGAAACAGGCCGAGAATATCGAGCCCCCATTGCACGAAGGGCCATGGGGCCTGAAGTCACTTCAGGCCAGCGGACGGCTGGTGGTGAAGGTTGCCGTGAAGCTGGCAGCTTTCACATTTCTTCACAAACTCTAGCGCGTCCTTCTTCATCGAGGGTCAATAATAGCCATGCCGCATGATCTTGAAGGCCAGGTTTTTCCCGCCTACGCGCAATCCACAGAGCCCGAGGTGAACTTCGCCCAGCGCATAGTCAGCCTCCTTAGGAGATAGACAGTGGAGGTACGGTGTTGAGTACCCGCGGCGATACAGCCGCCCATCGACTACTGTGTACCAGCCAGCTGTCTTTTTAATTCACTTGGCCCTTTCGGCGTCCTCTGGGAGTGATCCGTCGGCCAAGTATCTGAGGTAGGGCGTCATCCAGTTTTCCGTCTCGGAAATTTACATTGCCTCTTGTT
The DNA here is from genome assembly GCA_033239525.1 of Nepenthes gracilis. Classification (NCBI taxonomy): domain Eukaryota; kingdom Viridiplantae; phylum Streptophyta; class Magnoliopsida; order Caryophyllales; family Nepenthaceae; genus Nepenthes; species Nepenthes gracilis. The sequence continues at coordinate 5,056,639 of BSYO01000004.1, forward strand.
TCTCTATGCTGGGAGCATTCAGGATCTCCCGCATGTCCCTTGAATACTGTTCTGGGTTTTCAGCAGCAGTTGTTCTAGCCAATCGGTCTGCTTTCTAATTTTCAGTTTGAGGAACATGAACCAGGGTCAGTTTGTTGAAACCCTGGATGGCTTCCCTTGCTTTTTGCTAGGTACCTGGCCAAGGAAGGGCTATTCGCCTCGAAGCCCCCATTGACCTGGTTCACGACTAGTTCGGAGTCGCTGTAAACCATCAACCTCTTGGCGGAGCACTCTTTTGCTAATCGTAAACCAGTCAGAAGGGTTTCATACTCGGCAACGTTGTTGGTTTCCTGAAAGTCAAGCTTTAGGGAATACTTGATCTCGAATCCGTCAGGGGTCGTAAGGATCACCCCTGCTCCGCTGCCACTGTCCGTGGACGATCCGTCCTCATGGAGTGTCCATCCTGGGACCTCGTCGGGTTGTTCTTCGTTTTCTGCGGGCTATTTCTCGTAAATGGGGTCGTGGATTTAACGATGAAGTCAGCCAGAGCCTGCGCCTTTATGGCTGGTTTGGGCCTGAATTCGATGTCGAACTCACCCAATTCTATAACCCACTTCACCGGTCGTCCTGAAACGTCTGGTTTCTGTAGTATGACTTTCAGTGGCTGGTCACTAAGGACCACTATGCGATACGCCTGAAAGTATAGCCTCAATTTTCGCGCTGCGAAGATAAGTGCTAGGGTCATTTTTTCAGTGCGCGGATAACACGTTTATGGGCAGGTTAATGTTTTGCTTACATAGTAGACCGGCTGCTGGATATCGGATTCCTGGTGCACAAGGACGGAGCTGATGGACACTTCCGACACTGCCAAATAAAGGTACAGTTCCTCCCCGTCTTTGGGTGACGCTTCTTGATGGCGGTGGCGACATCGCTTCAATTCATTGAAGGTAGACTGGCAGTCAGCCGTCCACTGGAATCCGTTGGATTTCATCCCTCTTAGTATTTTAAAGAAGGGCTGGTACTTGTCACCGGACTTCGTTAGGAAACGGGACAAAGCCGCCACCAGTCGGTCCCAATATTTGGACGTCTTTGACGCTCCGTGGGGGAGCCATGTCAGCGAGGGCTTTAATCTTTTCTGGGTTTACCTCGATCCCCCGTTGGGAGACAATGAAACCCAAGAACTTCCCAGAGGCTACCCCGAAGACGCACTTGGCTGGATTTAGCTTCATTTGGTGCTGGCGCAGCACTTCAAATGATTCCTCCAGGTCACGTATGTGGTCGCCAGTGACCTTGCTCTTGACGAGCATTTCGTCGACGTGGACCTCCATGTTGCGACCAATCTACTTTTCGAACATCTTGTTGCCCAGTCGCTAGTAAGTTGCTCCAGCGTTTTTCAGTCCGAAGGGCATCACCTTGTAGCAATAGGTGCCCTGGTCCGTCATGAATGATGTATACTCCTCGTCTTTTGAACTCATTCGAATCTAGTTGTAACCCGAATAGGCGTCCATGAAGCTGAGCAGCTCATGTCCTGCCGTGGAGTCAACCAGTAAGTCGATCCTCGGCAAGGGAAAACTGTCTTTCGGGTAGACCTTGTTGACGTCGGTAAAATCAATGCACATTTGCCATCTTTCGTTGCTCTTTTTAACCATGACGATGTTTGAGAGCCAATTCGGGTATTAGACTTCTCTAATAAACCCAGCGTCCAGTAGCTTTTTCACATTCTCTCGGATGGCGATTAGCTTTTCGACGGAGTGGTTCCTCCGCTTCTACCTGACAGACTTTCGGTCAGGATCAAGGCCCAGCTTGTGGACCATCACCTCAGCTGAAATCCCAGGCATGTCTGCGGAAGTCCATGCGAACAAGTCAGCGTTCCGTTGCAGGAACGCAATCAGTTCAGCGCGTAGTGTATGAGTGAGCCGCCAATCTGCACACACTTCTCCGGTTCCTTTGGATTTAGTGGGACCAGATCTGTGGCTTCACCGGGCTGCGCCTGTTGCAGGGTGGTCTCGTCTCGGTGATCGAGTTCTCCCACAGTGCTAGTGCTGCTGCTAGAGGCAATCTGAGACATGTAGCATGTCCGCCCAATTATTTGGTCGCCTAACACTTTCCCAACACCGTAGGGTGTTGGAAATTTCATTTTGAGGTACGGTATCGAGGTAACTGCCCCGAATGCCGCCAGGCAAGGTCTGCCCAGTATAATGTTGTATACTGAGGGCAGGTCAACTACCAGAAAGGTTAGCATGCGACTTGCTATTTTCGGATAGGTGTCCAGGGTGACTTCCAATTAGATTGTCCCTTGAACGGGCACCGGTTCATTGTCAAGGCCGTATAAAGGTCATTCAGCAGGTTTAATTGGTTCATTTTTAAGCCTAATTTAAAGAATACATTCAAGTAAAGCAAGTCCTTAGAGCTACCATTATCAATAAAGACTCGTTTCAGCTGCTAATCTGAAGTGTCATATGAAACGAGTGCTGAGATTACAAGGAGATCAGCGCGGGGGGACATTACATGATTTGAGTCACAATCACTGAAGCTAATCGTATTATCTACTGTGCGCTACTTCTTCCTCCCAGTCTGCTGCTTCTTGCTGTCCACCGGGCTCTTGGCAGGTCGGATGGTGACCATGTTAACCACTCCTGCCGCAATCCTGTTCCGGGAAGGAGTCTGCTCCTGCCCCTCTTCTTCAGCCGTCCCTGAGTTCTGTCCAGGACTTCTAACAAACTTTGTGAGGTGTCATCTGCGAATCAGGTCCTCGATTTTCCTCTACAGTGCCTTGCAGTCCTTAGTTGAATGGCCAGCAGAGCGATGAAAGTCCGCGATAGTTATTGGGGTTTCCATAATCTTTCTTCGTTTGGGCCACTTGAGAATTTTCTCCACGGATCTCGCATGAGGGCGTTCGTGCGTGTCTGTCGAGGGTGTGGCGGTGGGCCCATAGTCTCAAGTTCACAGGGGGCCTAGTCCGCGCTTTAGGGGGTGTATTCTCCCCGTCAGACTTTCTCTTCCCTTCACCAGGGAATGATCGAGGCTGATCCGCCCGCTCTGGATGTTTTGTCTCATTCGCCTCTTTGCCTCCAGCGTAGGCTCTGGTGATGGATTCCACCTCGCGAAAGGTCTGAGGGTTCTTGTGGACAATGTGTTTGAAAAAGTCACCGAAAGTAAGGGTAGAGATGAAACTGCCCAACTTCATCTCCTCTGTGATCCTGGGGATCCTTCTGGCTTCAGCCACGAAGCGATCCAGGAAACGCCGTGGGTTCTCTCCCGGCTTCTGTTTTATGTGGGAGAGGTGTCATGGCTGTTTCTCTTCTTGTCGGCTCGAAGCATACTGAGCCAGGAAGAGGTCCATGAGCTCACAGAAACTGTTGACGATACCTGAAGGGAGGTGATGAAACCAGATTCGAGCGTCTCCCTTTAATGTGAGCCGGAAGCAGCGGCACATCGCTGGGTTTTCTAGCCCTTACAGACTTAGATGGGTGTGAAAGTGATTCAGGTGGTCAACCGGATCACTGCCCCATCGTATAAGTTAAGGGACGGCATCTTAAACTTTGACGACTGTGGACGGCTCAAGATCTCTACAGTGAAAGGAGATCGGTCCAGGTCGATGGCGCGCTCTTCCTCTTGGAACACACGGTTCAAGATCTTATCCACCCGTGGATCGCACGGCGACGTTTCGATCGTTTGGAGTTGAGGTAATCCCTCAACTTCTGTCTTGTCTGCGGGCGGGTTCGGGCCGGCTTGATTCCGAGTGGATCGGGCGATCCCGGAGGCTCGCTACAACTACGTGGTTGTTTTCTGTCCGAGAGTATCGGGAATTTCTTCTTTCTGGGCTCTCTAGCGGAGATGTACTCCCGAGAGTATCGGAAAGTTGTCCCATCGAAAATACTCCGACGCTCAAGTCAGTAAAAGAGTCTTCAAAAGGAAGAAATTGAAAATAGAGAGAGAGAGTTTGAGTGTTTGATTCAGATGTAAAAAAGACGTGAGGTTTTCTTGAATCTGGAAGGTGGGAAGGTAGTAAACGGGCGTGAGAGGCGCACTTGTGTGCCTTAGGGTATTTTGGAGGATGAAGGTGGTAGAGAAGGTAGATTTCTGTGAGCATCCGATCGTTCTAGGAAACGTATGCAACTGGATGCCTTCAAGAAAGCGTAGGTGGTCGAAAGTATGGAAGAAAGCATGCCCTTGATGGTAGGTCAAGGGTTTCTTTTGTAGCTGAGAGGTCGATCCTCCTTCTTTGGAAAGAGTGATCGCTTTCCTGATTTGCTGGCTGGTTTGCCCTTTGGAGCTGATGCCAGTTGCCATGCTGATCGAGATTGTTTCCTTGTGAGGTGGCCAACAACTTTCCAAGTTGGTTTCTTTCCTCCTCGGCATATTACCGTCGGAGTGCCTTGGTTGGTAAGGAATTGGGAAGATCCGGCGCTTTCCTTTTTTGAAGGGCGCAAATATTGCTAATGTCCCTTTTGGTGCCTGCTGAGATCGTGGAATATCCTGGGAGAATCGTTGTTGGCCTTTTAATGATTGGTGGGCCTAAACGGGTTCAGACTCACGTTACTGTTGAAAGGCTTCTTGGGGCCCAACGTGCAAAACGCGGATGGTCAACACTCGAGTTGACCGTCTGTGTGCGTGTTGGCCGCCCTTAGAAGGATATCCGTCGTCAGCCGCCAGATGGGCCATGGGCCTGAGTGAGCCAGGCCCATTACTGTAGAAGAGCCTCTTTGGGCCCAATGCGCGTAAGGCGGACGATCAACGTTTGAGTTAACCGTTTGTTTGGGAGTTGGCCGTCTGCCCGACGGTCAACGCCAGTGTTAACCGCCCTTGGCTTTTCAACTCTTGGGCCCGTTTTCCAATTGAGCCGTTAGAGTGTTGACCGCCGTCTTGGGCCTTTGATTTTTGTGGGGCCAGCCCATTTTTGGTGTACCCATCACATCCTAAGTTTCTGGCCAAGCTTCCGAAAAAAATACATAAAGTGCAAAGGTACCTCGCTGCGTTGGCATGGAGCTGAGCGATGGGTACTCGTAAAGCCGCCACGATTGACTCCAACTCCTCCTGCAAAGGCAGACGAAGGCCGCTCCTAAGATGGGCCTCATAAACGGTGATGAACCCCTCTGGTGGGGAAAAGGCTTTGTCGTTCTTGCCCAGAACCCTCCAGGCCATCTCCTTGGGAATATTAAATTCAACACACAGTGTTTTAACATCGTTTTCTCTTAAGACGGATGAAAAGTCTGCGACTGAAGCTATAATCGAGTGGAAGCTGGGGTTTCTTTTGGAAGAGTTCGTCTGAGAAACGAGAACGAAGAAGACGATGATTTGAAGGCGTAAGTAATTTCAAAAGTACGAAAGGAAAACTTAAGCGCCAAGCAGAAACCCCTCATTAATGACGCCGTCAAGATTACCACGTGTCGCCACCCCACTTGACCATGCAAAAGGACGGATCTCTAGCGCATGTGGCTGGGGATCTCCGCTCAACCAAAGGAGAGACGCGTGCCTTTTTCTCGCCTTACAAATCGGCAAAAGCCAAAGAGCGGCGTTCCCGGTGGCGCAAGGCGGTCAACATCGACAATTCAAATCGACCAAATCGGTTAAAAGCGGTTAACAATTGACGGTGCTTCGAATTGAACAAAGCGATCAACAAAGTCGATACTCAAAATTGATCAAAACGGTCAACAATTCTAGTACTCCGGAGTTGACCAAGACGGTCAATAATTCTGGTCAAACTCTCCTTCACGCTTTTTATGAATTCCCACGAGATCCTCAAAGTAAGAAAAGGCATGCCATCATGAACATACTGGAGGCCAGACTTCTGGCCACCAGCATGGGAGGCTAGTGATGGGTATACCAAAAATAGGCTGGCCCCACAAAAGTCAAAGGCCCAAGACGGCGGTCAACACTCTAACAGCACAATTAAAAAACGGGCCCAAGAGCTGAAAATCTCAAGGCGGTCAACGGTTGACCGTCGGGCGTAACTCCCAAACAGTTGGCCAACTCAAACGTTGACGGAAATGCGGCTACGCGCATTGGGCCCAAAGAGGCTCTTCACAAGAATGGGCCTGGCTCACTGAGCCCACGGCCCATCGGCGGTTGACGACGGATATCCTTCTAAGGGCGGCCAACACGCACGCAGACGGTCAACGCTCGACGGTCAACTTCGGCGTTGACCGTCTGCGTTTTGCACGTTGGGCCCCAAGAAACCTTTCAACAGTAACGAGCCCAACCCGTTTAGGCCCACCAATCATTAAAAGGCCAACAACGATTCTCCAAGAATATTCCACGATCTCAGCAGGCACCAAAAGGGACACTAGTAATATTGGCGCCCTTCAAGAAGGAAAGCGCCGGATCTTCCCAATTCCTTGCCAACCAAGGCACTCCAACGGTAATATGCTGAGGAGGAAAGAAATCAATTTGAAAAGTTGTTGGCCGCCTCACAAAGAAACAATCTCGATCAGAATGGCAACTGGCATAAGCTCCAAAGGGCAAGCCAGCCAACAAATCAAGAAGGCGATCACTCTTTCTAAAGAAGGAGGATCGACCTCTCAGCTACAAAAGAAACCCTTGACTCACCATCAAGGGCATGCTTTCTTCCATACTTTCGACCACCTACGCTTTCTTAAAGGCATCCAGTTGCATACGTTTCCTAAGACGATCGGGTGCTCACAGAAGTCTACCTTCTCTGCCACCTTTATCCTCCAAAATATCCTAAGGCACACAAGCACGCCTCTCACGGTCGTTTACTGCCTTCCCACCTTCCAGATTCAAGAAAACCTCACGTCTCTTTTACATCTGGATCAAACACTCAAACTCTCTATTTTCAGTTTCTTCCTTTTGAAGACTGTCTTACTGACTTGAGCGTCGGAGTATTTTCGGTGGAACAACTTTTCGCCGAACACACTGATCTCTTGTTCTGTTTAGTGGTGTACAGAATCCAACTCAGGGAACGGAGCCGGAGCCAAGACAGAAAAATCATCCGAATCTGTTCGAAGTTCGGATCTAGAGACGCATCAAAAATAAACAATAAAAATCATTTATATCCAATAATATACAAAGTAGGAGTGTGCAAAGATGGTATGCATGTACAATAAAATAATATATATTGGTAAAATTAAAAGATTTTAAAATACACTAAAAAAATGGATTTAAAATTACTTCCATTCTACTTATGTCTAGTAGATCTGATATAAAATGATTCCAAAATCCTCATCTTCTTACTTTTCTCTCTCCTTTTCTTTTTATTACTCTTTTTCTCTCTTCTCGTTTTCTTTATTCTCTATTCTATCTCGCATGAAATAGCAACTATAGCGCACAAACGCTTACATACTAATATCAGCACATGAACGTCAGTCATATGCATTTCAAACATCGTTTCCTCACAAAGGTATATACGACTGTTCCATCAAACACACATTAGGTACCACTACACTATCTAAACCGCGCACAAACATTTTATGAGTCATACCTTAGGCGTCACTATTTTGCCACAAACCCATATGAATGCTACAAAGGTGCAATCAAGCGTTCGGTTTTTACTTTAGGCACACATGAACGCGAGCAAGTTGTCCTTCATGTGTTGGCCTCGATTTTCAAAAATTAAATTTCGATTAAATTTTACAATATAATTATTTTTAAATTGATTCAAAATTATATTAATAATGTCATAATTGAATAATAAAAATTAAACATTATAATGTGCATATTAGGCGCCATATTTTCTGTTCAATCTATACATGAACATTCTATTAGTGCCAATCAGGCGCACAGCTATTACCATAAAGACATACGAGCTTGGAAACAGATGTCGTTAGGCATCTGGTCTCATTTATTATATAATTATTTTTAAATTAATTTAATATATATAATAATAATATCATAAATCTAAATAAAAAATATCAAACATTACACAATGATTCTTAAATGTTCTAATTTTCTTCGGTAAAAATGGTGCTATGCCAACAATAATTCCCAAAAATAATTTTATTCGCCAAGCTAATGCCAGCTCATTAACCACATTTCCAAGATGATAAACACAATTTGCATTACCAAATTCCGTAGACGTAATGTTATTGATTTATTATTGCTTAAATCATTTTCTTAAGTCAAACTATTCGTTTGATTTATAAGTCAAATAGCTGTCAGACTGTCATTATCGTTTTAAGTTAATTAAGATTTGCTTGGTATGACTGTAAATCGGCTACACGTTGGAATCCATTTTGTATAAATAAATATTATTATCGAAATATCATATAAATAATTAAAATACATAATTCCTTATTTTTTACATAAATAAAATCCGTACAAATAATATGACACCCATCCATCTTTTATCCTCCCAAACACTTAAAATATTTTTTTATAATTTAAAACTTTAGTGCCTTAATTAATTAAAAAAATTAATTAATAAGGTCGACTCAATTTAATAATTTAAGTACAAAAAATAATATTAATTTAGTTCATAAAGATGTAAATACTTTGACCTATTTTTAATGGATCAATTGTACAAGAGCACGGTGACGGGCGGAGCGCAAAGGATGCTGATTGGTCGTAAGCGTCACAGTCCTGTGTGTATAATTTAAAATTCCATGTTCACATACGCTCGTTGAAAATCTGCATGAAAATATCAAAGCCCCACAGTTTTGAAGTTTACTCACAGACTGTGACTTTAACCAATGTCACGAGACGACTGCCTGTTTATCCCCAATAAAAAAATTATTAAATAAAAAGAAAAATATTTGACCCTTTGTTTTTAATTTTTTTAAATGATTATTAATTTTAAATATTTTTAATTTAACATTTAATTACATAATATTAAAACTTCTTATAAATCACTCTATTTGTCAGAAGGAATTAATAATATTTTATTTTATTTTTAGAATTAAAAAGCTTTGGAAATCCTTTTAGCCATTTCCTTCCACGTGCAAAAGCTGACCGTGCCTTTTCATGAACTCTTTTCTATTCAAAAATGAAATTCATTATTTTGCCTATTTTCTCTCTCGATAGCGTCTAATCCAGTCGCCGTTTCCTTCTTGTTCGAACTCGTTTCCCTAATCGAAGTCAGGGCTCTGGAACGTCGCTTACCGTCTCTACCTCTCTGTATTCCCGTGCGTTTGGAGTCATGGCGGACGTAGGATCGATTAATAAGGGAATTCGGCTAGGTGATGAGTTGCTTTTCAGTTTTTTATTTTGTTTTATGCTAATTGAAAGCTTCGATTTTTAGTTTCCTTTTTATGCATAACTTAGACGTGCTTTGCCCCTTTGCGGTGGCTTTTAAGTGATTGCGTTTAGTGATTATCAGTTGTTCTGTTTCAATAGTAGCTACAAAGTTATAATCAATTGTCTGATTGTTTTGTTTGTTGAAGAATCGAGGCACTGGAGTTTGAAACTTAGTCAGAGTGAAAGAAAGAGCGAAGGCTAGAGAATTCGCTCAAAATGCATAATGCACTGCTTTATTGAGGTTCAAACTTCATTTTTTTGGGTACAGAAGCTCACATTCTAAATATATATTTCAACAAAGAAAAAATCGTTTGAAAACGAGTTGATTAGGTGTGTTGGACGGAGGTGATTTTCATTGTTGGAAATTCTAAGGTTTATGTGAAAAAATTACTCTGTTACATTACACATAAAGTAGGGGTCGAAATGCCCGTGTTACTTTGTTATTTATTTGTTGCACTCAGAAATGACTCTTGTGAGTCCCTTGTAGGTGGGATCCCATGAAAATGGCACGTTGTTTATATGATCATTATGATTCTGGTTCTGCCCACTTACAAATGATTTTGTGGACGTTTATTGTTCACGATTTTACAAGGGTTAATGTTTTTTTTTTTTATAATGACGCCACATCCAATTTACCATGCACTCATAGTCCCGTTGTAAGGCTAACTTGGTCTTACCACATCCTTCCACAAAGTCCAGCAAATTTGAAGGTTGAGGAAGGTAATGGACTACAGAGAAGAAAGCACACAGGCGTTTGAGAAGAAGGAAACTTCCATTGTTAAAGGGAACTTTAAAGCTTGAGCTTGTAGGCAGGCTGATAACTTCACATGTAAAGAAGGCCCCTCACCTATATGTCATCAGCTGAAGCTGTCCTCAAATTCCACCAAATCATAGATGTTGCAATTAGAAGGAACAAGAAGATATTTAGTAGTACTATACTGAATTTGAAAGTTCTAAGCTCTGAACAATTTGCCAGCTATGAACAAGTTATTCAATGCTTAATTTACCTCATTTCTTACCATATACAATTTCCCTTGTAATAAATGGTTGGTAAGATTATGTGGCCCTGGTCGTTGTCTAATCCCCAATGTTAATAAGTTCTTCTAGTCTCACCATCTGAGATACTGCTGCACTGACTGATTTTCTTTTCATCATCGATCTGTTTACCTCCTCTCAAGATACTCATGTCTATGTCTGCTACCCCTGCTTGCAGTACCTTGGAGTAGTATTTAACTTGAAAAAGCACTTTTTGTGCTAACGTGAACAATCAAGTTTCGACCCTGATAAAAGTAGCGGAAGCAATAAAAATAAATATCTAATACATGTAAAGAATATTTAATTCTAGATGTTAATGATACTTAACAAGCATGCAAAGTATATACGAGTATAAGCAATAATGAAAAGACACGATTTTTGGTGATGAAGGGAAAACTCGATACCCACGGTAATCGAGAAAAACCCTTCGGGTTTCAACGGCCAGGGAAGCAATGCACTATGAAAATCAACTTACAGATCGGGTGGTAACGACGCGCTAATCTAACCGACTTACTTCCGTCTTGTGATCCCTACCAAGGAACTCATTGGATTTGCCCGCGGCAACGGAACCGGACACCTTCCGGTCTTCACGTCAATCCTCCCTCTTTAGCCACTTGAATTGCCGAACACGATCGAGTCTCTTTCTTCAACGCACCGACGTCTCCAACGAAGGTAGAAGGATGTAAGATATTTAAAACGGTAAAGAGAAAAATGTAGAGAAAACTATTTAGATCATGAGGCTCAAGATTGTAGCTTTTAGTTTTCTCAAAAAATCAAGACCAATGGAGTATGAATGAGATTCTTCTCAAGTGAGGCACAAAATTGGTTTGTCGAAAATCCCTTAGGGTTCCAAAAACATAAGCCAAGTATTTATAGAGGGCTCAAAATTTGCATTTAAAAATTTGCCCGTTGCCTTGGCGCCCGAGCACACGGCGGGCGCACAAAGGGTTTCCAGAGAAATCCTACGTGCGCTAGAGCGGGTAGAGGGCGCACATCTAGCGGCGACCATTCTGGATTTTAGGCTCGAGCGGGTAGCAAGCGCAAAGCAAGCGGGGGCTATTCTGGTTTTTGGGCTCGAGCGAGTAGCGAGCGCACGGGGAGCGGGGAGGCTTCAGACGGGCTCGAGCGACTGGAGGACAGAACGGACTGTAACTTGACAATCCACAACCCGACATTGATTCAATAATACATATGGTCACGGAATATGCCAATTAGACAGATGTCTCTAACACAACGAACTCCCATTAAACCCCTTTTTCTTCTTTATGTTTTGTCTCTTCTGTATCATCGATAGATAGTCTACTATCACAGGTTTATCCTTCCGTTTATGCTAAATGACCTTCCAATTTCATATCAGTCAGGCCATCAACTTGAAAGGTAGTCAGAGATTTCGCATGTATCCTTCTCTGTCACTCTTCTGCCATGCAATTCCTTTGCCTTACCATGACTACCTTAAAATCTCCCATAACTACTGAGCAAAAAAAGGTAAGGAAAAGTCTCTAATGAGTTTAATTGGCATCTGTGCCAGTGAAGAGGAACATACATTTCAGATACTGTTTTGGTTGGAATCTTCTTGTCCATCGAAGAAACTCTGTTGAATCTTGAATCGTTTTTCTTTAGTTTATTTGGTTCATACTTCGACAATGCACATGATGCCAGCATATTTTATATATTGTTGTGGTATTCTGTGTGGCAAAAACTAGACCATCCATGGTTCTTTATTTTGTGCTCTCATTGGTTGGTTCTTCGCCATGTGTAGCTTTTTGCCATTCTTATAATTAATTTATACACATATTTTGTTTTCTGGCTCTCTGCTTGATATGCAGACATACAACAAATACAACTAGAAGCTCAACATCGATGGCTGCGCCCTGCTGAAATTTGTGAAATTCTGAGGAATTACCAGAGGTTCCATATCTCTTCAGAACCTCCTAACAAGCCGCCGAGTATGGCTCCAGCTAACCAATTTTGTTTTCATCTACAAATTTTCCTGTCTTTTCATTGAATTATTGGGTATGAGTCTGTGTTTTCTCATGAGTTTCCCCAAATGAAAAAAATTGGTGCAACAGCCCTTCCTTGCTCACAAACTGTGTGGGGCAGACAAAGTAGGAGGGGAACTGCCCCCGAAAGTTAGAGAAGAAAACCTTTTCTGTAGAACTTATAGGGAGATCCCTATTCAAATCATGGAAAGATTCCCTTTCTGGTGTCTATGATGTACAGGCAGAATATCATGCCTTATCCCACTCATCTCATAGGCTGAAGCTTTAAGCTGGTTTGCCCTTAAACATGCTACAACTTTTAGATGTTGCTTTTTAAAGATTTTTAATCATTCATGAGGCCCATTGAGCCTTGGGCTATACAACGTTGGGAGCCTGTCTCACCCTCAAACCTGATCCCAATGGGATTTGATTCCTTTCTCTCGGAATTACTTTAAGGGTTTTGCCCAATTATAAGATTTTTTAGGTGCTTGTATCTTTATCTATTTTATGTTGCAATTTAAGAAAGTATTTTTTTTTTTTGACATAATCAAGTGAATCATGAAAATATAGGGCAAGTTATATGGTAATAAATTTGAGATCATATTTCCAAAACATCAATACTATAATGGCACTAGTTAGAAAAAAATGTTTTTTATAAGCTGATCTTTTGTAATTTCTGTTATTGTGAGGAATTCATGAAGCTTTAGGTCAAACCCTTTATTAGTTCTTAGTGCGTCACCTTAGCTTGACAAATATATCTTTGATCAGGTGGCTCGCTCTTTCTTTTTGACCGGAATGCCTTAAGGTACTTCAGGAAGGACTATCACAACTGGAGGAAGAAAAGAGATGGGAAGACAGTAAAGGAAGCTCATGAAAAGCTAAAAGTGAGCAAATGTAGAATAGATCTTTCTTGGTTTCAAAAAATGCATTTTGTGAGAGTAATTTTGTTGGTGAACTTTATCATACAGTTGGATGATGTGATAAGCATTGCAAGGCTTCCTCCAATATACCTTCTTATCTGATTGCTATACTTTCTCATTCTTTTCTAAATGTACTTTTTTTTCCTTGAGTAATTACTGAGAGATCTCGCCCTTGAGCGATTATAGGTTGGAAGTATTGATGCGCTGCACTGCTATTATGCCCACGGTGAAGAAAATGAAAATTTTCAAAGGCGCAGCTATTGGTTGCTTGAAGAGTATGTGCAAAGTAATCTCAATTTTATTTATATCAGGTCTTTCTCTATATGTGATTCAATTTTGGATGCTGCTGTTTACTCCGTTCAAAGCTTTGGGCTTCATTGCTCCTCTTTTTCCTCTCTAAATAATTTCCCATGTAAAGAATAATTATTGCTCCTATTTGATTTCCAGTTGAGTTCCTTCTCTTCTGAGTTCTGAACCTCCTTCTTGCTATAGTATCGTTGCAATCACATATCCTGAAATTTGAACTGTTTTTCTGGTATTTCCAATAGTTATATGTCTTGAATTACACTATTTCAGTGGTTGAATTGGAAAATTGTGATGTTTCCTCTCCTTGACAATAACATTGCTTGCCTGCTATGTTTAGGAAGTATCTTTTTATGCTATTATTATGTTCTATCTTATCAAGTTATCTAATGTTGCAGGGACTTTATGCATATAGTTTTTGTGCATTATTTGGAGGTGAAGGTATGTCACTTTTTTGCCGAACAGGATCTTATGTAATGTATGAGAAGCACTTAATACATGCAAACTGTTAATCAGCAACCTCAAGCTAAAAGCAAAGTTAAGATATTGTGGTCAGATACTCTGCAATATTACTTCACTGGAGCTGTTTTGGACTTGAAATTTGTAGCAGTCGATCTATTCCACCTTCTGAACAATATGATTGAGGAGCTTCTCTATTTCTTATATCTTTTAAATGTCACATTTTCCTGACTAATTGAACATTTGAGTGTGGTTGCCAAATATTTTTGTTGTTAATGAGATGTAATAAATTTCCAATAAGGGCCAACCAACAGAGGAATACAGATTTATTTATTTTGCAACTTACATATATGGGGAATTACCTGGTATGAACCCAACACAAATCTCCATGAACTTTTCCATTTTCCAAACAGAAAACTTCTTACGGAGGTCCCAAAAAAGGAGTGAAAGTTTGGATTACAATATCCATGTAAGAAGTTTTTCCAACAATGAACCATCAAACAAAACAATTATGTTTTTAAGTTGACGGTGGATGATGTAATTTTTCAACTCATAAGGTGCCTGTGGAATTTGCTACTGCCTTTTATGTATTATGACATGATGTCTTCACGCAGCATTTTCTCAACCGCTTTGTGGATTTCCTCTCACCTGTTTGTATGACATTAGCTTTGATTTCTGGAAAAGATATTGCCAAATACTTTATTGAGGAATCCTTTTTTAATGGTTCTGAAGGTTGGAAGTTTTAGCCATGCTAGTGTATAGTATGGTGAAATATATTCATAGCATTTGAGTTAATCCACACGCTTATGCTTAATATGCTTTTCTTTGCTTATCACCTTGATATGTTGATCACTCTCTCCCCCTCTCCTTAAAACAGGGTAATAAAAGTAGCATGAGAGAGATTGAAGCTATGAGAGCAAGCTCCCAGACAACTAACTCTTTGTCAAGCAGCTTTTCCAATCATAGTGAAGCTCCTCCTGCAAATGCTGGATCACCGAGTGTAACAAGCTCTCTGACTTCAGCATGTGAAGATATCGAACATGGTGATTGCTTTCTTGAACTGAAAATTAGCAGTCTTGTTAAGTTCATCACTTTCATATATTGTTACCTAGTTGCTGATGTTCTGTTTGGGTAAAATGGCTGACATCCATTGGTGTCTATTCTTATAACTTCCTATTGGTCAAATATGCAAGTGGAAAGTCTCAACACTTCCATCCTTTATTAAGTAGAATTGACATTGCTTTTACTTTTCCATGAAAACAAAATCATTCTAAATTTTCTTTGACCTTCTTTCACCAAGGATGCCTTGTAAACTGCTACCATCTATTCTGATACAGAGGACAAACACCAAGAAATTCCAAATTTACTGCATGTGTTAACCTTCCGCATGCAGAGGATGGTTTTTGAAATGAGAAGATTAGTGCCAGCTCACGAGCTTTAAATTTCCGCTTACCTCTCCATATATTTTTGTTAATAGTCCTCTGTTTATGGTGTCATTATCATATAAACTGTATTCTCTTGTATCGCTACATTTTGTCCTTTATTCACATTCCATAGCATCTGCATTATCTTCTTTGCTTTGATTTCTAGATAGACGAATATAAAGTGGTTCAATTCTCGGTTGTAGTTCCTGGGTTGGACTACGATTCGCTTGCTCAAGGAGGAGGTAGAGGTGATGATGCTGTTCAGTCTACAACACCTGACTTGGAAATCTGGGAAGAGGTCTTTCAGCGATGTACAAGGGGTTTGGAAGCTGGATCTTCTCATCCATTAATTCCTTCCCCTCTTCCTGCTGGTTCTGGAATCACTGGTGAAGATGATGGGAATTTCTGCCAGCTTTTAGGTGGAGACATAGCGAGCAATTTAGGATCTGAAGGTCCTTTGATCAAATCCAACTTGCAGGTAAAATATAGTTTCTGGCTACAAGTTAGCATTTGGAAAAATGTTAGTATTTTAAAAGCATAAGGGCAGATGGTTTTGCAGACCCTGGTGTTGGCAGTACTACTAGTTGAACTTCTCTGTGACTTTTTCTCAACTTAAAAATTACAAAGCAATATTGCACTCAACTATTTTAATTGCAGCTACTGAAGAGATCCTCAGAATTGCTCATGCTATAATTGTGTTTGCTAAATATTCATGAACATTTTTCTTGCAGGCAAACTTCTTTAAATGTTTATGATGATTATTTATATCTCTTCCATGACGGAATCAAACTGTCTCAGTGGCTTGAAAAGCTTTATGTTTGATTAATAGCTTTCTGTGTACGTCAATATGACCCCAGTGAAATTGATTTTCCTTGCAGAAGAGTTGGCTTTATGATTATTTTTTCTTCATCATGATATTTAAATGACTTTTTATATGCTCCTATACAAATTGTGAGACATTCAAATTTTTTTAAATAGCCTGAATTTTTTGGTTGACAGTGGAGTCTTGCTCTTTGCCCAGGAAAACATTTCTGTTACATTTTTTTCAAGTAGAAATCAAGATTAGATTTGATAGTTACAGTTATTGCTGGTGCATTTAAGAGAGCAGAATTCCCTTAACATTCTTTTAGTTAGGAGTATTTATTACAAGAACAGAATGATGTTTACCCTTGTACAAATGTGTTAGGCAAGACAATCTTTTATCCCCCTCTTTTGGAATGTCATAGTCTAGGCTAGAATGAGCCCAGTCTTACTAAATGGCAGGACTGTTGATCTTCACGGAGAATTATTAATGGTAATTAAGTAATGGTTTGATAGATTACCTTTAATACTCGCAAAATACAGCGAGCTCCAAAATATTTATTAAAGTTAGAGATTGCGTGCAGTTGATATGCTCGTGAGAAAGAAGGTTAATGCAACCCATCAATGAACAGACATGTAGAAGTGGAATCTCTCTCTTTTCGTTTTTTCACTATTGCGAAATGATCTAATTCTTCAAGTTAAAATTGAGAACCATATTTGAATAAGGAGATTGATCCAAATATCAAACTACACTATTAAGAAATATATTGAATTATATTTTATTTCATGCTAGCTTATGTTCTGGGTTCCTGATCCCATTGCACACGTTGGTATGATCCATGTTCCCAGTAACCTTGGATCATATACACATTGCACGGCATCTAAACATTAAACAACAGTTAAACAATAGATATATAAGAGCGTTCCTCTCGTTGGGATTAGGATATATCCCTGTCTTTGTATCTTGAAACTGAAGTGGATGGTAAAGTGTTCAAGCTTGTGATGCAGATGGGCTTGCTGACATGGCAGTTCATGGTAATAAAGTATTTGCATAAATCTTATTAACTCACTCAATGGCCTGAATGCTAAGATGTCTTAATGGGACTCAATTTTATTACATATCTCAAAGTCTTAGTATCAATAATGCTGTGAATTCTACAGTTTAATAATGAAGATGAGGTATTTATGTATCTATTTTTTAGTGGGGGAACTCTTGATGACAACTTGCATATTGCTTATAAATGATTTTCTGTGCATGCCCTGCAGAAAAACATTCGAATTGAGCTTCCAAGTGCAGAATGTCATGGTGGTCCATATGGAGAAGAAAGTTCTTATCCTGTGAAGAAGCCATTGCTGGGAAGCATTCAAGCGGCGGAGGGCTTGCAAAAAGTTGACAGCTTTTCCAAATGGGCTAGCAAAGAACTAGCAGACGTTGATGATTTGCATTTGGACTCATCTTCCAATTTGTCATGGTGCAATATCGAAGGCAGTAGTGCTGCCGTTGATTCTTCAATTACCCCTGGGCTACAAATGGACAATTATACAATGAGCCCATCTATATCCCAAGATCAGCTTTTCAGTATAGTTGACTTCTCACCAACTTGGGCATACACGGACTCTGAAACTGAGGTACACTTTTTTTTCTATTGTATGCAAATGCCCTGCTGTATTGTGTATTTGATTTTGCATCTTTCATAAATTCTTCAAGGATGGAAGAGAGCTTGGGGACATTATTTTTTTGTTATTACTGTCATCTCCTGTTTTGATAGCAGGTTCACATCACTGGAAGATTTCTGAAGAGTCTCCAAGAGGAAGCTAAATGCAATTTGTCATGTATGTTTGGGGAAGTGGAAGTTCCTGCCGATGTTTTAGAAGATGGTGTTCTCTGCTGCTATGCTCCTCCACTCAATGCAGGGAGGGTCCCTTTCTATGTAACTTGCTCAAATAGGTTGGCGTGCAGTGAAGTGCGTGAATTTGAATATCGACTAGAGCCATCTCGGGTAGGCTATAATCGAAACATTGAAACAGCAAGCATTTCTAGTAGCGGCGTGAATGAGATGGTTCTTCGTGAGCGACTTGAAAGGTTATTGTCTTTGAGATCATCTGAGAATGTGTATCCCCATTCTAATGATGATAGCAAGAAACAACAGATGATTAATAATATCATGTTATTGATGGAGAATGAGCAAGGCTGTGAGATTCTAGAAGTGACATCAGATGATGATTCATTTTCCAAAAATGTAATGAAAGAGAAGTTATTTTTGTGGCTGATTGACAAATTGAATGAAGATGGAAAAGGACCTAATGTACTGGATAAAGAGGGACAAGGTGTGCTGCATTTGGCAGCTGCTCTTGGTTATGATTGGATTATACAGCCCACTCTGGAAGCCAGGGTTAGCATTAATTTCCGTGACGTGAATGGATGGACTGCCCTTCACTGGGCTGCATTCTGTGGCAGGTAAAGAAACCTTTTTTTTTTTAATCGTTTGAGGTTTTAGACTTCTCAAATGTTTCATAATTTGGTGTTGTACAATTGCTATCTTGTGAGGACATTTGTGTGTACCCAGTATTTTTATGTAAGCCATATTTGCAACTGCTGCTCGAATTGGAACACGTTACATTTTTATTTAGATTGGCTGTTGCACAGCACTATTGTTCTCTTTATGATCACCTCAGATCAGTTAAAACCACTTTATGGGCTTTATTTTTCACCCTGAACAAGGAATTTGCATGCAATTTTCTTTTGCTTGAGCTGCCATGTGGATCGAATGATGGGAAGTACTTGGGAGCATGATTCTGGCAAGAAATAATTGCTATCTGTTCTTATTTAGTCCATATTACCTTCCGTTGATGTGCCTTTGCCTTCTTACCCTTGTCATTGTCAGAGAGAAGACTGTGGCTCTTCTTGTTTCACTGGGTGCTGCTTCTGGAGCATTAGCAGATCCATCACCTGAATTTCCTTTGGGTAGAACTCCTGCGGACCTGGCTTCAGCTAATGGATACAAAGGAATATCTGGTTTCCTTGCTGAGTCTTCCTTGACTGCACACCTTGCTACCCTTACAATTAATGACCGAAATGTGAATGGTGAAGCAGAAGATTCAATTTCAAAAGCTGTGCAGACAATCTCACAGAGGACAGCAACTCCAGGTGACGAAGGTGATGCATCAGGTGATTTGTCACTGAAGGATTCGTTAGCTGCTGTCTGTAATGCTACTCAAGCTGCTGGCCGTATCCATCAAGTTTTTAGGATGCAGTCCTTTCAGAGAAAACAAATCAGTGACTACGCTCGTGATGAACCTGAGCTGACAAATGAACGTCTTCTTTCTCTCATAACGACAATGATACAGAAGTCTGGACAAGATGATGTGCAGTCACATTCTGCTGCACTGCACATACAGAAAAAATATCGGGGTTGGAAAAAGAGAAAAGAGTTTTTGATCATCCGTGAAGGAGTAGTCAAAATCCAGGTGCATCAGTATTTTCCTATATTTAGTATCTTTAACTTCTATTCTTCCTTGCTCCCCGTTCCCTTTTTTCCAGTGCTTCCTATATGCCGTTGCATTCATGATTCTAGGTCCAGTGCTTCTTCACTTCCTCTTAACTTTTGACTGGAGAAGTAATATTTTCTGAAACTTCCACTTTACTCCCTGCGGTGGTGAAGTGGCTGTAGGAAAGCGAAATACCACTTCTGGAAATTGAAAATGTGGAGGAATCTGCAAATTTCCAGAAGTAAGAAATAAATAATCAAGAAAACGTGAAAGGAGAGAGCTATCATTCCTTTTGCTAGTTTACCCTACAAGATTTCTGTTGTTACCTGTACTCTCACATCGGCCATTTAATTTTTCATTTAAATGCAAATGATGGTGTTACACCCACTTGAGCTTGCCAATGGCCTGGATACGATCCCCATCAGTTCCCTCCCCTTCTCACCCTTCCCAAAAAGGGAAGAAACCTCAGTAATTTGTAAAATTTTAGGTTTGAAGGAATCAAAGATAGCAAAAATAATCTTAACCACTAAAGTTTAAACTTTCTGAACAGTTTTCTTGTAGCCCAATGTGATTATTTCCTCGTGGTTTCAAGGCCCATGTAAGAGGCCACCAGGTGAGGAAACGATACAAAACAGTGGTCTGGTCTGTCGGGATTCTGGAGAAGGTGATTCTGCGCTGGAGACGCAAGGGGGCTGGTCTACGTGGATTTCGTTCAGATATGCAGATTAATGGGCCCAGCAAACAAGGGTTGCCTTCAGAAGACGATGATTATGATTACCTGAAGGAAGGTAGAAAACAAAGTGAAGAAAGGTTACAGAAAGCCCTTGTTAGGGTCAAGTCCATGGTTCAGTACCCAGAGGCACGAGCGCAATACCGTAGGCTGCTGACTACAGTTGAAGGTTTCCAAAAAATGCAGGTCCGTATCACAACTATGTATGCTCTATTAAATAACTAGCTTGCTACATGATAATACTACTATGTTACAAGTAGATCCATTTGGTACAAGTCTGTATGGAGGCAGCCCATCGGAAGAAGATAAATACAACTACTTGGAACATGTCACGCACTTGTTTCCTATAGCTATCCCCTCAAAAAAAAGGGGTACCTACCCATCTTCAGTGCCTCTCAGAATCTATGTCGCTTGTGATATTTTTCAAAACATGTTTGAATTTCCATCTGAGTTAAAACCCATCCCATAGGTTGTGAAGCAACTAAGCCTGTAGAGTAAAACCGTACCATAAAACCCAAACATGGCACAACAATGAAAAAAATGGAGTGCAAGCTTGAGAATTTACCATAGTGTTCATATAGACATCTCACTTCTGAAAAAAAGCCTTTTTTTTAAGATACCACATATTCCTTATCTCCAAGAGTATATAGATCACATAGTAAGCCATGAAGGGGTATATTCCCAAGTTTTGGTGTAATTGGGGGTTACAGATAAAGGATGGTGTTCAGACTTGTAGCATAAATAAGTGGCTTCACTCATTGTAGGGGCAATATCGAGATTCACTTATTTTCCCTTTTGTCAGCACCTTAAACCTATTTGGACAATTTGGGAATGTAAATCTCAGCGTTCAGTAGGTGATTTTGGAATTTGAAGTAACATTGAACTGTTCATATTTGTGTCTCCTATTCTCTACCTATTCACAATATTGAATCAATATATATTCAAAAATATAACCTATGATTACTTTGTTTCCTGCTTTGGCCAAGTCTTTTATTTAATTTTTTTTTTTTTGGAGAAAATTCCTCCGTAAACCACGATGGTTATTGTGTGAGGAATTATTCAGACTCCATTTTGTTTTTTTTCCCCAGCAGCACTCGTGCAGTAATTTCTCAAATACTTCAGAAAGCTTACCTGTAGAAGGCGAAGATGACATGATTGATGTGGGTGAAGCCAACATGATTGATGTTGATACATGGCTTGATGATGACAATTTCATGGCTATAGCATTTGATTGAGAGCCCGCTGCCCTGATTTCTTCATGTGGTGCATCATCGGATGGCTTCCTACTGTTCTGACATGAAGGTAATGTTTTGGTATCAGATGTATATACAATAGATAACTGATTACTGATCCTTTAGAAGACTCTATAATATGTAGGGTGCTCCACTTAGTAGCCATAACATTATAGGACCTCCCTCCCAAAGTTCAAGTATTATAGGAGACATTTTATTCATTACAAACTCACATTGAAATGGTCAAATACTAGATGGTAGTTTTGGGTGACTTCAAATTGATGGGATGTTATGTCCTATATAATTATAAAGTTCTTACAGACCCCACCCTACAACTGGGTTTATTTGAAGGCGATTTTTTCCCGCTGGGACCTTCAGGCAAGTTTTGTTCCGGATGGGCTCCTCATCTATGTCATATGGCTGGGGAATTGGCATTTAGGGCAGCTCTTACTCTGTCTATGATCATGCCATTTTTAGGTGGTCTGTTATGTTGATTTGGTTTGCCACTGCCATTGATGTGTGCTTAAAAGGGCCCTGCAATACTGCCATTGATTGGTGCTTGAAAAAGGCCCTGCAATCTCCTGATGGGCGGTGGGTTAACTTGGCATGGTTTTGATTTTAATTTCTTTTCCTAAATAATTAATTGAAGGATTAATTATAAAAATATTGTAACATCCTATCTTTTTATTTTGAGACAGATTTTTTGACCATTATTTTAATCATGGCTCAATGTTGTAATTTTCCTGATTCTATTCATAACTTTCCAACCTTTTTTTTTTTTACTCTTAACCTAAATTTTTGATTTATTTATCAAGTTTGAAAAATTAGAAAAATTTAAAGAAGGGTTTTTACATGAGAAGTAAATCTATATTTTTTCATGATTTTTCTAAATTTTTTCACTTATATAATAAAATAAAAAGTGTGTTAACAATAAAAGAAGTTGAAAAATATGGGAATATGTTCTGTTAATGTTGTGCTATAATTGAAACAATATTAAAGGTTAAAAATAATGAATAAATTTCAGGCTGACGGTAAAAAAAAAATAAAAGTTCAAAGCTTACCATTAAATGAACTAGCACTATGAAAACTCAGTATAATCCGTGGCACCCAATCCCTAGATTTATTTGTCATTTTTATTTTTCTAAGGCTTTCTGGTTTTTTTTATTATTTTGCTTTTATGCTGGGAACAATTGTCTTTTTAAGGATATCTTTAAATAATCTTAATAGGTACAATTATAATTGAGCCTATATGAAGAATGATCGCTAATGTCATGTTGTGAAAGGGGTTGGACAGATCAAAGCCCACAAACGCAGGTCCAACAAATTCCCATTCAATGGACTGGGTCATGCACATGATCCCACGTCTAGAGACCGTAACTGCTTCAATTAACTTTGGAGACCATAACTGTTTCAATTTAGCTCTAAAGGTCTTAACCGCTTCAATTGATTTTATGCAACGTGATGTCACAGGTTATGAGAAAACGGACGAATCAAAAATTGAATGGTGTAAGTATCATATAAAAGAAAAGGAACCAGACCACTAAAGGGTAAGTTCCACTACTTGGATATAAACTGGACTAAAACTTTTGGACCAAAAAAGGATTTACGATTATCTTCTCCTTTAAAATTTTTTCTATCTATTTTTGGGCGAGAACTGACTTGAGCGTTGGGGTGCCTTTCGAGGAGCAAGCCTTGATTGTACTCTGACTCTTGATTTAGTTGTGGTGCGCAGGTCTTGGATTGTTAAAGACAAAGAGAAGATCCTACTTGCAAAGTTGGTATACCCATTACGAATCCAGATCCCTAGTACGCATTATTGGTGTTGTCTATGGGAAGCCTGAGAAAAAAACCACCTTTACTACCACACTCATCCAAACATGGTTACCACCAGAGCTCAAACACATGCACTCAGAGACGTGACTTCCCCCGACAATAACCCTCTAGTAGGTAGTCGTGGGAAAGATCGACAGTTGGTCTTAATGCAAGCCATGAACGATCAAATGGAGAACATGACGGTGACATTCAACACCCTTTGCATGCAGTTAGGACAGCAAAGGCAGGTGGTCCCAATTTTGACCGCAGGCACTCTTGCCTCAAAAAGAAGCTAGAGGAGGAGGTACCAGGTGAGAAATGTGGAACAATCTGTTGAGTAAGGAAAAGTGCCTTTAGACAACAAAGAAGGAGGCCGCTCACGACTAAAAGGACGGTTAGGCATGAGATCTGAGGAGAAAAGCCATGAGCGGTGAATCCTCGTTATTCCAGAAATGATTGAAGGCCTCCAGATCACGATAAGGCCTCCTGCAACATGCAACCTGCAAAAGGGAGTAGTCGCCCTAACCGGTCAAGACATTTAGAGTTGAGGGACTACCTCAATGAGAAGAGATCTGCGGCAACTACTGCCCCTCATGTGGAGAAAAAATTTGAGAAGGTCTACCAACGCGTGTTTGGTGATAATGTAAAAAAGCACTATGTAGATTTGAGAAGATCTCCTTTTACGATAGAGATTAAAACTTGCCAACTCCCGCACAAATTGAAAATGCCAACGTTGGACATCTACGATGGAAGTGGTGATCCTATGGATAATTTGGACCACTTCCGCACACTCTTAAGTTTCCAAGGTTTGGACGAGATGTGCATGTGTCAGTGTTTTCCTCTAACACTAAAGGGAGATGCTCGAATTTAGTTTCATCGTTTGCTACTAAATTCGATTCGATCATTTGAGGAATTGGCCAATTATTTTCTGTCACAATTTGCCTCCAGTTGGAAGATTTGAAAAACAACATTGGCACTTGGCTCGTATTAAATAAGGGCTAAGGAAAATTTTGAAAAGTTTTTTTTGGAAGATTCACTATGGAAGTTAGGTTAATTTCTTGGCTTACTGATGAGGTTAAATTGAATATGTTTATGAATACTTTGGAATCTCGCGAGTTTTTCAAGCATTTGGCTCACAAGGATCTCAGGACCTTTTCTGAGGCGGAGGCCATCACCTAATCCTATATAGCAGTAGAGGAAGCAAACGAGGCAAAGAAGCCAATACGAGACGATCGTTCACAGCATGAATAGGATGGAAGGAAAAGGAGCAGAGACCATGTTGACTCACAAAATTCAAAGAAGCAGTCCAGGTTTGACCCGGGGGCTTGAGGGGAATACAAACCCTTAAACCTGATCCCAATGAATGACTCCAAAGTAAACATTTTTATGGAGATATGAGGAGAGAAGTTTTTGAAATGGCCTAAGTCAGTCAAGAGCTCGGAGGGAGGTAATCAATCGAAGTATTGTGATTACCATCAATCTCCGGGACACAGTATAGAGGAATGTAGGACCTTACAGAGAAAAATTGATAAGCTCATAAAAAAGGGATACCTCAAGAAGTTTGTGAATAATTCGGAACAGACCACTAGAGAAGGAGGACAAGAGCAGGATCGGTAGCAACGCCTGAGGAACAGAGTTACAGTAGGAGTGGTTGATATGATATCAACCATACCGCAAAAGAAGCACTCTCCGGACCGAGTAGAAGTTGCTGTAGGAAACAAAAGGCAAAGGGTAGGGGTTAGGAATGATGTAATCTATTTTGATGAAAACGATATGTCTCATGTGCAAGTTTTCCATTCTGACTCCCTTATAGTAACCGCACTCATTCCAGATGGTGAAGTTGATTACCAACTGAAATGTGTCTCTATTGATAATGAAAGTAGTAGTAATTTACTTTACATGGATGCTTTCTTTAAGTTGTGTTTAAAGAAAAGTCAATTAAAACTGCGAATGGATCCCTTTATGGATTGAACAACGAACCAGTGTCCATCAAAGGAACAATACAATTGGAAGTTACATTGAGGACGTATCCCAGAATAGCAACCCATGTACTCACATTCTTGGTTGTAGATTTGCCTTCAATTTACAACACCATCTTAGGCCGGCCATGTCTAATAGCCTTTTGGACAGTAGTTTTAATCTTACACCTGAAGATGAAGTTTCCAACGCCTTCAGGTATTGGTGAAGTTTTGGGTGACCAATTCATTGGCCGTTCATGCTACTTGACGTAAATTACTCAAGCAGTACTAGAACGATCAGTTGAAAATTTAGACTACTGAGATGAACTGACATTACAATAGGCTCAGTCCGGTGAAACGGTTGAGCATGTTCTTATCGACCTAAATGATCCGGAGAAGTATGTACAAGTTGGGAGTTCTCTCTCCAGACAGCTGTGAGATCAACTTATCTCTTTTCTCAAATAGAATGCGGATGTGTTCGCATGGTCTCCCGTTGACATGCCTGAAATTTCGGCAGATTTGATAGTCCACAAACTTAGACTTGATCCCAATCACAAACCAGTTAGGCAGAAACGGAGAAATCACTCCAAAGAAAAACTTATTACAATCCATGAGGAAGTGAAAAAGTTGATCGACATCGGATTCATAAGAGAAGTCCAGTATCCTGACTGGCTCTCCAATGTGGTGCTCGTGAAAAAAAGTAATAAAAAATGGAGAATGTGCGTGGACTTCACAAATTTGAATAAGGCTTACCCTAAGGATAGTTACCCGCTGCCCAGGATAGATACATTGTTGGATTCCATAGTTGGGTATGACTTGCTAAGTTTTATGGATGCTTATTTGGGATACAATCAAATCAGGATGAGTCAGGAAGATGATGACCATATTTTCTTCATGATTGACCAAGGCACATATTGTTATAAGGTTATATCTTTTGCTCTCAAGAATGTAGGAGCCACTTATCAGTAGCTTGTAAACAAAATGTTTGAGGTTCAAATCGGTCGAAATATAGAGGCTTACGTGGATGATACGCTCGTAAAGAGCAAGGTAACGTGTGACCATATCAAAGATTTGAATGAAGCCTTTGGGGTACTCAGAAAACATCAGATGAAGTTGAACCCAACTAAGTGTGTTTTCGGAGTAACCTCTAAAAAGTTCTTGGACTTTATAGTCTCATCGTGTGGGATTGAAACCAATTCTGGAGAAAATAAAGGCCATAATTGATATGGCACCACTAGTGACAATGATTGGTGTTCAGAGACTAACTGGGAGACTTGCAACTTTATCTCGGTTCTTGGAAAAATCGACTGAAAAATACCTCCCCTTTCTTAATGCTTTTAGTGGAAAGAAAGCAAATGGTTTCATTTGGACAGCTGACTGTTAGATTGCTTTCTAAGAGTTGAAGGACTATTTGTCTAGTCCTCATTTGTTGACTTCAACAAAGTAGGGTGAAGATTTATGTCTATACTTTGCAGTTTTGGAGACGGCGTTAAGCTTAGTGTTGATTCGAGAACAATCAGATGGGTAACGGTCAGTGTACTATGTCAGTAAAATGTTAGTAGACACTAAAACTCGTTACTCACACACGGAGAAAATAGCCTTAGCACTTGTTCATTCAGCTCAAAAATTACACCCTTATTTTCAAGCTCATAAGATAATAGTCTTCACTAACCAACCTTTGAAAGCTGTGTTGCAAATGCCTAATATGTTGAAAGATTAATAAAATGGGCTATAGAGTTGGGTGAGTTTCACGTTGAGTTTAGACCAAGGTTAGCAATTAAGGGTTAAGCTTTGACAAACTTCATTATTGAAATTACGACCCCAATTTTGGACACCTCCGTTGGTAATGAAGACATCAACCTGACAAATAACTTGCCTAGTTGGACTTTACGCGTTGATGGGTCATCAACGCAGTCTATCTGACAATGGGGCAAGATTGGTTGTGAGGATTCCTGATGGGAGAAAAATCTGCTACTCATTGAGGTTTAAATTCCCGATGACTAACAACGTCGCAGAGTATGAGGCCTTGCTAGCCGGACATAGGCTTGCCAGAGAGTGTTCGGTGAAGTACATGATTGTGTACAGTGACTTTGAGCTGATCGTGAGCCAAGTTCAAAGAAGTTTTGACGTAGCTAATCCTTTGCTTAAAAAC
The DNA here is from genome assembly GCA_033239525.1 of Nepenthes gracilis. NCBI lineage: Eukaryota > Viridiplantae > Streptophyta > Magnoliopsida > Caryophyllales > Nepenthaceae > Nepenthes > Nepenthes gracilis. The sequence goes on from BSYO01000004.1 coordinate 5,084,104, forward strand.
TACCTGGCAAAAGTAAAAAGCATGGTGCAAAGTTTTAACAAATTGGAGATAGTTTACATTTTCTGAGCAGATAATAAAAAAGCAGACCAGCTAGCAAAGGTTGCAACCACTGAAAACCTTGAGCAATATTCAAGATGCCCACGTAAATTTTTACAGACTCCAAGTATTGAGGAGTATGAATAAGAAATTCTATAGGTCATCGATCAGGAAAATTGAATATCACTATACTGAAGATATTTGACTGATGAAATTTTGCCAAAGAACCCATATGATACCAAACGTGTGAAAAAGACAGCGGATTGGTATGTTATTATGGACGAAAAAATATACCACCGAGTATATCAAACCCATACCTCAAATACCTCACTCCGAAAGAGGCAAATTATGTCTTGAGTGCGATCCATTTTGGCATATGTGGATCTCACATTGGAGGCAAAAATTTAGCCTTCAAAATCATGAAGCGGGGTTATTACTAGTCTACAATGAAAAAGGATGCAATGAATTTTGTCAAAAGATGTGAAAACTGTCAATTGCACAAGAATATGCTTCATCAACTACCGACTGAATTGAAAACCTTGCAGACACCGTAAGCCTTTGCACAGTGGGGGCTTGATATCCTTGGCCCATTTCCAGTCACATTTGGTCAAAGAAAGTTTGTTATTGTGGGGATTTATTATTTCACAAAGTGGGTGGAGGCTACTCCCTTGGCAAAAATTACCAAACATAATGCTATGGAGTTTGTGCGACAGGGTATTATCTGCCGGTTTGGGATTCCAGATGTTATAATAACTAACAATGGGACCTGGTTTACAGGAAAATACTTCACCAAATACTGCACAAGTTTAGGTGTCAAGCTTATATATACATCAGTGACTTACCCACAGGCTAATGGACATGTGAAAATGACTAACAGAACTTTGTTGCATGGGTTGAAGTAAAAAATGGAGGACGTTGGGGGCTCTTGGGCAGATAAATTACATTCAATATTGTGGCCTTATAGAACTACACCCAAGGAGCCAACTCGAGAAATTCTATTCAGTCTATACTTTAGGACAGAGGCAATGATTCCTGTAGAGATTGGGTTATGCAATCTCGGGGTTAAGAACTTTGATCCTCTTAGTAATGTTCAGAGACTCAAAAAATATCTTGAGCAGCCAAGGTGAGAACGGTTCCTTATTAGCAAAAAGTTGCACGGCATTATAATACAAGAGTGAAGGCTCGAAAGTTTGATGTTAGAGATTTGGTCCTACGCAGAATAGAAGCCACAGGGAAGATTATTAATAGTAATAAACTGTCCCCGAACTGGGAAAGCCTATTTATTGTGTCAGCCATCCTCCAAGATGATACATATAAATTGCGCAATCAGGACGGTAAATTAGTACCAAGAATGTGGAATGCCGTTTATCTAAAGAAATTTTATTAATAGTTACATTCGAAGATCCAAGTAGATAGTGTAAGCTTCCTCTTGTGCTTGTATTACGTTCAATATTAATGAAATCGTTTGCTTTCTTACAAGATTGTTTGCCTTTTTTATTTGTTTATTTTATTATTATTATTATTTTATTAAAATGTGTGTGCTCATATAGTAATGCATCAAACTAAATAGGCCTAGATTGCCCCTAAATCTGGTGAGATTTCTATCTCACTTGTTCCGTGACCCAAGGCGGTCAAAAAAACCTCGATCTAGTTATCAAGCAGTCCACTAGCGATCGAAAGTTTTAAATTACAGATCCATTCTAGTTGACTAAGCATGGTCAAACAATTAAACCTTAGGGAGCTGTTTAGCATGTGTGCTTCGACTCCCTTCCTCAGGGATGAGTACCTTCAATCAACCATGGCTTACGAACTAGGATCAGAATAGTCAACGATCCTAAGTTTCACCAAAGCCCGGCATCAATAAAGCATAAAGTCAAAGCACTTGGCCAGCAAATGACTATTTACAGAATAAAATAGACAACCAAAAAAGAGCTAGTATATTAATACGTCGTTGAATCTTTTACAATGTCAAAATTACATAATCAAATAAATGACTACCCTTGGAAGCTCCCAGGGTGGAGAGAGCTTGGCTCTCCGAAGTCAGAAGAGCCTCGCAAGTCAGATGAGCGGTAGACATCTCTATTCCTTTCATTAAAAAAGTTAACCGAAAATTATGGGTCAACCAGCAGTGCAATTTGTTTGCATAGATGGACGCCGTCCAAAAATCGGGCATTCAGCACGTGCCCTAACTCCTCTGGCCTGAGACAGGTCCTCAACTAAGAACGTAGGCGTGCATTTTCACTCCAGAGCTTTTCATTTCGTTGGTTGGCCTGCTCAAGAGCGTCCTTGGCACTATGCAACTCAGCTTGAAGATTGGAGATTTGGTCTTGGAGTTGTTGCAGAGTGCTGGGATCAACCTGGGTTAGTCGTAAACAGTTGATTTCATCTTGCAATTGATAAATCCACAACTTCCTTTGATGAAGGCCAATTTTCAATTGGTCAATCATTTTTTCATCTTAAGGGCGCATAAAGTAGGTAAATCCAAGGAATCAACGTTTTCTTGACTTAATGAAAAGGATTAACTAAATACTTATAGTAAGAAATGATACTCTGAAAGCCACCTCAGTCAAAAAATTTCTTAGCCTAGTTGTTGGAGTGGATTCAGGCCGTCTCCCAATAGGAGGTTGTTCTCCAGCCTCTAGTTGAGATGGGGGAGCAACTGGATTAAATGCCGGAGACACTTGATGAGAAGTCTCCTCTCCACCAGTCATTCCAACAACTTCCTCTATAGTGGCATGACAAGTAGATGGCCCAACTTGTGTGTGCGAAGAGGTAGGCAATAAAACCTCTTTAGTCCGAACATGTTTAGCCTCAATTTGAGGGCCACACTTGCCGGACTGCCCAATATCAACCGATTGGCTCATGATCTCATGAATGCTCAGGGGCTCCATAGAAGTTATTGGAGGATCCTTATTAGTAACGATTTCAGGTCTTGAACCCGTTTCCAACTTTGGTTCTAGACCTGTTTGAATAGGAGGGTTTGAAGTTGGGCTCCCAAAATGTGAAACTTCTGGCCCAGACTCAGGAGGGTTTGCCTTAATGGATTGAGAGGTGGAAACTCGCCGTCATGATGAAGCAGCTTTGACTTTAGTAACACNTTCCTTTTTTTTTTACGTGTTTTAGGTGGTGATGCAACAACAACCACTATTTTTTCTATATTGGTCACCCAGTAAAGACCAGCAGCTCCGGTGAGAGAAGGCGATCCTTATTCTTATTGATGAAAGAATCTTCCTTCTCTCGGAGAATTTCAATGTATGGTTTAGCAGACTCCTCATCTTGAGAAGTAACCCTATCGATGAGTGAATCAATGACTTCTCCCCAGCCACCGGGAATGCACACAGATAACTTTAAAAAGAAGAATCTATTTTTTCAATCCTTTATGGACTAGTGGATTAATCCAAAAAGATTTATCTCACTTGGAGACAACGAGATCCAATCACTGTTTGGAACGAATCAAACAATAACTTTGACAATAGTGGAGTTAAATTTCAACCCACGAAGACAAAATAGTATGCGTTGAGGTTGCAAAGATACTTAATAGCGTTCGCATGGAATCTAGCAATGGGAACGCCAAAATCCTTTAACATTTGAAGTAGCTCATGCGCAATGGGAACACGAAGGCCACCCCTAAGGTCAATGTCATAAATAGTGATGAAGTCATCGAGTGGAGCACAAGCTTTGTCATCTTCATCAGGCACAATGTATGGAATATCCTTGGGAATTCCAAATTGGGAATACAGTCTTTCAACGTCATCTGCGGTGAGCACTGATCGAGTATCAGTAATGTAAATGGCCATGGGAGCGATACTTTGTGGAGAAGTGGAATGGCCAGAGAATAAAGAGGTTCGAGACAAAGTTAAGGTTTGAAGGTTGAAGACGAAGGTAGAAATGACCCAAAATAGTGCCGGATTTATAGTAAATTTTGGGAATTTGAAAGGGCGCCACTTTCGAATTGAAGGGACGCATGATTTTGAGGAACAACATGATTGCAAATCCTTGTGTCACTTGAAAAGTTGTCCTCATTAAGGATGCGGACAGCATCTAAGAAAAATCTTGAAAAGCAAACTGGTTACTTGCTGCTGATAGAACCACTCCAAAGACCATGTCTCTCTGAAGATTTTGTTCTCTACAAATACTTTATCTCTCTGGAGACTCTATCCACTCCGAAGACCGTGTTTTTTCGGTGACCTCGTTCACTCTGGAGATCGTGTCTTTTCGAAGAGACTTGTTTGCTCCGGAGACGTTATTTCTCCGGAGACCTTATTCACTCTGGAGATTGTGTCTCTTTGGAGACCTTATTTGCTCCGGAGACCTTATTCACTCCAGAGATTGTATCTCTCCAGAAATCTTATTCACTCCAAAAATTGTGTTTCTCTAGAGACCTTGTTTGTTTGGAGGCATTGTCTCTTCGGAGACCTGTTCACGCCGAAGATCTTGTTCATTTCGGATATCATGTCTCTCCGTAGACCTCGTTCACTTTGGAGATTGTCTCTCCTAAGACCTCGTTCACTCCGGAGATCTCGTCCACTCCGGAGACCTTATTTCTCCAGAAACCTTGTTAACTCCGAAAGATTTGTCACTCCGAATTTTTTCCTCTCACTCCAGACTTAATCCATTCGTGGAGTTTGATCACTCCCGCTTAGTTCCGTCCCTGATTGACTTCATGAAAATCAGGCGCAAGGTGATTCCGCCAAGGAAGCAACAGAAAGCAGATGGAAAAAGAGTACACCATCAGTGAACATACCAGAGGTTTAAAGTTAACAACCTTTAGTATGGGAGGTTAGTGATGGGTACAGCTACAATTGGGCCAACATGAAGAATGGCCACTAAAGCCATGATGTAAAATGGGCTGGACAGATTAAAGCCCACAAACGCAGGCCCAACAAAATCCCATTCAGTGAATTGTTCGGTCATGAACACGGTCCCACGTTCGGAGACCATAATTGCTTCAGTTTAACTCCGGAGATCATAACTGCTTCAGTTTAGCTCCGAAGACCTTAATCGCTTCAATTGATTCTATCCAATGTGACGTCACAGGTTATGAAAAAACGAACGGATTAAGAACTGAATGGTTTGAGCATCATATAAAAGAAAAAGAATCAAACCACTAAAGGGTAAGTCCCACTACTTGAACAAAAACTAGACTAAAACACTTGGACCAAAAAAGGATTGACAATTATCTTCTCTTTTAAAATTTTTTTCTTCATTTTTGGGCGAGTATTGACTTAAGTGTCGGAGTACCTTTCGGGGAGTAAGCCTCGACTGTACTCTGACTCTTGGTTTAGTTGTGATGCGCAGGTCTTGGATTGTTAAAGACGAAATAGAGATCTTACTTGCAAAAAAGATATACCTATTATAAATCCAGATCCCTAGTAAACATCAAATCTAATATCTTGTATATTCAATTATACTTTTAAATTTATATAAAAAACAAATAGATAAATATTATATTACTTAAAATTATATCAATAATATTAATTATATATTTCCAAAAATATTTTCCTTCTAAAATCTTTTATTTACATGGAAGAATTTTATGGAGCAAAAGGGAGACCACTCTACCAAAAAAGTGAGGGCCCACGCCAAACACGCACTTTAGAAATCAAAAACATGATTCAAAACTCAGTTATAAATTGATCAACCAAAATTTATCAAAACAGTACTGATTAAAATTCTAATAGGAGATTTGATCAAGGTGCTCCTTAGTACATCCATTTAAAATAAATCAAGTAAATTCAACTTTAACTTACAAAAATAACAAGCCAACCATAAACTAAATGATAGTCTCATTAAACCAATTGTTAGAAAACCACTTATAGGGGCTCAACGGTTGGCTAATAGAACCATCAATGATAGGCAAACCACCAAACTTACATACAATTTCATTGAATATATTTACCAAAATGGCTTTTTTTTTCCGTGTTTCAAATACCCTAAGGCAAAACAAGAAACCTAAGGGGGTTATGAATCGAGCATGTTCTTATTATGTGCATCTATTTCCATTCTGGATGTGAAGCATAAATCCTGAAAATCTTTCCTATAATCATCATCATCTACACTCATTTATTGATCGAAACAACTGAGAGAAAAACAATGGAGAGAGCTTTCCCCGGATCCACTCTGTACAAATGAAGCCACAGCAAAGTTAACTTTCAAAGCTACTCCCCCATATCACACACACACAGTTAGAAGAAGGCTGAATACAACAAAGCATAGGTCAAAAATTATCAGCTAATGATGCTTTCATAGAAGAGGATATATCCATGCTCTGAGTTGCTGGAGTACTCTTGAGCAGATCCGAAGAAAGTCTGGACAGCGGTCTCGTCGATCATCTCAACATTCTCATCGTCGAAGAACAACCAGTGGTTGTGACTTTTCACAAGGCACACATAGTGTCCATGGTTGGGTCCTGTCCCAACATGGACGACGACGGAAAACAAGGAATACTCAGAGTCTGCATCATCCTCCATGGTGTTTGTCAGTTTCAACTCCAGTGGGAACACAACTCTATAAGACAGCTTCTTGTACCGACCAAGTTGCTCGATGTACTTGAATCGCTTCAGATGAATCACGAGGATGTGAGGTGGCTTCTTTATCTTCATCCTCTTCTGAGCTTCTTGTAAACTACAATGGAGTTGAACTTCGGTTTAAGTTACTGGAAATTACTAAAACAGTAGGTTCATTTCTACTTATCCATGAGTCATGTTAGAATTTTATTTTTTAATCCTCTCGTATTCCCATTGTTGAGGATATCTTTCTAGTAGTTTGGACGGCTGAAACTATGACACAACTTAAAATTTATTAAACCCATCTTATCACCTCAGCCGCCTGACCAATTGTGATAAAATTCTCACCGTTGCGAGCATGGGAAGACTCCAACAGCTCCCAAGCAAAAATATCATCTGTTCTCAACAGAATCAAATCAAAGTTTCCACAACACATACAAATTCACAGCTTAATCAGCTGGGAACCCAGCATGCTACTAACATACGCAAGTCACAGATGGTGAACTACGAGAACAAAAGAAACTATCTGCAGAAACCAAAGTAGTGTCTAGAATCTAGATGATTCTTAATTCAAAAACATGCAGATAAATTCAAATAGAGCGTCATGGGTGATCAGGTAACAGCTACCACGTTTCTTGGATGCTATCCACTCTCGACATCTTTAATTGTGAGAAGCTTAGTAGGACCTTGCTTTTGTTGGTTTACTAAGCCATTCATTTACTTATTTTTTTTTTTTGCTTTTCCCTTGTCTTTTTCTTCTCCCTGAACATCATGTGTGATAGGAGCAAGCAATAGTTAACACGTGAACGTGAATGCCTATTCCCATCTCACTAAGAAGTTTCTTCCACCACTACATTTGAGCCTAAAGAAGCAAAACCCAAGTTCGTTGATAGACACAAGATTGACTAGCAGTAAGGCAATAATACAGGGAAAACTGCAGACGCAGGAAACTACCTGCAGCACTTGTCACAAAAGAATTTATCCTCAGCGTTCAGAGTTTCTGTAGAACTGAAGTTTTTAAGGCAACTTGTGATAGAACTATTCTGCTCAATATCAAGGCTCAAATCAAAGAAAGTCTCATCTCTTGCTGTAACAGTCTCACACCTTAGGCATCTTGTTTCATTTGTCAGAATACCCTGCATTTATATCTCAGCATCAGAAATTATGATGCTTAGGGGATGCTTGCTCGTTGTTTTGAAAAGTACTTTTGGAAAAGGTATAATTTATAACTTTTGTCAAAAAACTTTTCGAGCTTTAAGCGCTAAATTGAAACAAGTTAATGAAACCCAGAACTACTTATAGAGAATCCCAATCAGCTTTTTCTGAATCTTATTGACCGAGATCCAATTTATAACTCAAAAACCATTTCCACAATAATGGCAATTAGGCCATTAATATAGGATAATTTTTTTAAGTACGACTTTTGCAAAACCATAGAAGATTGTCGAAAATGGCTGTTCACATAAGAACAATTACTTCAAAGACAAATAGAAATCAACATGACAGAAGCCCAGTGTGAGTTGCACAGATCCAAATACAATCTGTTCACAGATGAAATATGCATGGAAAACAAATAGAACATACAGAAATGATCACAAATTCACCTGAAAATTTTTATGAACCCAGGTAACCAAAGGTTCCTTCAACACACCATTGGCCTGACCATTCCTTGGTCCATTAGCAATCTTTTCAGAAGATGAAGTTTCTGGGTAACTCTTCGCAGATGATTCCTTCTCCAGTATGTCAACAAGTTCATTCAACAAAAAATTCAAAAATTCATGAGCATCCTGCATTAGAATATATAGCACATTAAGTTCTGGGAACAAAATAAAAAAGTCACTAGTTCTACTAGATTTGGGTCCTGTTTGGCACAGCTTTTTGAAACATTTTTTGAAAAAGTTACAAATTGGATGTTCCTGAAGAGGTTTCCATAGAACTTGAGATTCTCTATAAATTATTATGGTTTTTTAAATTTCAAAAGCAGTAACAACCACCCCCATAAAAAGCACACGAGTCCTCATAGATCACCGTGTTCTTTCCCATTAAATTGCATGTTATTTTCCAGTACTTTGCAATTCAGAAAAACAACTTGAAAACTTTTAAGTCACCGTTAGTTTTGCAAGCTAAATTCCGACAATTAATTCATAAACAGTCAATGTCAACATAAGGGCAAGCTGATAAATCTTATTGATCTTGAAAAGACTGGAATCATATCCTGATAATTGTTTCTCAAGGCAGAAAGCCAAGTTGACTAATCTAATGGATCTCGGATTAAATTGTCAACCTCGTACACATTTTCTTCGTCAAAATGGCAAATCAACAGAACTGCACATGCAAGTGCTTAGCACATACTTGGTGCATGTAACCCCGGAAAAGCTCATTCTCTTTCCTCACTCTCTGTACAAAGCGTTTTGGAGCTATTACACCAGTTTTCTTCTTCTGAGAACTTATCTGCAAAAGAAATCCAGAAGTTGCTCAGACTGCGTTCTCTACAGGAAGAGTCAAATCAAAGTTCAATGGTATTTGCATCAAGAAAGTACAAGCCAAAACTAATTAATACGCTGAAGACAGTCTTATATATTTGATTCAGAGACAGCAGAAGAATAAAAGCATTCCATTATCATATTCCTATATTGCTTGGTCTCCTTTTCTTATCCAAAAGGGAGAAGAGAAAGAAATCTGGCAGATACAATGGCCTTGTTCACAACTCAATAAGTCACTGCAATACTGAATTGCTGCCTCATTTATGTGCTTTTCAGTACTGACAAAACCTCTACCACAGAGGTCATTCTCCAAACAAGAGCTTTTTAGGTTGTTTAAGTTTCACCCTGTCTGTTAAGTAAACATACTTTGTCTTACTGTAACCACCAAAAGATGGGCATATTTTCCACAAAGTACTGAGATGTGGAGAGATAGGCCATCCACTCTTTGCGCCAGTTGGGAACTTTTCCACAAATTTGCAGATCGATTACCTTTCAGCAAAGCAAAGGAGATTCTGTTCTTAAGAAAGTTTGGCTATCATTTCTTTGTTTTATGTTCAACATCAATATCATGTTTGCAGAAATCAAACGTTCCCACCCTTGTATCAGCCTCAATTCCCTAGGACTAACAACACCATAGCTTCCAGCCAAGGCATTTCTGATGAAAAATAGCACTGTGTATGCTTGTCTGGCCACCTTGGAAAATTGATTTTATGTTTTCTGTTTTCCTGTTTTCTTCTCCTTATTTACTTTTCTGTTCCACCATTTTTTTGAAACAAGTGTTTATTTGTTTTTGTCAAAAACCTATTTATTTCCACAAGTTAATGTTTATTAATAGTAATAGAAAGACATTGACAAATCAACATATACTTAGGACTCTTAAAAATATAAGTTACTTGGAGTTCGACTAGAATTTATGGGGTGTTTGCTTGTGTCTGGCTAGCTTGTGCAATCAACAAATTTTTTTTGTTGGTTTAAGCTCAAGCTAAAATTAAGAAATTTGATAAGTCGAGTCGAGCCTATTTTGTGTGCTCTTTTACATGATGGGCAAGTTTTAAACAACAGATTACTTTGTATATTTATTTTTAATTAACAAAATACCTGAACTCAATTTGTACAAGTTCCTCTTGTTCAACCTTAATTCATAAAGCCAATAAGCCATCCATGGTCAATGTTTCAAGTGCAGTTACTAACGACCCACTACCTCTGAACATTGATGATCCTTTAAATTATCAAGAGTATATTTAGTTCAATTTCATCATAAATTAAAGACACAAATCATAAAATTATTATAACAAATGTTAGATGGAAATTCAAATATGACTGAGAGGACCGTATTTTTCACACCTCATATCAAGTGACATTGTCATATTTTTCAATATCTAAGAAAGTCAACTATTAGTGTTTAAAACTCACATAAAAATGCTAGGTAATTTATGAACAAAAGACAATACAAACAAAATTGATTAATAAATTAAATCAAATTCCCTCAGTATACAAAATAAAAATTAGTTTAAATATGACATATACTTATAATTACAAGTTTATAAAATTGCAGAAAAATCTCTTCATAACCAGCGGAGAATTTTGGAAACAATCATTTTGACGTTTTCTAAGTTCTCTAAACTATAGTACAAAGTTGGGACATCTGGAAAAGAGCCTTTCCAGACCTTCTATTTCTGTGGGAAATTTTAACAAAAAAGCAACCATAATTTTCCACAAATTAAAAAGCCCTTACTCTCACAAAGAATGAATTATTATTTCAGGGCAGTCAACAGAGAATATACACTTATTGATCTTGACTTCCAATAAGAAAAATAAGTGGCATGAAAGAAAATAATCATCTGTCTTCACACATCAAATACCAAACATGAACTAGAGGGTAGCTTTTACATAAACCAAGGCTCCACAGGCCACCTTGCCCTACCTCAAGGCTAGCTTCTCCCAACACACAATACTGGAAAAATGATACATGACTTCAATGCCAAAATTATTATGTCTGTCATCATTACGCAAGTGGAAAAGAAGGGGGAAAAGGAGAAAAGAAGAAAACCCAGTAAGGAATCCAAAACTATATAACTTTACAATCTCTTTTGGCTAGTAATTTTAATTTTTGGTGCAATTCTATGTCACTTGCTTCTAGTTACTGATAAACAAAAGTTCATAAAAGTGAAGCATGCAAGGTATAGATTCCAAAATATTATTTTAATGATGATTGATTTAATTAAATTAATTAATTTTCAAGAATAATTAGGATTTTCGGTCAAAAATTAAGTTTGGACTGGATCTAGTTAGGTTGGGCAACACCTAACTTGCACCTATCTCACGCTGATGCGTATTTTGGACAGTAGATGTGCACTTGATAGACGCCATTGAGGTACTCATGCATATTGTAGATAGAATGTCCGCACCTGATATATGTTTGATCAATGCATGTACATGTTTGGAACAAATTGTTAGTGTTTCATGCACGTTTGAAGAGCGCTCGTGCAGGGTATAGATTGTGCCGCAGCACTTGATCTGTGCATAATTAGCGCTCATGCACTAAATTTCTTATGGAGATTTGAGAGAGGCGAGAGGAGGAGAGGAGAAAACGAGAGAGACGGAGAAGAGAGAAAAGGAAATGAGAGATCTAAGATGAAATTAAGGAATCTTTCGCTAAAATCTAGTAAATGTGAATGTATCTAAGCCTTTTTTTTCCGTTGTGACTATATATTTCTAATCTCTTTGAATATTTTTTGTTCCAAATGCTCATATATGTCTTAATTTCATACATAAACTATTTTAAATTTTGCATGCATGAAATTCCATTCTTATTTCATGAACTTTTATAAAATACACGTTTTAAATACATGCAAATCAAGTTCAAGTGTTGAACTTTGATAATAATATTCTTATATGTTTTTAAATTCTGTACAAATATTCTTGTATATTTTCAAATTTCATATATATGTTTTTGTATGTCTTAAATTCTCATATAGCTATTCATGCATGTTTGATATTTGAAAGAAACTAATGAAATTACCTGAACTATGCTAATTCATTATATCCTCTGTACATAACGATTTCTACAATTTTACAAATTATACATTTAAGCTCTTACATGCCCTCAATTTCTACTCCATTGTTTTTGCATGTCTATAATTTTGATACATCACATATTTGAAGAAATATGAAGGAAAACTTTGAGTAAATTTTGATGCAAAAAGTATTTTTTCCGATATAAGAAAAATTAAAAAATATTTGTATTTGAGTAGAGTTTTCAATTTGACTAAATGTTGATTATTGTAGATAATTGACCAAATATATTTGGACATGTTACAATATATTATTGGTAAATCAAAGGTCGAACCTATTATACGCGGATCAAAAAAGCGACATTTGGCTCAATTTATAGGGATTATATATAGGTAGCCCACCTACGGATTGTGAATAGTAGTGTATGGCTTTTGACTATGTGGAAACAATTGGTGAAGACATTACCGATCATTTGTCATTTCACATGTTAACATGATTTCAGCATGCTTTATATATTTACACATATTGGCATGTTTAGTTATAAATATACAAATTCTTAGCACGATTTATGTTATTTTACAGACTTTGGCCTAAATGATCATTGGTATTTGGCTTTAGCATAATTTATCAAGAAATCATATTATTAGCATTTCGAACTTTTGATCATGGCATAATTTCAACTTATTTTATTGGTATAAATCCACATATAAAAATATATACTTTGTTAAGCGTTAGACTCATTCTTACCTTTGATTTTGCTAACTTTTCACATTAGAAGGTTCAAGCTAACTTGCAGGAGATCGGAATTGAAGGAATGTTGCTCGAGAATAGACTTTAGGGTGATGGAATAATTAATTATTTTAACTTGTGTTGTGATATTTGGATTAGTCATATCATTTCGTTTTACATTAGTCAGAGTTTATTTCCGGCTGCTGACAGATGATGCAGATATAATGATTATATTTTAAGCTTGATTACATATTTTTGGGCATTTAATTTTTGATACTTTGATTTTTGGTTGAGATACTTTTCTTTATGTATTGTTTGAGGTCATTTAGTTATTGATATTTAGAGCCACTTTTGGGTCCTGTGATTTAATTCCTAAACTACAAGTTTTGAAACCCTTATTTTGGGTAGTTAATAATATTTGATATAGGTTTGCATCCCAATATTGGTTCAAGTTTAAGTCAATGGAATAAACAATTGAATTTTTTAGTCTTAAAAATAAAAAATTTGACTTAAGCTAATTACGGCTTATGGAATGAGTCAATTATGATTTGGGAACATGGACATGACCATGTAGATTCATTGTGATATGAATAAGCATAACATCCAAACTAAGAGGTTCAAGACATATTTGGTGAGTTGCCAAGAAAAAAGGAATCACAAATTAGGTAAATCATCCACAAAGCAAACTCGCGGGTAATACTGCATTGAAATTCACCATATATATCAGTACAAAATAATTGACTAATATGTACAGTAAAGGGTGACCTAATGCACAAGGTTTCTCAAAAGGTTTGGAGAGCATCAGGTATCCACAATCTTATTTCTATATTGCAAAGAGGTCATTATATAATTTGAACCATGACCCTCAAACTACAGTAGAATAATGCGAAGGCTCATCCTTTGATTACAATGTAGATGATTACAATGTAGAGTAAAACATTGAAATGTAATGGGTTCAAATCACAGCCATCAATATTAAAGCATCTTTCATTTTCTAATATAGTTTCGCACCTGTGTGAATAAATCTGCCAAACAGGTAAGCAAATTCTCCTCTACATCAGCAGGATTTTTGTTTTTCTCATAGTATTCCAGTAATTTCTCCCGAAATGGAACACAAAAATACAAAGCCTGAAAGACAGAAAGAGAAAATGAATAGAACAACTCACTAAACATTGCATTTATTGGATATTATGATCTTGCTTCAGTATAGAACATCGCATCACAATTTCTCCCATTAAGAATTTAAACATCCTTCTTTATTCATCAGTGCTGATGTTACGTTAGTTGACCAACATAAAAGGGTGATAATATTGTTAATTACTTATAATCTCACAAAAAAAGGATTACCAAAAATGATAGTAAACACAGAGATATTTTGAGTTAAACACTCTTAAAATGACCATCATCATCTTGGCCATGTGACTACACATAACTAAAAGTAAGCCACCTTTGGGGTGACTAGGTTGGTAAAAGCCCATCAGTCAAATGGGAGGCCGTGGATGAACCACCATCCCTCGTCCCCTAGAGGAGGAAGAGGGAGTTAATAAAATGGCATTCATCCTAAAGCAAAGGGTAACATTTTTCACTAAAGCAATTGATAGAGTCGTTAAAATTAAGAGGAAAGAGAGGGGCATAGGGTGCCCCCTACTTTCCAATGTCAGCTATTAAACAGTGCCAAGGTAATTGTAATGTCAGCCTAACATCAAATGTAACCTGCTACCAACAAAGGGAGTCCAAACAATAGACGCACTACATTTATTTCTTTTATGAAACCTCTTCTATGTTTTAGTTTCATCTTCTTCGCCAGTTTGTTCAACATTTACCTTTTTCTCATAGGCATTTAGAAAACAAATGAATTGAGTAAGAGAATAAGCCACTGGACTATTTATAAAAGTAAAAATGTTTTCAAACAGTAATAGAACAAACCAAACGCATCATATCACTGTCTAGAAGAGCTTCCTAAATACCGACAGGTTATTGATTTAACCAGCAAAAAGTTGCCTTGAGATTTAATGAGGCAACTATCGATAAAATCAACATCGACTCCGTTAGGTATACGAAACTGAACACTTTTTTTTTGGGACATGCGTATTTGAATATCAAACTGAATCTTACCGATCAATCTACTAAACTAAAGAAACGATAAACAGACCGGGGAAACCAATTTTAATAGCTGAGAGATTAATGACCTAAATTCAATCAGGCAACTCAAAATCCCATATTTTAATCAATGAGACCAAATTAAAATAGCAGATATATGCGCAAACCGATATCTATGGAGCTGAATGTCAACAGTAACCCTAAAAATACAAGCACAAATAAAAACACGAAACAGAAGACAGAAACAAATTGTTTCGAAAAACCAAACAAAATGCGGCAAATAAACCAAACCTGCAGGACGCTATTACAGTAGCAAGTGTTGCCAAAGTTCTCGAGGCCGAAGTATCTCTCTCCTTCGGGAAACTGGTCGCCGAGAGCTTTCTCCAATTTAGATCCTGTCACCCCCATTTTCTTTTCTCTGGTTTTCCCTTTCCAGGCTTTAAGTACTTCCAGCTGCTCAATTTTCTTAATTTCTTTCCTTCTGACGATGTGAGCAGAGAAAACAGAGACGCGACGCAGGGAAGGAAAAGGACTTCGTGAGGAAGAAGAAAATGAAACGTCTCTCTTCTTCCCCCACCCCTCCCTCGCACCCTATCCCTTCGGCCCCCCCCCCCCTCCCAAAAAAAAAAAAACTATAATAGTAATTTTAAAAATTATATTTATTTTTAGTAATTAATAATATTAAAAATAATGTATTTTTCTTAATATATCGTACAACTTGCTTGACCAAGAGAATGCATGATGTTGGCTTTCGCTTGTCAATTAAACTACTTTTTATTACATAGATACTATTTTAAAATTTTTATGTCAAATTTTATTTTAATTATAGTTGTTGTGTTCTCGGATTTTTACTCTGACTTGGACGAGGATCCGACAGCAATACGAATTTAATATGTTGATGAAAGAAATGTATCGTGAGTACGATGACAAAAGAGAAAGAATTTTTTTACGTGGAAATCCACCATTGTGAATAAGGTTAAGAAAATCACGGGACTTGCGTTCGAGAATTGATTTTACTATACTTTTCGGGGTTGCTGATGAATTACAAAATGGTATAAGCCTATTTCTCTTTTTTTTTCCATTTTTTTCCCCCTTCCTTTTATGTGACAGTTGGAGTATTTATAGTGTTTGAATTATTTTTGGTTAGTTGCCCACGTGGTGTTGATAGATGTCGAAATCGGTCATCTACTTTACCTACTATGTCATTTCTATCAGGAGCGAGACGTACATACCTAATTATCCTTCTGTAAAGTTACATCTATAGCGATTAGTCCCATCCACAAGCCGCCATTTGTTATATAGTCTGGCAGGGTTACTTATTGAATCCCCGGGACATCGCATCCCGTGGCCATCTTTGGTTCGTGAGCTTCTATAACATTTTATCACGTTACTTAGGCTGGCCTTACTGCGTATGCCTCTTAAGCTCATTGGATCATTGCGATGCTTGGGCCTTATCAATGGGTCTCCAGTTTGAAACCCAACAATAGTTATTATAAATAGCCAACTATAGTTATTATAATTTATCATTTTTTACATTTGAGATAAGATTAATACTTTATATTTTTTATTTATTTTATATAAAGAAATAATATATTTTTCTATGCCTAATACTCTTTCGGCCAATAAATTTTAATGGGGGTCCGATTATTCATGTCAGTGTTGATTTTAGTCATTTTGTATAAACTTATAGCAATTTTTAAAATTTATTTTTAAAATTTTTAATGCTTTATAATATTTTTTTAATTATTGGTCACTTATTATTAAGTGCTACGCTAAATTTCAGATAATTTTAGGTTTGGCAATTTAACAATTAGGTTATGTATTTTATGCATGAGTTTTTTTTTCACTTAATAAATATTTATTTTTACAATATGTAGTATATAAATTTTCTAGCATACTATAAATTATACTACTCGGTCATGGATTTTGCTTTTACAGGTACTTTAGGAATGTTATTTAATTATTTTTAAGCTATTTTAAATTTATTTTTAAGTAAATTTATTAATATAAATAAATAAAATAATATGACATATAAATTATTAAATAGGGTTGTTCAGCGGTACTGCTATGCGCGTTCATGGCATTTGACCTTCAGAGTTCCTTGGCCCTTTCGGTATAGAAGTGGGACCTAATGTTGACTATACCAGAAGAAATACTCAATCTGACAGAGAAGTCGAAATCCGTGCCCCACGGGTTAGAGAATGAGAACTCAGCTTCTATCTTTGTTTAATATGGCTATGAATCCGAAACAGCTGTAGCAAATCACAGCGGTACTGGTGAGTTTTATTATTCACAACGATCAAACACTGCAAAGTCTGATTTGGGAAGTTTTGCGATCGTGTGAAGGATCCTCTTACCGTTTTTCTCCATCCCCATCCAGCTTGCACTCTTAGTTCCATAACCCCAAATACCCTACCGACCAAATTTCCAACTACTAAAAAATCCTCTTGTGCATCGAATTTCTCCTTAAATCTGGAGTTTAATTGGGAGCTATTGGATCTATTGATGAATTGGGTAATTGATTTCTATGATTTGGTCCATAGTTTAGAGTTCTGTATCTTGTTAGTTACTTTGGGTTTTTTTATCTGTTCTGAGTGAAATTTTTAGTTGTTGATGGTGATTAGTAGATGAAGAGGGTGAAGCCCAGCTGAATTGTATGGATAATTTATGCTGCTTTAATTTTGTCTCCCAGGTGAAGTTTATATTTCCCCCTTTTAAATTTTTTTTCAGCTTTTACTTCTTGTTTGTTTTTGTTTTGTATTGGGCTGTTTTTTCAATTTATTTTTTTGGGTTTCCTTTATAAAATTCTTGTTGCTGTAATTTCATTAGGCTCCCACTGATAAGATAATCCGCTGAATTCGTTGCAGATGCTTTAGTTTGATCGAAATAGAGTTTTTTTTTTTTTATGGATTTAGGGTTTACTTTAAATGATCCAGAAAGTTGATCAAAACAAGGATGATCCAAATGTCCAACGATTTTCCGGTGAATGATAGCACACAACGTATGGCCATTACATTTGAAGTAGTTATATGGCCACCTTTCCCTTCCCGTGACCAGCATCTGGGACTACCTTCAGCAATTGCTGCATCCCCAAAGTCCACTGGTCTGTCTTTGCCGCAATTCAAAACATAAGGGTTTGTTTTGATATAGGAAAGTATGATGGAAAGAAAATTTAGGAGAAAAGAATTAAAAATGAAAGAAAATAAAAGAAAATTTATTTTTCTCGAATATAAATATCACAAAGAAAAAAATATGATGAAAAATGCATATTAGAATATTCATATTTGAGAAAAGTGATTTGCTTTTCATTTTTTTTCATTTTTAATTTTTTTTTCATAAAATTTCTTTCGTTTAAATTTTCCTATATAACTAAACAAACCCTAAGAAATACCAATTATCCATATTATATTGAATTCTTCTAATTGTTTGAGACCATTGACCCACTTTAATGATTGCTAAACCACCTCCGGTGCAGAATTTGGGAGACATGATGTGCTTACAGAGGATTGACCTCTTTGCCCTTGTTGCCTGCATATGATTGGAAATTAAAGTGAAGCACAGTAAGAAATATTTAAATCTCTCATTATTGAGACAACATCCTGAGCTAGTT
Source organism: Nepenthes gracilis (assembly GCA_033239525.1). Lineage (NCBI taxonomy): Eukaryota > Viridiplantae > Streptophyta > Magnoliopsida > Caryophyllales > Nepenthaceae > Nepenthes > Nepenthes gracilis. The sequence continues at coordinate 5,102,583 of BSYO01000004.1, forward strand.
TTCTTTTCCACTACCAATCAAACCAGCGTGTGAACCACATGAAACAGATAAAATATTACATCAGATGTATATAAGCACCAGAATTCCTATCAATACTTCAGTAGTTATTCACTTCCTGCAGGCAAAGATGCCATTGTTTAGTTTCATCCATTACATTCTTTCATCAACAAACAGCATAAATTGGATAAAATAATTAAAGACTCATCTTTTATTTAAGGAGAATCCTTTCTGCCATTTCTTATCTGGACATGTTGTCAAATCCAAAGAATATAGGAGACTTGTTATCTCTCCATTGGAGTTTATTAATAAAACTCTTATTGCAAAATGTTTGTGGAAATTTAAACGTGACCACCAAGAGATTTACATGTGATTGTTGTTTAGATGGGGCAGATGACACCAGTTGGTTGACAGAGCATATTCAGGTTTTGTGTGACACCCAGATTGCAGAAGGTTCTTATAGGGTGGCTTAAGCGACTGCCATTGCTTGTTTGGATGTAGGTGGGAAAGGAAGGTACTATTTTGGCATGCTAATTAGTCAATAGAAAACCATTCAAAAGTGTTTTTCATTGCCAAGAATAAAGATAAAGGGATGTGGCTCATCTTATGGGAGAGTCTATTGCATGGAACATGAAATGAAAATGGAGACAGGTAGGTGTCATCCTTTCTTGTTATGTTGTATTGGTTGGGAACCTCTTCTCCTAGGGATGACTCTTGAATGGACAGGTGATGCTTCAGGCATTTCTGCTGTGAAGCATTGTTGTTGCTTCTTGGAGAGTGGCAATAGGAGTGCTTTCCATATTAAGAATGACATTCAATGGGTATCTCAAAGGTGAAGTTCTTTTGGTAGGCAGCTACCAGGAAGATCTGGACATTGGATATCTTCAAATGATACAAGGATATCTCTTCCTAATAGATGAATCTGCGAACCTTTTGCCTATTCACTGTGTTTGCACTGCAGAGCTTGCTATACTGCCTCTTCTTTGACTGGATTGACAAATGATCCAGGCTGTGTGAAGTGGGCTCTATTGCATGGTTGGCAATATGAAAGGATAAGTGGTAGCTGGATAAGTGGAGGATGAATTCTATGGCTCGATGGGGGGATTCTTGGAATTAAAGATTTTATGAGAAAGAGAAATAGAAGTTCTGATGGTGAAGACTGTTCTGCTTGCACATTTAAAGCCCATTTTTTTGTATTATATAAACACGCAACTGAGTTTTAAGAGGTTATTCCCTGCACTTTTTGACTTTATAAGGTGTTTGTGGAGACTATATAGCTTTTAGATTTTTGGTTATGAGGACCTTTGATTGAATTGGATTTATGAACAGTTGATCTTTTTTTGGGAGTCATATCCTTCAGGTTTCTGCAAGCTGAATGTTCCTAATTGCTTTGTATGTGAGGTCCTATATGTCTTAACGAGAAATAAAAGTAGAGGGCCTTATGAATTTGGTCCTAGGGAAAATTTAAACAATTTAAGTTCCATAGCTCATAAGTTAAGGTCATTTTACTCTCTCCCCCAGCAGATCTCAAAGAAAATTTCTTATTTAACGATGGTTTATATTTCTGGTACTTGGATTTTTGTAGTTTCATTTCACAGCCCACTGGAGTACCTGCCATCCTGTATTTTGAGAAGTTTACACTTGGTCTACTATGTGAAAACATTTGTACTACATGGAACCGCTTTTATAATATCATGATTAATTATAGATACTTAGGTTCATCTAGTCTGCACTGGAGCCCTAATATTCACCCGTTTCACCATTTGTCATCAGAGCCTTTGGTAAATCCACACTCTGTGCTCGGTTACTGATGATCCGACTCTTTTCTCTTTAAAATCTTATATTTGTGTATATACTACATGAAGTTGTAGCACCTATTCTATTCTCTGAGGAGTAGAAAATTGGCCTGTAACTCCAATCCTTGTATACTGGATGCTCTGTTTTATGTTAGTAGAATTTGCAAGGCTAAAATTTGTAGCTCTATTCCTTGCCGGATTTTTTTCTTCCTCCTTGTTTTCTTTTGTTTGGGGGGTGGTGGTGAGGGGGTAGATGTGGTGGAAGGGGAACCTTCTTCATATGATGGTTGTAGACCTGGACAAATTATTATATAACATTAGTCAATTTCATGAATTTCTCTCTTGAAGTATATGTCTTTCTGCTATTGCTTATCCGACTCATACTTACATAACAGTGCTGAAGACGAAATTTAACTTGTTATGTTTGAGCTATTATTTTGATTTTTTTTTTTACCATTGTGAGACAGTAAATTATTTCAGGTCCTTTTGATTTCAGAACTCTAGCTTTCAGCTAGTACAAGAAAATTTACATCATTTTATTGCAGATTGTAGGAGGAGGCCGGTCTTCAGGTGGTTCTGGTAAAGGCAGAAGCCACCAGGGTCCTGTTAAATATGGATTCAGTTTAGAAAAAGGGAAGGCAAATCATCCCATGGAGGATTATCATGTTGCTAAATTTACTCAAAACCATGGACATGAGCTTGGACTCTTTGCCATATTCGATGGGCACTTAGGTGATAGTGTACCAGCCTATCTACAGAAGCATTTGTTTGCCAACATTCTGAAAGAGGTTAGTAGATGATTTTGAAATGTTTGGAAATGTGTTCACATATAGAGGATGAGTGCATTGCTCGGATGTGAAATATATTTGTTTATTATTTAGGTTTCGTCATGTCCTCTTTTCACCAGTCCTTCCCTTGTTTTTAGCTTTAGCCTTTCTTGGATCATCGTATTTGAAAACTGTATGGAAGATACAGTGACAGCATGTAAGAAATCAGATACCTTTCTTCTTAGGTGATGTTTCTGGGGGTTTATGTTCATCTGAAGAAATGCATATGCACCGGTGAAATCAGATAATGCTTGGGGTTGGGCCATTCATTGTATTGCTTGGGGGAGGGAGGAGATTGGTTCATGGGAGATGGGCATTACAGATTACGAGATAAAGTATTAAGAAAGAGGTTAAATTTCTAAGATTTTGGGGGCTTTTAACTTCTTTTCTGTATCCAAATATTTGTATGCTAATATTTGTGTAGACAGTTCTTGTCTGACAGTGTGACTTCTAATTATCCAGGAAGAGTTTTGGACTAATCCAAGCAGCTCCATTGCAAAGGCTTATGAGAGGACTGATCGGGCAATTCTTTCACATAGTCCTGACTTGGGAAGAGGTGGGTCTACTGCTGTCACTGCTATTCTTATAGATGGGCAGAAACTATTTGTGGCCAATGTTGGAGATTCAAGAGCAATTCTTTCCAGAAGAGGCCAAGCGGTACAGATGACTACTGATCATGAGCCTAATACAGAACGTGACAGCATCGTGAACAGGGGTGGCTTTGTATCAAATATGCCAGGTTATTAAAAGACACCCCTTGACTTACTGATTTGGTATTTGGCTGTTGACATGGCATGATATATCAACATCCCGTCATGATATCTCTGTTCCTGATAGCAGTATTTTGGGTTATTTCCTTTTTTTTTTTTTTTTTTGATGAAGTTTCTCCATGATCATCAACATCAGCTGGTATAATGTCGTTCCTCCTGCCATATTTTCTCCAAACACCCACTGGTGGGGAAAAAAAAAGTAAGGTGGTCCTGTAGTGATGTGCATCCACGTATCTTTTGATGCAATATCACCTCTTTATGTCCGTTTTGCTAATAGTTGATTCTCTGTAATGGAAGGTTACACTTGTGGTATTACCATCTCTTAAGTATTTATGTCTTTAGTTTGCCTTGTAGGATGTCAAATCTATAGTTCGTTATATTGCTTAAGTCAAAATCATCACTTCAAGATTACATTTAAAGTTATTAAATAGAGATGACTTTGAAAAGGGTTTTCTTTCTTGGGTCTTTAATTTTTCTTGTGTGAAACTCATAGCATACCGGTTCTTCAAGCATCAGTTGAGCATCTTCATGCATAAACTGTATCCATAGCTAGCTTTCTTTCTCTTGCGTGATGATGAAGGTTGAAAAGTCGAAGATTGATCTCCTGTATCTTGTATTTGGTTTTATGAAAATATCTATCATCTTGGTTTAAATCTGTTGCCCCCTTAACAAACATGAGTCCTGATGTCATCCATTTCTTTTTTCTTTTCTTTTCCCTTGGAGATATATCATTATAATGGTCGTTGTTCTGTTAAATGCAGCATGGTAATTATACTGCCTCCTGCTGGTAAAATTTGTTTGTGACCCAGGTGCCCAGCTTAATCAGTTTATGATAGTGTAGGTGCCAGTTGGTGATGTTATTATGACTTAATAACTTCCTTGCTATTGTTCACAAGTGTGTGACCACATGATCTAGTAATATATGCTCATGTCTTCTAAAACCTTGACTTTTTGTTCATCTTCTAATATCACATACCCACTTTGATCAACATCTCTTATGTGGCTGGCTATTCCGTTAACAAATTGTGTAATAGTTATTCCTTCCACATTCCCCTCCTACGTTTCTCACCTTATTCCACTTCTTGAACCAAATGTCAAAGTTGTAATTTTACGTCTGTCTTGCATCCATATGGACTCTGGAATGATATATTGGTTTTGTAATCTCTACATAGGATTTTTAAATACTCCGATGCTGCAAAAACTTCCCAACACATCCATGTTATTTTGGCCTTTTTTCTGTAAATATGAACCATAAGACGTCTGCCTTTATGACCCATCCTAAATGAACTGTAAGAAGTTGGCTATGAATGCGTTTGGTGGTATGCTGTGTGCTGTTTCTGGGTCAATGTATCAGGGTCTCTGAACTGATCCCTCCTCAACGTTAAAAAAAAAAAGGAAAGAAAAAGAAACTATGAAGCAGTTTTTTGCAGTTTGAGCAAAAGTCTCAGTCTCAGGAACTATGGCTGGGATTCTGGCAAGCTGTACCTGCTAGTCAGGAAAGCCTCAGAGTTCTACTCGCAGCCGAATTATGGGGTCAACTTGTGATGTGATGTGATATCCATTTCTTTTTTGTGAGCGTAGAAAGATCCTGACATTTTTTTGCTAATGGTACACTTCTGAAGTTCATCTATGGACTGCAGTCCTACACTACATATGAATCTACGTCCGTGTAGTATGTAAAGGATGATCGTTGTTGTCTCTGATTCTGAAATTTGCCTTTGTGAACTCATGCTAAATAATTTGGGTGACTGAAGACAAGCTCCATTATTAAACGAAGTTTTAATGGTACCTACGAAAAATTTGAACAAGATTTGAAGTGAGAAATTAATGTCAATTTGTGCAGTCTAATTTATAGAAACTAAAATCCGTTCTGTTGCAATCTTTTTGTCAGGGGATGTTGCTAGAGTTAACGGGCAGCTTGCTGTTTCCCGTGCCTTCGGAGATAAGAACCTTAAGTCACACTTGCGGTCTGACCCTGATATAAAGCATGCTGATATAGGCCCTGATACTGATCTCATGATACTTGCCAGTGATGGTCTCTGGAAGGTAATCCCCCTCCCACCTTGCACATGTGGAGACGATGATGCATGCATGCTAACAATTTCATCACCTAAAAATTGTACTATTCTACTATTGCACGTAGACATGATCAAAATTTGCTGTTCCACTCGGCTGGTTTGTTCGACTTGGAACTTTATAGGGTAAGATCGTGGCATACGAATATTGTAGATTGACATGGTGAAAATATTAGCCTAGATCAATTTTTTGGGTTGGACATGGTTGTGGGTCAAAATGATCGTCCTGATTGGGATTTTAAATTTTTGAAAATAAATTTCATTATTGTAGATAAATACCCAGTGTTTTTTTTTTTTTAAATCATCACATTCAATCACATTTTTGTGTAAATAATAATTTTTCATATAAAGACTATTCTTTTAAAGATTTTTAGTTAATATTACGAGTTTTTGGATTTTTTTTGATATAAATATACTTTGTTAAATAAAACAACTTAAAATCAAAATGTCTGTTCCAAGTCCTGTTTCCATGTTGGATAAAAATATCCGTATCGAGTGTTGCCATATTAAATAATACATATTGGTAATAGATATATTAAAAGAAAAAATTCTGAGAATTATAAGTTGATAGGCAAATATCGGGTATATCAATCCATATATCACAATATATAGCTGATACCATAACATGTCGCGATTTTTCTATGCTATCAAAATATATCAGTATCACGGTGGCGTGATACCTTTATATATTGGATATCTTTATCCATGATTTTGATTGTGGACGATTGCAGTTATAGTTTTTGGCATAACCAACTTAGCTGCTATACTTTTCTCTCTAGACTCTGCCCAAGCCTGGTTTAATCCCGATTTTGATCAGGTTATTTACACCACAAAATTATCATTAGGGTCGAATAGAATTTTAAATAAATCCGTCTCTGAGAGTAAATTTTCTTGTGATTTACATCCGTTTATCTGAAATTCTATTTTAGTCTCAGCACATTCCGGGTCAGAAAAATGTAGTGCAGAAATAATATACTAGAATTCCTCTTCAAAGCTTCCAATTCTGACCGTTGCTGGCTTGGGATGGATTCAGGTAATGGCTAATCAAGAGGCAGTAGATATAGCGAGAAAGATCAAGGACCCTCTGAAAGCTGCCAAGCAACTAGCAACCGAAGCTCAAAATAGGGACAGCAAAGACGATATCTCTTGCATTGTGGTGCGATTTAGGGCATGAATTTGCTCGAGCATGAGATCATCGACATATGTGAAATCTGTACATTTGGGGTTAGCCGGGAGGCATGGCATCTACACCAGGTAGAAAGGGATCAGCAAATTTGATTGTTAAAAGGCTTAAGTATTACGTCGGAGGACGTTTCATAGGTGAGGCCTCAGGCCGTTGATTCTGTAAAATGGAAATTCTTGGGTTTAGATGTTGTGGTTTGATATTTACGTGATTTCTTTGGATGCCTAGATTCATAAAATCAATTTGATCTGTAATAATTTACAGTATGATTCCAGAGTTCATATTATTGATAGTCATGGTTTCCTGTATCAAGTGCCTTGATTGCTTCAAGTTATCGGTGGAGATTCCATTGCCAAATCTGAGTAAGCATCAACAATGGATCGAAGGGGATCGCATAGTCTCGAATTGGATGACAGATCGAAAAAAGGAACTTTAAATGGAGGTAGCCTCGAAGTGGAGACACCAATCGTGAGCAAATTTCAATGCCAGGGTTGGGAGAAAACTCGACCATGGACGGGTGGGGGGGGGGGATATAATTTTGCAGTATGCAATTAGTAACACGCTAATGGCCATGTATGAAGAAAAATTATTGAATCTATTTATTTATATTTAGATCTTTTATTACTGGTATATATTGAAAAGCTATAATTTCTATAATGGGATAGCTATTTTTTTAATAAATTTAAAATTTAAATCAAATTTATCCAATATTTTAAAAAATATAGGGATTTAAAATAATATAAAAAAATTTACACGGTTTGATTTAAATTCTGATACAAAAGATGTATAAGAGGTGGGGATTGAGCCATGAGATATTTAATTAAAGCATGAATTTAATTATATACAACTTATATTTTGCAAATTTGTAATATTTATTCATCCAAAGTTCTTTTTTTTAAAATATTTTTTATTTTTTAATATTTATCACCAAAATACAGAAAATTAGAAAATGTTTAATGGAACCCTGAGCCGACCGGCCGGGTCATTAGACCGGAGCCAGGAGTCGAAAATGCCACGAAGATTCGAGGGCCGGAACCACAACGATATGCTTCTTTCTTGCTGTATTGGGGTCAGCAAGCACCGGCAACATCCACCGTTCGACTGATGGGTCCCACAAGCTCGTCCAATCGTACGCATAGTAATTCGCAGGTTCGCAAGACCGCAACGATGCCACTTCCCCACCAAATCACTCCTCATCCTCGTCGTCTAAAACCCTTGCAAAACCACTGAAAGTCTTGCGCGACAATCAAAACCTGGTTCTGTAAAACCCTGAGTTCCCAATCATCCCACCGTTGGGAATTTTCAACTGATCATGTCAAAATCATTCAAAATCAACGTATCGAACCCGAAGGTGTGGATCGTGATCGGCATAGGCGTAGCAGGAATTGTAGTTTTAGCTGAGACTCATAGAAGGAGACGGAGGAGACAGAAGATCCTGAATCGGGAAGACTTCGGTTCCTTCGTCGAACGCTTCGAGCTTCGTCCATTTCCTCAACCGCCACCTCCCGCAGCTCGTCAGCCTCTATCTTCCTTCACATTTGCCATCAACGACATGTTCGTAATCCTTATTAGCTCCATTTGTATTTTATTCCATTCTACGTTGAATGGCATTTTTGTTTGCCTTAGCCTTTTTAATTAACAATTTCACATTGTATGTTGTTTGGATGGGTGTAGATTTGAGGTGAAGGGGCACGTGATTGGATTTGGTAGCCCAGACTGGAAGAGGACTCATGAGGAAGCTGAGAAAACGGCCATAGTGGTTACGAGCTTGTTGAAGAATGGGGCTACTTGCGTCGGGACTACTGTTTTGGACGAATTGTCGATTGGGTATCATTTCCCTCCTATCTCTCTTTCTGTCTGGATTATCGATGTTGTGCATTCTTTGGATTTTGGGAGTAAAAATGGATGTGCAGTGTCAACTTCAACTGTCAGTGGGTCTGAAAGTGGGCTCGTATTTCTCTGCATCTTGCCTACTATGTTTTCAAGTGTTTTCTTTCTATGAATGGTTCTGTTGATCTCTTGGCTCTTACAGCGTCCGTTTCTCTTGTGGGTCATATATTCTCCATATTTTATATTTTTTTACTGGACAAACATGCATCATTATAATAATATAATTTTTTTGGGGGGTGGTGGTGGGGATTAAGGGGAAAATGTGGAGTGACGATGCAGTGATGACGATGTTGCCCAAGGGTATATGGAGAAAGAATAAAAATAGATGAAAAAGTTTGAAGGTAGAAGATTTTCATCACCAATTCACCAATTCTTGGCTTTTGTCATGTAGGGTAGACTGTACCTTGTGGAGTCATAGATAGATCTAATTGATGACTTGAAGAAATATATTGGCCAAATGCTTTGATAAATTGGGACAACGTTGATGGTAGGGATTGTTCTTGTAATGATACTAAAGAGTTAGTTCCTGTGTTGGACAGAGGGAGATTGCTTGATAACATTTAGGGAAAGCGAAGGATGACCTTGCTTACATAGGCAAAGTTATTGATCCGGATATCCCAAAATTATAGAGATTTTATTTGTTTCCATGTTTTGTAATATTTTGGAAATTCTCAAAGTTTTATAATTTTGATAACTCCAAGATATTTTAGAAACGTTATATTTTATTCTATTATTTTTCTATTTTGAGTCGTTATTAATTAGAAATTTATATTTATTTTTTAATTAATCTAAGAGTAGGGTATCTTTATATAAGGGTTCTAATTCTATTGTTTTAGAATTGATCGATGAGTTTAATCAATATTAAAAAATTGTGATTGTCTTTCTTCTGTTTGTTAATCTCTGTTTTTCTCTTTTCTCTATTTTCTTCTTTGTTTCTCCCATTTTTTCCTTTCTCTTCGTCCTTCCCTCCTCCCCTTTAAAGCCTTTACCCTGCATCAAATTTAATATCAGAGGTATTATAGTAGCAACTTACTAGATCTGTGGAATGCCCTTTGGTAGGGTAATCAATCTGTGATTGAGTATGCAATTCAATTCAATGAGTTTTGAATAAGATGTCACATAGTTAAGTATGAGGCTATGATATTGAGTAGATTTTGGCGAGGTCTACATGAGGACTTTAGAAGAGAGCTTGTCCTTAGGGGTGTTATATTCTAGATCATTCGTATAATTTGGTCCAAGATTGAGTTAGTTATAAAGGCATCTTAGGCAAATGTGGTGACAATTATCCCTTAATATGAAATGCCTCAACCACAAACTCTAAGTCTGCTTTAGGACCTCCTCCATTTTCAATTCCTCCTTCAAGAGAAAATAGAAGGCAGGGTATTGAAGCCCTCAGAAAAAAATTTCAATTGCAATATTTTAATTGTTACGGTTTTAGCCATATTTCTTTGAAATTTCCTTATAAAATCTCACTTATTGGAGGGAAAGACGGTATGAATGAGGCGGAACCACTTGAAGAACAAGTTTATGAACTCAAGTTAGAGGAACTTGATGATATGGATGGTAATGATGATGACATCTTCTTAGATTGCATCAGGACTATCTTATTCACTATGCCATTTTTGGGTGTTGGATGATGTATCTCAATCCAACTAAATAGGCTAATGATTGGTATTGTTATACTATCTTTTATACTTACATCAAAGTGAAAGAGAAGGCTTGTAAATCATTGTGGATAGTGGTAGTTGTATCAATGTCGTTTCGACTAATATTATTTCTTATTTTGGGTTGAAAGTTGTCTCACATTCTAATCCATATAATATCTTTTGGACTGATACATCTTCTATAGTAGTAAAGGAATATTATCTTGTACTCATTCAATTCTTAGGTTATAAGGATTATGTTTGATGTAATGTCATTTTAGGTCGATCTTAGTTATACGACTTGCATGTAACAATTCAAGGTTGCTTTAACTCATGTTCTTTTGTTTACCTGAGCAAAAAGATTCATCTCCATCCTTTGTTCTCAAAACTTGTTATTCATAACAAACGAAAGATGTGATGAGGACTAAAAGATTACTTATCATTAGTCCTGCAGTGTTTGAGCGTAAAGTTGTAAGCGAATCTGTTGTGTTTGCTTTTGTTGCTCTATAAATCCTTTCATATTATCCTGTATTGATACCTGATGAGGTTTATCAGGTCCCAAAACTTCAAGATGTCTTTTTAAGAACTTTACAGATTATTTACTGCCTTTATGTGTCATTCAACCTGCCCTTGACTTTTCCCTAGATGTGCTTCTTTCAAATTTACTTTATTATAGGATGAATTCCATTGAGTATGATGAGTCCACATGCAAGTTGTGGAACTCATTCATAAGAGATTCGTTCAAGAGAGTATGAGTCCGCGTGTTGTGTTAGCTCTATTGATATCTAAAAAAGATGGATCATGGAGGATGTGTATGGATAGTAAAGCTATCAACAAAATCACTGTGAAGTGCCATTTTTTCATCCATAGACTTGGTGATATATTAGATATGATAAATGATAAGATCGATTCGAAAAGTGGTTATCACCATATTAGGATTTGTTTAGGTTATGAGTGGAAAACGGATTTTAAGATGAAGGACGACCTTATAAGTGGTTGGTCATGCCTTTTGAACTATCTAATACACCTGGTGCCTTTTTGAGGGTCATAGCCCAAGCTTTACAACCTTTTATGGGATAGTTCCTAGTGGTTTTCCTTCTTTTCAGATAGGGTTGCTTTCGTGGGCTTCATAATTTTCTCTGATAGAGCTTCTGTTGACCCTACAAAGGTTCAGGCTATCGTAGATTGGCTTGAACCCAAGGCCACCCACTATTTATAAAGTTTTTATGGTTTAGCTACTTTTTATTGTTTAGCACGATCATGGTTTCTCTCACTGAGTGTTTGAAGAAAAGTGAATTTTATTGGTCTGTTGATGCTCATAAAGCCTTTAAGAGTATAAAAAGAGGATGATAACCCTCGTTATGCGGCTCCTTGACTTCTCTAAGAGATTTAATATAGAGTGTGATGTATGAGGTATATGAATAGGTGGAGTTCTTAGCTAAGAGAGCGATCCTATTGCATACTTTAGTGAAAAGTTAAATGATGCTAAGTAAAGATACTCCACTTATGATGATGAGTTGTATGCAGTTGTGCAGGCTTTACGTTACTGGCGTCATTACTTATTATCTTAGTAGTTTGCCATATATTTTAATCATGAGGCTATTTGTTTTTTTAGCTATCAAAAGAAATTGAATTTTTTGTATAGTCATTGAGTTGAATATTTACAATTCTATTCTTTTGTTTTAAAACATAAGGAGTTGAAAATCAAGCGGTTGGTGTCTTGAGCCATTGAGTGTCATTGTTGTCTATCATTCAAGTTAAGGTGGTTAGATTTGAAATATTCAATGGAGAATACAAGTCTTGTCCTAATTTTAGCAAGTTATTTTTAACTTTATAGAATTGACAAACTGACACCACATATGATTTTCGTATTTGGGGTGGATATTTATTTTGAGCTAATAAACTTTGCATCCCTAGAATATCTGTTTGAGATTTTATAATTTGGGAGGTTTATGTAGGCGGTGTATTTGGTCATTTTGGATGCGATAAGTCAATAAAGGAGATTGAGTGATAGTCTTATTGGTCTAGTTTGAGAAAAGATATGCCTAAGATAGTATCTGTTGAACATACTAACTAGTGAAGTATAAGAAGTAAAACACTGGCTAATATACCTTTTTGTCTGTACTTAGTTGTCTTTGGAAGGCCGTGAGTATAAACTTTGTACTAAGACTCCCATGTGCCCCTAAAAAGCATGATTTTATTTTTGTTATTGTGGATTGTTTTTCTAACATAGCCCACGCCATCCATTGTAGTAAAACTTCTGATACTTCTTGACTTGCTAACATCTAATCCCAAATTTCTAATCTCATCCATTATGTTGATGAGATTGTTAAGTTATATAGTTTTCTTAATACTATTATATTTGATAGAGATGTTCGTTTCACTAGTCAGTTGGAAGACCTTGTGGCATATGGTTGATACGAAACTAAAATTTTTCACGGCTTAACATCCGTAGACAGATGATCAAATTGAAATTGTTAATTGGAGTGCTTGGTTCAAGAAAATATTAGGAATTGGGATTTAATTTTTCCTATAGCTCGACTTGCATATAATAGCTTTGTCAAAAGTTCTATAAGCATACATCCAATTGAGGTTGTGTATAGCTACAAACCTAGGAAACCTTTGGGCTTTATTCCGATGTGTACGCATTCTAGTGTGTCTATGTTGGCCTAAACTTTTGTACATCTTCATGACTTTTCTATCGATATCAGTAAATAATTGGAAGTAAGTAATGCCTCATATAGATTTTGAGTTGATGTACATAGAAGACAGGTTGAATTTAATATTGGGGATTATGTCATGGTTCGGACTAAACCGAAGCAATGTCTACATGTTGTTGATTCATTTAAATTTTTTCAGCGGGTTGGACTAAATGCATATGTTATTGATATTCCATCTCATTTTGATTTTCATCGTACTTTTAATATCGTGGATTTAATTATTTACAAAGGTATTTTCAGCCCACCAAACGATCCATTTGAAATACCCCTAGAGGCGTCGAATATTGAAATATTACTCAATCCTACACAATTATCAGCCTTATTGGTATACAAGATAAAATTGATACCATTTTAGATGGGCATATTGTGCTTACCAGGATGGTAAGGCCTCAGCGTTTCTTTGTTCGCTAGGTTAGGTGACTGAATTCAGAGTGTGGTTGGATTTTTGAAGAGACACTCTAGTAGATAGATTCAAATCTTTTAAAGTTTTATTAGAGTCAGCACGATCGATCATTATCAGGCCCGAGCTCTACTCACTTAAGAGAAGTTGGTGGAGCTATTAGATTTTAGCCCCCACTCACACATGCCTATAAGCGTTGAAGGAGGATTGCACAATCACTTAACTTGTTGATAGGGGATTGATGATGACAGCCTCACTTGATGGGGTTGAGTCTCAGCTACTTTGGGGAAGTTGATGTGAACATTTTTAAAATTTTATAATTTTGATAACCCCTTAATATTTTAAGAACATTATATTTTATTCTATTATTTCCTTATTTTGAGTCATTGTTAATTAGAAAATTATGTTTATTTTTTAATTAACCTAGAAGTAGGATATTTTTATATAAGGGTTCAAACTCTATTGCTTCTGGAATGATTAATGAGTTGAATTAATATTAAGAAATTATGATTGTTTTTCCTTCTCTTTAGTAAACTTTATTTCTTTCTTCTCTCTGTTCTTTTTCCCATTTGCTCTTCTCTTCTTTCTTCCTCCCCTTTATTTCCCTTTCCTTGCATCAGTTATCCTTTATCAGATGAAACCTGAACAAAAGATTTGTGTCACCAACACAATTGGCAATCTAGATTATGCATGGAGATCTTAATTTCAGAATTTGAAATTTGCCTAATACCATCCATGCTGTGGGTGATTTTATCATCTGTAAGTTATTCTTGTGAATGTTGTAGTTGGTGAGAGGTGGGTGTCATGGGTTCCCTTTTGGAATTTTTCTTAGATTCTTGTGCTTGTTCAGAGGTGAGGCCAACACTGTCAGGACAAGAATATTCCTCACATGGTTGATTAAAAAAGAAGTGATTGTTCATTGCTTGTATCTGCTCTTATCCCACACTTTCTTCCTTCCTTTTGCTGAAAGGTAATGCTTATTGAGGTTAAGCAGGCTTGTTTTTTCAGGATTAGTGGAGAAAATACATATTACGGAACTCCTGTCAATCCTCAGATGCCATTGCAGATCCCTGGGGGGTCATCTAGTGGTTCAGCTGTTGCAGTTGCTGCTCAGCTGGTTGATTTTGCACTTGGTATGGTACTTTTTCTTGGCAGTTTTGTGTTTCTGTTTCAACTTGTTTAGTTGTGATAGGATTATGTCGGTTGCTTTTTGTTGATAAAATTTGTTGATAACTTATCTGATGGTCTAAACTAGGCAGCTCTATGATCCGTCTGGACTTGTTGCACAAATGAGCTTTGCAATTGCAAAATAATTGCAATTTGGGGGAGGGGTTGATAGATAGCATTTGAGTGTTGAGAATTATAAGTTTGACTTTCCTATGGTTGAGAATGGAAATTGTAAATCAGTACCTATATATAATGTTTGAAATTTAGGACCAAGATATTGTATTTGGAAGATGTTGAAAATAAGGAGTGGCTACCTTTAAATTGTTGTCAAACTGATATACTTTGTAGTTTTCAATCTCACTCTGTGTCTAATCTCGTCTTCTGTACTTCTAGAATTGGCAATTTAGTATCCTTATAAATCTGAATGGAAATAGGTTTTCATGTGGATGAAAGAACAGGTTTCAGTGATTTTTTGTGTTCTCTTTATTATTTTTAAGTCCATCGATCAGCATTACCTTTTTGTGCTTATGGTTGAGTGTTTCGATACTTTTGATGAATACAATAATTTTCTAAAGAAGCACAGTGGCTACGTTTAATAATTTTTTTCGGAGTTGGTTACTTGAAATAGGCTGATGAGCAGACTTTGAGTTGTGTTGATATCCATCATCATTTGGATGATTCTAATGCAGTGAAGTTAGCTTGTAGATATAATTTTCTTATGGTGACATTATTTTTTAGGTACCGATACGATTGGTGGTGTGAGAATTCCAGCATCATATTGTGGTGTACTTGGGTACCGCCCCTCTCATGGAACTGTATCCATGATTGGAGTTCTGCCAAATTCTCAGAGTCTCGATACCATTGGTAAGATGCCTTTCTGCAATAAATTTTAAGACACAATGCTTTGCCTACTTTTAATTCTATGTCATTGAGAGTTGTGGCTGGCATCTTTTCCATCTAAGTTGTATTGGGTCTTATGGTTATGCTCATGTTGTCATATGACCGAGATAGATGTATGTTTCAAATTCCTGACTTCATTGTGCTTCAGCATATTTTTCTTAAAGTCGAGCATCACATAAAGAATTCTTGCAGCAGGAAATATGAGTTCTTGTGTGTTCTTTTGTGTCCTATGGCTAATCTGTATTTGTTGAATTACAAGCCTTGTGGTGGAAGTCGATTTATGGTGTTCTTAGTATTCCATCCCTTCTAATTTTGAAGGTCCAGGAAGGACCTTAAGATACTCTTCTCTGCAAGTACACTTAAAGAAGGTCAATTAAGGGACCATTCTGACTAAAATCCTTGATGTGTCGAAGGGTGAGATGACTGAAATACTTTTGATAATCGTGTATCTATCTTCCAGTGTAGGGTGAGGCCCATCATTTCCTCAAACTTGATTTTTTTGGTCTATTTTTTGTCTGCCACTTCTATTTCTTCTCCCATTGCTCCCATCTTCTATCGCTTCCCCCAATTTGAAATGTTAATTTATTTGAGTTTGGTATGCTTCTTGTCTCTTTACGAACTTCTTTTTGTTTCCATTGGTTAGGATGGTTTGCACGTGATCCCTCTATTTTGCATCATGTTGGGCATGTTTTACTTCAATTGAACTCAGTGGAACCTAGAAGGGCAAGGCGCATCTTATTAGCAGATGACCTGTTCGAGCTCTCACAGATTCCGAAGCAAAAGGCAGCTTATGTTGTGAGCAAAGCAATTGAAAATCTGTCTGGGTGTAAGTTGTATCTTTCTGATGTGTCCTTGGAACTTCTTAATGACACTTCATGTAGTTTGATTCTGAATGCCATAGTTCTGTACAACATTTCATGATGTGGTAATAACACTAATACTTGGCTAAAAAAGTGGAGACAGCATTGATCCAACAACAAAAGAAAAACAAAACGTGTCATTCTGACGTGTTTTTCTTCTTGTTTTGCAGACCAGGCTCCGAAGCACATGAACCTCGGCCTCCATATTGCCTCGAATGTGCCAAGCTTAAAAGAATTTGGTGAGGAATCAGCAAATGTGAACAATGGAACAGCAACACTGAAAGCACTTTCTTCTCTAATGGTTTCACTACAGAGGTATTGTGACACCTGTATGCCATACAGATTACAATACTGATTTCTGAAGCCTTGTTGGCAAGAGCTACTGGATTCGCTAACCAAACTAGTTAGAATGCAATTTGAAATGGAGAAAAGAAATTCAATCAGCCCTTTTGGATATGGAATTTACTTGTCAAAGTTTCCCATCCCCTCATTTGATTTGTTGAATTGAAATAAGTTATGCTTGGTAATGCTAAAATATGTAGAACTACTAAATAAGCTGAACCGTTACTAAAGGGTAGCTTAGTGAAAGATGCTCCCATGTTACAGGTATTGGGAAGTTCAGCTGTATAGCATTATTCTTGCATTGAAAAGAAGTTTCCACAGTTAGAACCTATGATTGGAGTTATGAAGAAGGATACACAGTAAGTGAGCTATGTAAGTACTCCAGACTAAAGTTGGCCGACCTCAAACCAAAATTTTCTTCCTTGTTTTGTTCTCTTGAAAAATTATTTAACTTAAGGAAAAAATAAAATTGTATTCAATATGAGAACATCTATTTAATATTATTTTTAGAAACACAAAACGGAAAAAATCTTAATTCTTAACTATAAGGCTAAATATACATGCTCCCCAAATAAGTTCTTATATCAAAATAATCTAGATATCTTGAAACAAGGCATAATTACTAGATATAGACTGAATAAGGTGGCTCATTTTTCTGTATGTTCAGAATCAAAGCACAATAATTTCAAGTATCTAACATTTTCAAGCTCCATTGAGAAGTCACCTGCTAGCTGGTAGCCAGCATAGAATCCACCGATAAGGACAACAACTTGTCCTTAGACTACAACTATATGATGGAAAATCCGAATACTGATTTTGATAACCCATTTAGCCCAAACCTTCATCAGTAAATGGTGCAGGCATTCTGCACAAGGTTCTTCAGCTCAACCTAAACTAGTATACAAAATATTTTGGAGCACGTGGAAGATTCAGCATGCTATGTGGTCATCAGCAGGCTGAATAAAAGTTACTCCACTCTTCAGTGTGTTTAAGAAGGGCCTTGTTTGAACTGTATTTTTCAGCTGCTTATCAGCAATAGGCAATGTTACATGGTACTTTTTTTTTTTTTTTAATTGTTGTCAGAACTGATTCTCTCCATACTATCATCACGTGATCATTTTCTCACTTTACTCTCATTTCAACAGTACACTCTGTCTCTAAATAATATTTTAGCAGTTATCATTCTTCATATGCATTACATCCCAACTTATTTTACCTATTAAATACACTTCACGTTCAAAACGGCATTCCAAGAGCTTTGCAATGATCAATAGTCATCTCAGTTAGAAATTTGTACAGAAATTAATATCAATTTAAGAGAAAAATCAAACTTCATAGATGCGTTTTTAATATTTCAGCAAATTTCAGTAGTAGTAATTGTTAAATTGATGAGCCTTGGTACAATTGTAAGGTCACTCTATTGTGACCTGTCATATGTTCTTATCGTTGAAATCTCTTTTCAACGCAAGGATAATGATACATACAGCTGAACTTCCCCATATCTGTAACGTGGGAGCCTCTTTCACTAGGCTACCCTTTAGTAACAGTTCAGTTTGTTTAGTAGTTCTACATATTGTAGCAATACCAAACATAACTTATTTCAATTCAACAAACCAAATGAGGGGATGGGAAATTGTGACAAATGAGCTACCTTATTCAGTCTACATCTAGAAATTGTGCCTTGTTTCAAGATATCTAGATTATTTTGATATGAGATTTTATTTAGGGAGCTTGTATATTTAGCCTTATAGTTGAGAATTAAGATTTTTTCTGCTTTCGTTTCTAAAAATTAATATCGGATAGATGTTCTCATATTGAATACAATTTTATTTTTTTCTTATTTTAAACAATTTTTCAGAAGAACAAAAGGAGGGAGAAAATTTTGGTTTGAGGTAGGCTAACTTTAGTTTGTAGTAGCTTATGTAGCTCACTTACTGTAGATCCTTCTTCATAACTCCTGTCAGTATGCCCCCCTCCCAAAAAAAGGAATATATTTTTGTGATGTCTATGATGGATATCATTCATTGATAGGATTTGATGGGAATGGGTTTATATGCCTGAAGTGGAAGGAGTTTAAGCAATAACTTTAAAATGAATGGCATGAACAAGGCTCTGCTTTTAGAAAGTCATTATGGAGGTTTGAGATGGAAAGAAAGGATTACTGTTTGACCATCTTAGGTTATTGATGTAATTGAAGTATTAAAGAAAGTGAGAAATTCAGGCTATTTGGTAGAAAGCTATTAAGCAGGGGCTTCTGGGCTTCTTGAAATTATCTTAAGAGAAATCAAATTCTTATCTGGCTCACTAATTGGTGTAGGGCAGAATCATTCAGAAGCTAAACTACTGACACCAGATTCACTGTATCATGTGTGGTATAACGTGGGATGCAAGAAAGCCTCATTATTTCGTAGATATTCCTGTTGAGAATTACTATGCAATACTCACAGGCATTCGGGGAATCTGTAACTATGAGCCAATAAATCATGCTTCCTTAAAATTTGTGCAGCTCTTTCCATAAATTTGGGATGCTTTTGTGGGATGAGCATCCTAAGGAATATGACATCGGGTCTTCTAATTGGTAGATGAATTTTGGGACTGATATATCTCTTTTGGGGCAAAATACTGGTGGACTGAAGTCTGGTTATTCTCAGTTAAAAGTTGGGTTCAGATTAAATATTTAGATTGCTGTTGCGGGTTATGTTTTATCTTAAAAGGAAACTTGCTCTGTAGTTAAGGGGATATATCCTGCTATTTAAAAGAATTTCTTCTTGTTGATTTCTTGAAAAGGTTGAATGTTAGACTACTGGAGAGGTTCTATTTATACAGTGGCTAGGCAGAAATAGTGCACTTTTCATAGTGATTGCTTGTACTCAAATTTGACATTTTTTTTCATCTTTGCTGGGCATAAAGCAGTGGCTTCTGGCATTGTTAAAGGCATGCTTAAAAATTTGGAAGCATAGATTGGAGGAAAAGTCGAAGATGGAAGAGTGATAGATGGCTCCTTTAGTTCTGTTTGCTGCATAGGAATACTAGACACCAGCCATCGTGTTTTATTTTAGACAAATAGAAATTTATGTCTGCTTGTTTTTCTTTGCTGAAACAGAATGTAAACTTATTTCTTCCAAATACTTGATAGTGTTTGTGTTGGTGCATAATGCTTTCTTCACTGTTCGATGATGTGGAACCTCCACCCCCATAAGGGGAATGATAAATTCAGCATACATGACCCCCTCATGCAAGAACCATGTATCAGGTAAACAAAATTTCTACGTCCTTTAACATTAATAATAGCTCATTATTATCAAAGAAAAATGGAAAAAGAAAGTGTAAATAATGATTTAATCTTGAGTGTTGGTGTTGTAGTAGTTGTGGTTGATAATTGTTGTTGTAAGAATAATAAGAGATGAGAAAACCCCATATTTATTTGGTACTAAGTTACCTCTACAAAGGAATATTTCTCAATATATTCTATAATATATTCTAAGAGTATATTCTAACAAATGTTCTAATACTAATAAATATTCTAATATTTCCTCTCAAGTGGAAGCATAAATGTTACTCGTGCTCTACTTGTTGCAAATGTATGCAATTTGAACTTTAGTTAAAGATTTGATAAAAATATTGGTAATTTGATCTCTAATCCTTACATGATGGATGTGAATTAAGCTATGTTGCAATCCCACACGAACAAAGGGACAATTTACCTCAATATGCTAATAAAATACTAGATTTGAAACGATATGAATGACTGCTTAATTATTGCATCACAGTTGAGAAGGCTAGAGCTCTTACACCTAATAGAAATAAGTAATTGTCAAAATCATATCACTTCACAAGCAACATATATCAATGCGCGCTCTGATTCTGCATTTGACCTAGCTATTACATTTTGTTTTTTACTCTTTAATGACAAAAGATTGCCTTCAACAAAGACATGATGTCCGATGGTAGGTTTTTGATCATTGGGTGACCTAGCCCAATCATAGAGACCCTCGACCTGAGTATAACCATATTTATTGTATGACAAGTCTCAATCTGGTGTGCCTTTCAGATATCTCATAATATGTATTATAATCTTCCAATGAGGAATATGAGAAGAAGATAAAAGTTGGCTCACAACACTAGTAGAGAAGACAATATTCAGAGTCATGGCAAGATGGTTGAGCTTGCCAATTACTCGTCAATATCATTTTTGTTCATAAAAAATGTTCCCATCCATAGATGAGCTACACAATTTCGAATTCAGCATACTAGTTTTTTGAAGTAAATTTACCTTATACTTCCTTTGCGAAAGGAAGTTGTTATGATGACATTTAATAACCTCAATACCAAGAAAAATCTTTAATCTATACTTGATTTTGAAGAAACAATTTCAAATCTGTGATTGAAGTACTATTACTACCAATAATTATAATGTTATCCACATACAATGAATCTGCCAAACTATGCTCGTGAGTATTGCTTCAAACCATATAAATACTTCTTTAACCGACAAATAGATCCAAGCTCCCTCTGAGCAACAAACCTTAGAGATTGCTCCAAATAAACCTCATTCTAAAGATCACATTGTAAGAAGACTTTCTTAAGATTTAATTGATGTATAGATAAGTAGAGACCGATGAAATGAGAAACCTAATAGAAGTTAACTTGGCAACCTGAGAAAAAGTATCAATATAGTCTATACCATATATCTGAGCATACCTTTTTCTCTCCTCAATACCCAGACTTGAACCCTTGACCCATGTTTGCTATGCTACAAACCAACGGGAAGCGAAGTTGCTAAGAATAAGAAGAAATGAGAAAATCCCATATAAAATTAGTTGTATAAATATGTATATTTAGGGTTATTTACATATATCGAAAATGCTAAACTATCTATGCAAAGGAATATTCCTTGTTATGTTATATGACATATTCTAAGAGTGTATTTTAACAAATAATCTAACACTAATAAATATTCTAATAGTTGTCAATTGTCTTTTATGGGCAACAATGAAAGGTAATTGTTGGTGGGTACACACACACACATGCATTCACACATATATGTGTATATATACACGTATGTATGTGTATATATATACACATATGTACCCACACATATATATGTATATGTATACATGCACATGTATTGTTTTATTGATTAATATATTCCATAAGGATCCTTCACTTTGGATATGCCTGTTAAGTTTTAAACTGACCTTTGGAGAACACTTGATAAATTCTTGAATGCGTCTTTGTATAGATATACCAATTTCAATATGCCAGCAGATAGAGTATTGCTGATATTGTAGGCATAGAGGTTTTCAACATCTTGCATAGGGAATTTTTTTTTTGAATCAGATGCTGTATTCTGGTTTCTTCTCAGTAAAATAATTGCCTACTATAAGTGAACTTTCCCTAGTGTGACTTATTTTATTTGTTCATCTTGATGGTTTTCTAATTTATGTAAGCTCATAGTCCCATAATTTCATTGCGTTTTCTCCCATTCTACCTCTCTTGACCTACTTCCTGTGAGTGTAATTTTGAGATACTTTGAATTGTTATTGTTTTGATGTTTTGACTCACTCCGACCAGCTTTCTTAATCCCTTAAAGTTGTCTTCAGATACGAATTCAGAACAAATCATGAAGAATGGGTCAATTCAGTAAAACCAAAGTTGGGACCTGAAGTATCTGATCATGTCCGAGCAGCAATTGGTACTACATATGAGAATGTAAAAACTCTGTACAAAGTGAGAGGTGAAATGCGGGCTGCATTGCAGACCCTCTTGAAGGTGCAACCAACACTTTCCATTGTATATCAAGAATATTTTTTTTTTTTTTTTTTTTTTTGGGGTGTGTCTGTAAAATATAGGATATTATGTCCATGCAATATCTTGTTATTTATGCAATGGGTGTTTGGACCATATTTATGCAATTAGGTTAGGATGTGTATGGTTGTATAGTGGATAATTATGAGGCCTTTATGGTAAAAAACTTATGTCTTGGGTGCCAATTTTGAAGGTACATGTTATTTCCCCTAAAGAAAGTTCTTTCTGATGTTTAAATCAAGAGAGTTTCCTGGGTCTGTCAATGGTGCTTGTTAAAATGTAATCTCAATTTATCAAAAAAATGCAACGTTGTAGGAGGAGGCAGCTCACGAAGCTCTATTGCCTCAGAGATTCAGGTTGGATGTACTAAAGTGGTGCCATGACTGATGCTTCAGGTCCATGTATTGTATCTTTTACTGGAGAGAAATGATTTTATATTGTTTCCTCTGTATGGACTTAATGCAAGGGACTTTTGGCTTCCATTAAGGACAAAAGGCCATAGAAGCCTGTAATAATAAGAGATTAGATGAAAGGATCCATTAAATAACATCTAGACAAAAAGAACTGTGAAAGAAATGTCGAATGCCTGTGAATCTTCACTTTTTGCTCAAATCGTGTGCAAAATGGGATGTGAATGATATTGGATCTTTATATTTATAGAGAAGTCTATTTTTTATTGCAACGCCAAATTTCTATAACAATGTGGAAAAGATCATTCTAAAATAGTTAAAAAGATTGGGTCTCCTAGAAGCTCTACATGTGAGTATTAGAGGCAATCTGCCTCTGCCATTACTAATTTACATATTCAAACATGCTGCGCAGCAACTTGCAATGCCTGTCACGTTCTCCATATTGAAAAATGTTTCTGAGTTAAAAATGAACAAGACTCCTATGATGGTTTTTGCATCTAATCTGTGAGAATTAGCTTGGACTATCAATCTTCTACATCTTTCTCTCCTGTTGCTTTGTTAGTGACCATATTCATTTTGTCTTATGATTACATAATTTTGGTCAACATTGAGCTGTATCTAATGGCTTATTTTCTCCCATGTTGTGCAGGATGATGGAATACTAGTTTTTCCCACAACAGCAGATCCTCCATTAAAACGTGACATGAGAAAAGGTTTGCCTTCTGAATTCTATGATAGAGCACTAGTCTTGTCCAGCATTTCAAGCATGTCAGGGTGTTGTCAGGTATACAATGATTATTATACTTTACTGTTATCCTATATCTTCCAGTTTCTTTGGCATGCCAAACCTCAATGAAAATTTATTTTGTTATTCCATTGTTAGGTCACCGTTCCATTAGGAAAGCAAGATGACTATCCTTCTGTTTCATTTGCTGCATGCCATGGAGCTGATAAGTTTCTCCTGGATACCATTTTGGATATTTATTCGCCCCTTCAAGAGCAAGCCGCATCCAATTCGTTGCCATTAGCAGATACCAATGGTTGCTTGGACACTTCTGAACTGCTGAAAGAAAAGGTTTGCTTTTCAATAAGCCCATGTTATTTGTTTTTGAATTACTGTTCATTGAAAGTTTTATTGACTTGTTTATGTAAGCACTCTTCTCGGAAGTTCCCTTTTCACTCTATAAAATTGTTTTTTCCCTTTATGTGGTAAAGCTATATACAAAGATCAATGCCAATTTACCACCACATACCTCCCCTTTCTTTTAAGCACTGCCTGGAATAGCTATGGACGAACACAGAATCCCTGTGGTGCATTTTTTGTTTATTAAGAACCTCTATTTCCTCAAAACTGTCATGGGAGAGTCACTTTTTATCGGCGTAGAGCTCAGCTGTTTTAATATGATAGACTGAGCATATTTTGATGTTAATGTTTTGGTAAAGCACTGTTTTCTAGTTTTTTTAATCCGAAAACAAACAGACTTGAAGTTGAAAACATTTTCCAGGTTTTTCGTTTTCCTTTCAAATTTCCACAAACTTAGAGGGGTCTGTATTTCTTGTTTAGTTTAGCTTTCAAGATGTAACAGATTACAGTGTCATCTGCTTTTTATTCTTCTTATCCCTAAGCTGCTGACTCATGGTAATATCAGGGACATGTATTGTCACGTCCCAGGCACACAATACACAAGTTAAAATAAAATTCACAATAAAATAAAACCCAATAAATCATCAACAATAACAATACCCAACATGGGAGTGACGATCCAAATATAAATAGAACCAAACACTAAACAACTCATACAGGACTTCCACAGATATAAATTCAAACAACATAAAATATGACCTACTATTTGTAAGTCAAAAAAAGGGGATATCCAATAGAATAACAACTTATCTACTCATCACAAATATCCCATAATTCTTAATATAGAGACTACGTCCCACAACTAGCCAAACATAATAACCAAAATACATTCTTGAGATCAGAAGCCTAATAGGCATAAATATCCAACTCACTAGAAGAATAATGCTGCATTCGATCGAGTCCGAACTCTTACATTTGTATCCAAGTCACTAGTTCGAAGGAATAAAATATGAAAATATGAGCTTAAAGCTCAGCAAGTATTATCATATAAAACAATACATATAAATCAAACGGAATGAGATGCCACATATAAAACAAACCACAAAGTCCGTCAAAATTACTAAAAATTGAGAAACTGTCTCATACTAAATTATCATCCATATCAAACAGTCCCTCTGGTACAGTCATAATAAATAACGATTCGGTCAAATCTCATAGACGATATTGTATCATATGATCCGAGATTACGTCACATAATTGCGACCGTCACCACATCCATATGGAACACAAACCATAATTCGGATCCTAATCTCATAATTTTATATGCTGAAATCAAAAGAAATCGGAACCAAATCATATAATTAAAACATGTTCATGGTTTAACACATATTCATACGTACAAGACATTCCTATTGCCCATCTGTGGGCCAATCAATGCATCTCAAATCATAGTCTACGCAAATAGTATGAAATCGGAGAATCAAAGATTATTAGACCAATTTGATGAAGAGTTACCCTCGTTTAGTAATCATGGCTCTATCGGCTGCGTTTTAAGCTGGCAGTTCAAGGCCATCTATTTACTTTGTCTCCCATAGACTCGGAATTTGCTTACTATGTTTTATCAACTGCGGCTTTGGGTACAGCCTCAAATTTAATCACATATTAGGATGTCTAAATATATTAATTTTTATTAATTCCTTACGATGATTCTTATTAAAATATACAGTAGGGCAGGTTAGTTACAACACGTTTCAACATTCCTATTGGTGGAAGTGAGATAACATATCACATACGTTCCCGTCGAGAGCAGTACCAAAAGCGACATATCTTGGATCACAAATCGACCCCTCGGGTCTCAGACTGTGATGGTCCTGCATTGACTTTGCCCCCGGTAGTATGTATGTGGACTGATGCAAAGTATTATTCATGGTTTCGTGACATACGGATACACAAAATACATATACGTATATCGTTTGGGTTTCCATAAATCACAAAATCCTCCGAAATCACAAATACTAGTGTAAAAACTGCTGAATAATTGGTAAAACATATATGCAAGTACACAATAAATAGACGGGATGCACAAAAATAATGTGCATGTAAAGGAAATCTCTAAATAGTAGTCAAAACACATCAGACACGAAATCAGACAAAAGGTTGGATTAGAGGATACTTGCCTTGATATTATATTTTGCAAATCGGAAGAAAGGATGCTCCAAAATACCTGAATTGCGCTTTCTCTCTCCACTGCTGTGCGGTTTCTCTCTCCTGCCACACTACACCACTACCTAGCCTGCAAGCTGTTGCTGCCTCATCCACGAGCCGTCACTGCCTATCCACGAGCCGCCGCTGCTTCTGCCCACGAGCCGCTGCCACCTCTGCCTCCTCTCGTGGCCGCCAACCCTTCCCGGTGTTCTCTCTCTTCTCGCCGTGCCCTGCTGCCGCCTTTGCTTGTGCCGCCTTTTCTCTTCTCTTCCTCTCCTTCTCTTCTTCTTTTCTTCCTTCTCCTCCTCTCTACGTGCCGAACCCTTCATTTCTTCTCTCTCTCTCCCTCTCTCTCTTTTTCTTTTCTCTTTTTATTTCCCCTTCCTGCTCTGCCCTGCTGTGCTGCTGTCGCTGCCCCTTTTAATTTCCCTCCTTTCCTTAAAGCAGCCGTGGGTTTCCGCCCATGGTTTTGCGCCTCTTTATATATATATATATATATATAAAATATCCAACGGGCGCACTTCGAGCGTCATGCCGCAAATCCGATTTTTCCTTCAAAATTTCATAATATTTAATTAATTTTCATCATGTCCATATTAAATTAAATGGGGATCCGGATATTACATGTATCACTTTTCAGAAGCATTTCTGATCCTGGAAACACTCCAGAAGCATTTCAGAAGTTCAAGGAAACATGTCTCTTTTTGCCTAAATGCAGTGTTTCTCCACAGAAACATTTTTATCATTTGCAAACCAACAGAAGAAAAAGTGCTTTATGGATCACACCCCTGGCAAGCCTTGTTCTCTTTCATGTTCTTATGTTCTTACCTGACATTCACTTATATTCTTAAAGCCGATAATGCTTGCAACATGGTAAAGCTCACCGACATTGCTGACTTCCCTTGATCACACTTGGTCTCACTTTCCCCCCTGTCTCGGTCTTGCCCTCCATCTCTCCTTTTCAGTCTAACTCATATATATATATTTGGAAATGTTGTTCTTGACCCGTTTCTGCTTCGTGCAGTTTTCAATTCTCCTTCCCAGGCTACATGGCTGAGCAGTTGGTTTTTACAGCTTTGTGGAACATGCCAAGAAGTTATTTTTCATTGTTGCATCTCCTCTTGGCGTGAGAAAAATAGTTAGAATAATTGCTTTGTGAGCTGAGCCATGGTTTGTCTGCAAAAATAGTCAGGTGTAGACAGATAATTCTATTGCTGACTAGTTCTGTCTCAGGGAAATGCAGCTTTCAAGAGAAGACAGTGGAATAAGGCTGTAATTTACTACAGTGAAGCTATTAAACTGAATGAGACTAATGCAACTTACTATAGTAACCGGGCAGCGGCATACTTGGAATTGGGATGGTATGGTTTCTTTTGGGGTTGACAATCGATTACAATCACTTTGTACTGGTTCTTGTAATTTACATTTTACATTGTACAATGATAAGGAAAGAAGGTATAACTAAGAAAGGAATTCACAGTTGAGGACAACAAAGGCATATCAAGGCAACAATTGCTGCTTTTTATTTTAATTTTTTGGATGAGGTGATGAATCTTGTCTACTTTTGTTCCAGCTTCCAACAAGCAGAGGAGGATTGCAGAAAGGCACTATCTCTTGATAAAAAGGTGACAATCTTATCCATCTAATCCAAAATGCTTTTTCATCTTGAGTGCATTATGCAAAACTTTCATGGTAATATTTGGACTTCCTTCTTTCAGTAAATCTGGTTACAGTTTTGTGAAACAACTGTTATTTTGTGTGCCATTGATTATTCAATTTTAAGTTTTTGAAGCATTTTTGCACATTTCTATATTGATCCTTGTTGCAGAAAAGTATACATTGTTGTAACTCATTTTCACAGAAATAGAGTACCTTATGTGGATCAATTTGAGAGATGTTCCATTTTTTTTCCCCAAGGGGGGAGGGGAACAGAGCGCGATTTGAGCATTCTGAAGAAGATGGAGAGAGGCCCCTAATAAGAACACCAAAAGCCATGGTAACAAATAAAAGGGAAAATGACTAAAGTTAGGCTTTGCCATTGCTCTGCTGTTTTGGCAATGAAATGCCTAATCTTCAGAGGGTATATGATGGCAGATGCTGAAGTATACTATCTCATTGAAAATCCGAAGTTAACATATGAGTAAGAAAAGAGCATGTTTTGGCAATAGATTGATTCTTTTGCTCCAGATATTGGTAAAGGCTCTTTTGCCGTTCACAAAATATGGCTTGTCTACCCTGAGTTGTTTAGGGGACAATTAAGAATGGGATACTGGGCACAGAAATCTGTGAAGTGATGGTCCTATGATTTTTGCATTACATAGCAAATCAGTTACAAAATGGGTTTGCATTGACATAATATATTGAAACATGCTTTTCATAAGTTTTTTCTATACGGATCTTTTGTGTTAGGTTGCCTAAAATAAACTCATGGTCAGTTAAGATTCGTTCATGCAGACATTTCTTTGATTTACCATCTGTACTTCATGCAGTGTTGTGTTTGTCAAAGTGATGCTTATATTTCCTTTACCTTTCCGAAGCAAATGTCTTTTATGGACTTGGGGTGGTAGTGCGTGTTTGGCTTTCTTTGGAAAAGTTGTGGTTGTTGGTCATTTCTGTTAGCTGTTGCTGTCGATTGTGAGGAACAAAGACTAGTCCACCACCGATTATGTATTGTTTTCAAACATTGAATCTGCCCTTTGGGCATTGAATGTCGAGTGTACCTGTAAACACCTATTTAGATCCACTACTGAAGGGATCCGAACAAGCTAAAAGATTGGTAAGCTTTAGAAAAGGAAACCTGTGGACGTAGTTTTGCAGTGTGAGATCAACGCTGAGAAGATGCAAGGAGTTGAAAGATTGCACCTTAATAAGTGTGGTTGTCTTGCTTGTCGGTTATATATGCTCGTGACGAGATTTCTTGCAAGTTGTTGCGTTGTTTTATTTTGGGGTTGTAGTCTAGTGGTTGGCTTCTATGTCCTGGTGGCCAGTGCTGTTGGTCCGATTGACCTCAACTCCCCTTTTCATGTTTTGCCTGTTAGGACACAATTTGTAAAGGATGGACAGAGAAGGGGAAATATTAAGAGGGGTGAAGGGGACAGGGAAGATTTAGTAACGATGGAGGGGAAGTTTCACCTTTATTTATGTCTGGTTGAATAAAGTTAGGACACTCAAAAACCAAAAATAAATAAAATGAGCAATAAGATGGCCTAGTGCGTATGGCTCTCATGTCATATGTTCATGTAAGGGTCGAATTGCATAGTCTCACCTCTTTATTGTAGAGGGTGGTTGTTCCTTAATTTGAACCTGTGACTTATAATAGAGTAACGTTATTGCTACGTCAATGCTCACTCTTTTAATGAATTTAGAAATTAAAAAAATAAAACTTCCCCAAACCACTTTTGCACTAGATCACAGTGACATCCACCTTAGGCACCATAGCCACACCCTCCTAAAAGCATGATGGCCATGGCAACCACCACAGTCAATGCAGAAAACACCAATTCCATAGCCAACTGAGAGAGGCAAAAAGTTGGAGAGAGATCTGTGCTGCCTCTGGCTGTTGATCTAAGAGGGTAGATTTGCCACTAATCACCTTGGCGGATATGAGAGGAGAAAACAAATTCTTCGGCATTGTTGGCGGAGGAGCCCACTTATCCAAGAGAGTGCACAATGGGGAATATGTATGAGGAAGATAGGGGAGAGATAATCCACAGTTACCATTTTTGGCAGATCTGAGGTGGAACTAGAGAGAGCAAGCTACGAAGCGGGCAGAGAAGGCAAAAGAGAAAGATAAAGGAGCGAGAGAAGAGAAACTACAAAGGTGGTTGCAGTGGTGGAAATTTCTACGGCAGTGATCTACAGTTCTCAGTGATGCAACATTGCTGCTGCTTGTGGCAGTGGTGTTTGTGTGGGCTATGCAGATCGACAAGGGTATGGAAGAGTTTGAAGGTCATGTAATCTGCACATGTTTTCAGACAATGTATTTTTTCAAGCCCTCCGGGGGTCATGGATATACACCCATATGGGGGTATTTGTATTGTTTGGTATACAAAGGTAAAAAGAGGGGAAACGTATACTTCAATAGTCTCCCCGCCTTGTGTATTTGTATGGAACTTGGCATTGAAAGAGCCAAAAAAATAAGGTTATGAATGGAAAGCCATGAATGAAATGTAGCTGTTATACCCTTTGCCAAAAGTTTGTGCAGTTTACAGAGAAAATCAATTTTTACTTGTGTGAGGAAAGATAAATGGAAGGACTACCAGTTATCTTCATAGTATAAACTGAAACTCCCAAAAAAACTGAACATAGACTGATCAATTTACCCTATGCAACTCACTGCAAGCCCACTAATGCTAATGAAGGTGGAATAAATTGTTTTGTTGCTGAGATATAGTGAGTGATCTTTAAGTCTATTTCTAGAGATCTCTCTATCAATGCTTAGAACATGCTAATGCAATAAATGCTTAGAACATCTGAAGGAGAAATATTTGAATGACAAACTGATCTGTCTTGATTAGTTGTGTCTATTTTATTTCCCTTGCTCCCCAGAAGTGGTAAATGTTGCTTCTTTGGTAGAATTATTGACATTCCTTTTTCTTTTTTTTTTTTGAAATTTGATGAAGTGGTGCAAACTGCCTCCAGTAGAGGGGTCTCTTGGGTTGGCAGGTGAATTGGTAGTCTGAGAGCATTTCTTCTTGACAGAGCTCTGCTTACTTGGGTTTTTACCAGAATTGGACACTGATTTGGGACACCGACATATGTAGACACATTATAAAATAGGACATTACGCATCGGGGACATATCAAAATTCATAATTTATTTGTATATATGATAACATAATTTATATACTACTGTTGTATACTAAATTAGTAATAAAAATATATATTTCTTATTTTCTCATAAAAAAAATCACAAGTAACAATATACAAGCTAGGGGTGTACTAATACAAATGACATATTGAAGAATAACTCAAATTTTCTATAATTTATATTATGAATCCCTATTTTTTAAAATTATAAAATGACCAGTGTTCCATGTGTGTCAGAGTTGAAAAACTTGGCACATGTTGTGGCTATGTTAGTGTCCGATACGTGTTGAACACTGATACTTTAGCCTTGAAGAGTTTCATTGCTTTTTAGGTTGGTAGCGTCAACTACGATTATCTAGATTTGCGATATTAATGCATTTGCTTTTCTGTTGTGTCTGCATTGTGATTCTTGAGAGATTGGTCTTATTGGGAATGATCACTGTTCCTTATATAATCTGGAGCGTGAAATTTAACTTGTTCTGACTATGTTTTTGATTATAGAGCTCGTAATTAATTATGTTTTTTCGGTCCATGCAGAATGTGAAGGCGTTTCTAAGACGAGGGACAGCTAGAGAATCACTCCTTAGATACAAAGAGGCAGCTGAGGGTTAGCATCCTTTATTGATTTTATCCCTTGTGGTGATCCGTCCTTTGACTTCAGTTGATGTTAATCCCAATTTCTGCAAGTCCAGTCAAAAGAAAAGAAAATAGCTTCTGTAATCCATAAAATCACACCCATTCATCGAGCATTGTTTTGATATTTTTTTTAAAGCTAAAACCTAATATTTATTGGATTCATAAAATTTGCAACAACATTTGTAAAAAAAAAAAGTGAGATCATTTCACCATAATTTTTAATTATACATTTTATAAATAATCTAATTTCCTACAATTAAGGTGAAATATATATATATATACATACTTTACCTTTTACAATATGTTCTCTGTTTGTATTGGGGGTCGATTTCATCCTTCTCATTGTTTTTCCAATTATAGGTGCTACAATGGATGAACATGTTGATATTGGTAGCCAGGATGTTTGTATTGATCTTATCAGATGTATCTAACAATAAATCTTTATTTCTATCTGATTGTTACTTGTTTTTATTGACAACTTGCTTTTGTTTCCACATCTTCAATTGACAATTTACTTGCGTTCTATATACTCGACTCATTTACTAGCTTTTGATTGCATCTCGGGATTGACCCTCAAGCTCAAGCTTGCATGGGGGTCAACTTGGCTGGCATCCGGCTCCTAACAAAAAACAGCCATCCTGCCCCTTTTTTTGCGCTATAAAAATCGGGATGTGACAAGCAAGCTTTTTCTTGTGGATTGAAACCAAAGGCCAGATATCGACTGATATGATGATATATTGTGATTATATTGCATTGTTGGAAATATCAGTATTGTTCAAAATTGCATTCGTTGGGTGCCAAACATTTGAGGAGATGTTTATACTAATGGTTGACATCATTTCTTTCTGCAGACTTTAAGCAAGCCTTAGTTCTTGAACCACAGAATAAAGCCGCAAGTCTTGCAGAAAAGAGACTGAGGAAACTGATGAGTTAACAAAGGACTCTGAGATAGAATACTCGTCGAAGAGTCTTGATTCTGCATCTAGCTCTAAGCAGCAAAGTTGAAAATGAAAAGTAAGGGGGATATCTGAGAGAAGAATTTTATCCATATCCATTGCTGCTGTGGATCTTTCTTCACTCTGTTTCCTGTGTATAGAATTCTGTATCGTAATTTTAAAGGATCGATCCGAAGAAGTGCTGCTGATTGCTTGCAGTTGAACGCAGGTTGAATCGCCCGTGATCTCTTGCCGATCATCCTGCCTTGAATTTTGTTGACAAACCAAAACGATTGTTTTCTTGTTGAGAAATATGAAAATAAATTAAAGATTGAGAATTAATTATCTGTCATTAATAGTAATCTTACTTGTTCAAAATTTTTTAAGTTTTTTACTTGTAAGGATCCTCCAAACCTTAATATTTTTTAATGATGATGTATATTCAAAGTACCTGACTTATGCATCCAAAATCAAAGTCCAACATATATGAAGATATTTTTCATCAAAATATTTATAGGGTAGTTGCCATTTAAAGGAAAGTGGGTAAAAGATTGGATATTTAAAAATCAGAAACATAGACTAATACATGATAATTTTAATTATTTATTTATTATAAGAAAAATCAACACTTAGAGCTTATTCTATTATGATAAGAGAGAAAAAGAAAAGGCCAAGGGTTGGAAAGTAATCCTACTAACCAGCCAAAATTGAACACAATACTGATTTCGTGCTTAAAAAGTGCCTCTTTTATTTCTTAACATTTTTTTATTTTTTTTGGGGGAGGGAGGAAATTACTTCTTTTATTTTGTTTTCTCGTCTAGTTT
This sequence comes from Nepenthes gracilis, assembly GCA_033239525.1. Taxonomy (NCBI): domain Eukaryota; kingdom Viridiplantae; phylum Streptophyta; class Magnoliopsida; order Caryophyllales; family Nepenthaceae; genus Nepenthes; species Nepenthes gracilis. The sequence continues at coordinate 5,135,863 of BSYO01000004.1, forward strand.
TTCGTATCTTTTCCATTACCACAGAAATCGAAAAGAAAAAACCTAAAATATGTATCAGACCTCCTCCCTAAGCCCTCTACTCATCCGCAACCTAATCGGTCCCATCTGTATTTCCGCAGAAAAATCAATCCTCAATTTATCGCACAAATCGAAACCCTTTCAACTCCTCCGATGGCTCCTCGTTTCTGTAGCCCTCTTCGTACTACGGCTGATTACTTACCTTCCAACTCAATTTTTTTCTCTGTCCTCAGATGACCTCCACTCAGATCCCCAAAAGATTGCGGCTGCTTCTTCTGAAAGTAATCTGGTCACGGCAGGTGGGGATTCGGCTATTGCTCGAGCGCTGTCGCAGGTGCTGTTGATTCTCAATGACATCCCCGTCAGTTCAAGGAAGTACGAAGTCGTTCGTTCTTTAGCGGAGAAGCTTATCGACGACAACCTTCGAGAAGGGTCGGAGGAGCTGAGGGAGGTCAATTGCAGTGTTCTTTCCGCGGCTTTCTCTAGGGCGCTTATCCGGCTTGAATCGGCCTTGGTGGACCAAGAGAGGCCCAATCTCAATATCTGCAGCGGCGGCGGAAGAGGATTGCGGCTCGGGGCCGCGGATTATGTGGTGGGATGGGCTTTGAAGGGGTTGCGGTCTAAGGTGGGGAGGTTGAGTGAGGAGGACGTGGAGGAGGAGGCGAGGAGGAGGAGAAATTCGGCGGAGAAGCTGGCAGCTGAGCTGCTGTGGTTCGGGAAGAAGCTGGCGGCGTGCGGCGGAGCTGGTCTGGCGGTGGAGAAATGGTCTCTTGCTTCTAACTTGGCGTGGCTGGCTTTGTCCGCTGAGCCGCGGCTTCAGTGTTCGCTTGTCAAGGTCTCAGGTACGAGGAATATTCGACTTGCGTGACCTATTCCTATGTCCAATGTTGCATGTTACGTAGTCGACAATATTGACTATAATAACATCTGTGGCTTTTTTTTTTTTTTTTTTAACGTTCATTTAATAGCAGCAATGTCTCACTTAATATTTAACTCGAGCTTATGTAGTTGTATGGGATTAATATATTATTTGGTATGTAATTATCGGATATTGTTTTTAATTAACTCACTTAAATTAGTGAAGTTAAAAAATATCTTATCTATAACTTAAATTTAACATATAAAGCTTTTATTTTTTATTTAAAATTTGGCTTTTATAGATATAGTTTTTTATTTTACGAATTTGGTGTGTATATAAGTTTGTTGATGAAAAATAAAAGAAAAAAAAAGTTGATGAATTGTTGAGATTTGGTGGGATAGAAAGTATTTTTCTTTTTCTAATTTATCTGGTCTGTATTATATGATTTATGAGTAACACCACTCGTCCCACCGCTTACGTTTCACTTATAATCCTACTCTACATCTGGGACTCATTGAGATTTATGAAAATGAAAATTTAAAATTAACACGGGCCTGCATTGAAGGTCGATGAGATGTTCATCATTTATTATTCTGTATATACAACCATAGGAACCATAAATTATAGTGATGTGACGAACAAGCTGTTTGGTTTGTTGAATTAGTCGTGGTTGAGACGTGCATATTGCTTGAGTGTAATGCCTGACCAGAACACTTGATGATTGCAGCATTCTTGATCAAGCAAGCCAAAGAGATGGGAAAGGAGGAGGAAGCTGGAGAAAGCCGGAAGCAAACGATGTTAAAGAGGATGCTGATGTCCTGGCTGCCGCTGCTTTGCCGAGCCTGCAATGGCACGGATGCGCCTGTTCTCAGCAGTGGCGAGAGAACGGAGGTAGAAAGAGCACTGGAAGAGACCATCGAGATGCTGCGGCAGCAAGAGGACAGGGAGGTGGTGTTGTCCCTGTGGCTTCACCACTTCACTTACTGCCCATCCTCCGACTGGCCTAACCTCTATGCCTGCTATCTTCGCTGGTGTACTGCCTCTCGCCAGCAATTTCTTATGCAATAGGAAAAAAAAGATCACTTGTTTTACTCAGGAGTCTTTTATGGTGTATATGAGAATGTCAAATGCTCATTGGGAATGGAGTTTTACATATATATTATATTCACAGGGGCATGATATTTTAAGACAGCTCTGTTAAATCTTTTAGTGAACTAGAATGACATCTGTTTTTTTTTTCTTTTTTAATGGAAATTCAATTCATACCCATTTGTAAGAAAAACGCAAAGTGCCCCTCAATTAGGATGTCGGAGGACATTCCAAAACGAGGAAAACAATGATGCCGAATGTTTGGGGTTTGAGTTGAATCACAAGGACTGCATTGGAGCCTGCCTTAAAGTGCAGCCTAAGGCCAAAGCTCTTCTTTCATATAAAGACGATCCAAGTCATTGTGGTATGTTTCCCCTCTCAATGCCTTAATTTCTCTTCCTGTACTTGCTTCATAGCAATCCAGAAAGCTGTCCATTAATTCTCATGTTGCATAGATAAGACAGAGGAAATCAGATGGACTATGGTTCATTTGGTGTTCTGTTCATTTGGAATTTTGGGGTCAATTTTCATACTCGCATAGTACGTCCATTTTGTGTTGTTTTGATCTATGGTCATTTATAGCTCATGCCATTATCGACAAGAACTTTTAAGGATTTTAGGATAATTCGACAAGGATTTTAGGTTGATTCGTAGTCCCCTTGCGCTCGTACTTCTGCTTCTTGTTGCTCACCCCATAACTAAGTGCTCTAAATATCAAGGCTAGTCATTTGGTATTAAATCCTTAAAAAATATTGTAAGTTGCCAAATTATATACTTATGGGGTGAAATTTTCCTGCATCATAAATTTGATGACTTGGATTTTATGTTCTTGTTGTCTTGAAATCATGAAGAATGCCGTGTTTGCATGTGATCTGTTAATGATCATATTCGGTGTCAACTTTTGCTTTAATGATAAAAAAATAGTTATAAGTTAATGATAGCGATCAAATTAATCATACAATTTTTACATGAAGACAAGGGGCATGGCATATCTTATTACAAGATTCAAAACTAGACAAACTGTTGACTGAAGAAAAAGAAGAACAGAGAGGTTAGATGGAGACAACTGATTAAACGGCTTAAATATTTGAAGATGACGCCAAACTAATATTCTAAGTTTTAGGGATGAAGACTAGCAGTTGAAGTAGTAGAAGCATGCTAAACTCAAGGTGACAGGGAAACTTTTTATGTTGTTCAACTTGTGTTGTTCAGTTTGAAATTAAAAATTAGGGACTAGTGAAGCTTCCTTCATACTCATGGGAATAATGTATGAAGAAATCTTGTGCCCAAAGGTTTTGAGTAGTGCGGAAAGCTTTTTTGTGGATACATAGTTCGCGATTGAATATTTTGATCTTTCTTCTTCAAAGTTTGCAGAGTATCAAAGTGGTGGTTTGTCATGATTAAGCTTGAAAGATAACTGATAGCCAATAAGAGGAGTATCTATGTTGTTAGAATTACAAGGGGTTATAGGAGAGCGTACCTTTGAAATATTCTTAGGGGATGGGTCATCGGAACTCAGCCAAGAGGAGGCGTTATGGGACTTGGCTCTGTATGCAATGCATCATTGCTCAGAAGAGGGACTACTGGTGCCGTTGTTGTAGGTGCAATTGGCTGGCTCAGTTATCGGCTTGTATGTTCGGTGCTTGTCTCTATGACGGTATTGGATTCGTGGAAAGTATATCCATAGTTATAGATGTGTGTTTGGCGGCGAGATCATAACATCAGTACCCTTTTTGATTTATGACATATTCCAAGAATAGGCATTGAATTGCACATAGATCAAGTCTTGTACACTGGTGCTTGTGGAGGTAAATGAAGCAGCACAACCAAAAACTCGAGGAGGAAGCATCAGTAGTGTAGATAGAGGAACATAAGAATAGCATCCTATTAATGATATACATAGCAATGGCAACAACATTAGCCCAATGTCAATTGGGTACATAAGCACCAAGTGCTCAAACAATTTTAAGGATGTGGCGGTTTTTTTACCCAGTAATCCTGTTTTGTTGAGGGATCTTAGGATATGAGGTCTCATGAGTAAGTCCATGGTGCTGAAAATAATCATGGAATTTTAATTCACATATTCACCACCAAAGCCTGATAGAAGAATTCAAATTTTGGCAGAAAACTATGTTTGAATTATTGTGTGAAATGACCTAAACACATTCAATACTTTGTACTTATGCTTCGATAAGTAGAGCCACATTATCTGAGTACAATGATTAACAAATATTACAAATCAGTGGAAATCAGATATGTTTGGCCCTAGGGATGGGCCTTATACATCTTAATGAACTAAATAGAAGGGCACATGATTTTTTTTCATATTTAAAGGGTACAAAACTTGATGACTTCTAACAAGAATGTAAGTTTCACATATAAAATTCAAAATTGATCTATCTGAGAATAAATTAGGAATAAATGTTGTAGGTAACCGAACGAAGGATGCTCTGATTGATGATGCCAAAGCCAATTCTGTTGTTTCCTAGTGGCCACTGAATGGCGCATGTGATTTGTCCAACCCATGTAGAAATCATCCATGTAATATAGGCCTCCCTATTAGTACCAGATCCAATGATCTCCTTAATGAGAATATCCTGAAGAAGACAAAAGAAAGAATAAATAAGTACGATACACTGTATGTCAGTAGCAATTAGTCTAATAGATAGCAACTTGTGAAAAAATAGATGAAACAAGCAAAGTATTTAATAAAGATCAAACTGATGATAACATTATAATACTGGCCCCAGAAATTGAAGAAATAATACCATAGGAAATGGCAATACTAGAGCGCCGAGATGGGAATGATTCCATAAAATCTCCAGTGTCAAAAGTCATGTGGTCGGTGGCACCTTAATCAAGGGTCCAAGCACGCCTATCAATATCATGGTACAAACCAAGAATATATTACCTGAATTTGGGTTTGAATAGACTGTAGAAGGTATGAGAGAGGGGGGTGCAGCTCTAATGTAACTACTGCGCCTTCCCCATTCTTCCTATGTTTCCAACAGCTGCCCCTCCTGTGTCTCCAGCAAGTTTTTGAGCTTGAAATTCACTCCACCATTGAGCATATCTATGAAATTTAAAGCAGGCTTTGCAGGTGTACTTTGAGTTATCGTAGTGGGAGCACTTAATTCTATCGGTATTGGTTTTTAGCTTGGGGCAAGAACCAGTTTTTCCACCATGAAAGGATAGAGTTCCATTGGGGATTGGGATAGATGAGGCATGCTTGAGTTCTCAAGAGGCTAAGATAGCAGCAAGCCGAAAGTATGCTGTTGAGGTGTACGGCGGGCATAACCTTTTGCCCAATTGCTTCTCTTTAGACTTAAAAGTAAGCTTGTTCATTGGTATGGAATAGTCATATGCGAGAATCTCACCACAAATATTATTATGGTCAGTTATCAAATCTAAGCAACAACGGCATAAAAAATAGAGTAATAAACTGCCATGGCAACAACAAATTCTTAATCACCAAAGCAAAGAAAACATCTAATATAATTTTTCTTCTAAAATTTGAACCTAAGTAGTAGAGATGGGGACTAATACATTTTGATATGAATGGTGCACCTGTGGCTTTAGATTTTTATACGGTAATATTATTTTTTTTCCTTGTTAAGAAATTATTTTTTCTTCATTTTTCAATTTTTATTTGTAATTTTTGTATTTATTAGAAATAGAAAAAAAAAATAAACCTAGTTGCTTAAAACTTAGACCGGTGCTTCAGTAAAATTAATACTCCATCAAACAATACCTCAAGGGCTATGTCTTTCAATGTGGTGCCAAGTAACTCATAGATGAAGTCCAGGTCACCATGTTTAATAGTGCCTGTGAATATTAAGACCATACAACCTAAAGATAATTTCTTTTGTACGTAAGCTTAGACATAACATAAAGTCCTTGTCAAATTTTTTTGAATGCTTTATGCACCTTCGGAGGGCTTGTTTTTGCTATATGAATATTCTCTCTACTCAACAATTTTTTCTTTTTTTTTTTTCACTATTTCTTTAGATACCTGTGTGACAAACACTTAATGAAGTCGTTTTATACACATCGTGTAATACTTAGCAGGGTAAGCTTTGGCATACTAATGATTTGTTGTAACTTAGAAGTAATATGCTTTAGAAATTGTTTGTACAATTTTAAAAAAAGATTCTAATTTACCAAAAAAAACTTAATTTAATTGATATATCCTCATAATTTAAATGGCAGCACCCACTATTATATAAGCAATCTATCTTGTCGTATATTTAGGAATGAAAATAAGAAAAATATTATTCAACTAATATGTGTTTTATATAATTTTGGCGGGATAATAAATCATAAAGCAAATTCAGTTAGAAGTTTAAGCCAAGAAAGTACGAAGTAAGTGACATGCCCATTAATTCTCTGACCATGTGTTTTAGGCTGAATCGAAAAGTAGAGATATTACTTACTGAAAAATAAAGTAAGCCAATTCTATTCAAACTTTATAATCGATGAGTTTAAATTATAAAAATAATATATTTATAATCCAAAAGTAACTAATTTTATAAAATGAAAATGGACCAGTAAAAACCAATGTAAATTGTAGGAAGAGTCAACAAAGTGGAGAAATTTGTTAAGAAAGTCTTCCATAAAATGTCCCAGAGATGAAACATGATACTTCAACATTGATTCCTTTCCCTTACTCATATATTTTTTGAAGAGATGGCAAAGATTTGAAAATAGTATTAAAATTATTTTCTATAAGATCATTTAAGAACACTTTAAATTCAGGTAGCTAGTGGTTTAAAGTTTGATATGACTTTCTAGCAAAGGCAACGATCTTCAATAACATAGTGAGAGCATTGAGCCCTGAAGAGTAGCCCAAGTCTTCTATCTTCAAACACTCAAGCAGCGTGCTTCGGCATAGATCTTATATGCTTTCTTCTAGTATTGTATTAGCCATTGTCAGTGTACTTTGTTGAATTGTGAGTCACTATCTTGTAAGTCATATATCCATTTGGTATATCGTGCATAGTGACATATGAGTCTTTGCTTGATCAGAAAAAATTATTGAGTAGTGCATGATAAGTACATGATCTATGCATGAGTATCGTTTGTCCAGTGTAGAGGTGCACGATGCGCGTCTTAGAGACATATATGCGCACTTTGTTGAGATTGTTCAGTGCTTGAGAGACACTCGTGTATTATTTGTATAGAAGGCTCGGCCTTGATGCATAACTGCTGAGCACTCATGCATCGTTTCTGATATAAAATCATCATAATGTGATTTTAAGGTTATTTGTTTTGTGAATTTTGAGTTATTGACCGTCGGCACAATTAGAAAAAGAAGGAAAAGGGAGAGAGAAGATAAAGGAAAGAATAGAAAAACTTACTCATCAATTTGAGTCTCGAATTGTATTCATTCTCTATCGACCTTAAATATGTTATTCTTATCATTGTAAAAGATTTTTTATTAGTTATATTTTTTTCTTTTATCTTATACTCTTTATTATTCGGACTTATTATTACAATGTATTGTATCTTTATATTTGTTAGAGAATTTTGTAATCAAAATTCATTGTTTAGTAAATATTCTTTGGACTTATAGTCGAGATTTTTATATAAAATTGTGTGTATCTTCTTTATTATTATTATTATTTTATTGTATTTATCGATTCATCTCCTTGTGATTCATATAAGGGGTTTGGAATCCAACAAATAGTGTCAAAGAACTATTATTATTGTCATATTGAAATTTGTTTGAACAAATGGATGGTGAAAATAAAATAATTTACTCGAATGGCTCATACTATCATATTTGAAGGAGTAAGATGAATGATTTGTTATTTATTAAAATTATATATCTTCCACTATTTGCTACTAAGTTCAAATCAAAATCCGATAAAAAATAAGCTTTTAAATATGAACAAGCTTATGGTTACATTTGATAATGTATTAATGATAATGTGTATAATCATATTTAAAATAAAAACACATGTAAAGATATTATGGGAGAAGTTTGAAACGCTTTATGCCTAGAAGGTCGATAACAATAAATTATATCATTTGATGAAACTAATATGACTGATATACTAGGAAGATACCTCTATAGCTAAGTGTTTGAATGTGTTCCAAGAGTGTGTTAATAAGTTAAATAGTATGGGTATTCAATTCAATGATGAATTATTAGACTTGTGATTGTTAACTATGCTAACGGATTTTTAGAGAGTGATATATATTACTATTACCAACATTACTCCTAACTGTGTGGTGACCTTGAAAATAGTAAAATGTGTTATATTGAATGAAGAGAGGATGAGACAATCATAAGGTTCACTTGGAACTTCCTCATACTTCAAAGTGTTGATTTCAAAATTACGGGAAAGAAATAAAGGATGAGGCCCAAAATTTGGTGAAAAGAGTCAAAATAAGTAATAATCGAGGTATCCAAACTCAAATGCTATCACTGTGAGAAAATAGAACTTATGATAAAATAATATTATAAGTATAAGCGTAAAAATGCTAATGGGAATGAAAGGCTGAGAACTATCAAGATGAGGAGAGTGTCTCAATTGTTATAAATTTGATATTCTTTTAGCTTGTAAAGAAGAAGAAGCAATCAAATTTGTGGATCATGAGATAAATTGAGTGATTGATAGCAGCGCATCACTCCACATTACGTCAAGAAGAAAATTTTTCACATATTACCCTCCTAACAATTTGAGTTTTGAAGATGAAAAATAAATGTGTATCTCGAATTATAGGAAGTGGTACTATGTGTTTGATCGTAGGTATTGGAATTAAGTTATTGTTGAGGGATGTATGACATGTCTTGAATATTAGGTTGAATTTTATTTTAATGAAACACCTTTATGAAGAATGGTTCTACAACACCTATTGTGAAGGGGTATGAAAGTTAACTAAAGGATATCTAGTGGTACCCTAGGGAAAGAATATTTCCACATTTATGTGTTGCAAGCCTCACTTTCAGCCAAAGATGTACACATAGTTAGAAGTGATACGTTTTCAGATTTGTGGCACAAATGACTAGACCACATGAGTGAAAAATGAATTAATTATTTGACCATGAAGAATTTTATTCAAGGTGTAAAGGAAATAAAGTTCAAAATTTGTATTCATTGCATGACACGGAAACAATAAAGAATTTTATTTCATGAAAATTCATCTATAAGAAATATGGATTTTTTCAAATTAGTCCATATCGACATATGCACCCTCTCAAAGTGAAGCCACTCAGCAGAGAACTTTATTTCATCAAATTTGTTGGTAATTATTTAAGAAAATTTTTGGCATACTCCTTAAAATCAAAGGATTAGGCTCTTGACGTATTTAAATAATTTTATGTCATAGTTGAGAGACAAATGAGAAAAAAGTTAAAATACATTCAAACTAACAATAGAGGAGAATATATTAGAATATTTTATTTATATTGTTAGATTCGTAGATTTTGACACAAAAAATTCCATCAAAAACACTACAATTGAATATTGTGACTAATATGATAAATAGAAGACTGACTGAGCAAGTAAATTACGTGCTTTTAGAGGTGAAACCTCCCAATTCTTTTGGGAGGAAACATTGAATGTCATTATTCACATATTTACTCTCTCACCAAGTAGCCTACTAAATGGCAAAGTATCGAAAAAAGTGTTGTCTAGAAAGAAGTTTCCTATAACCGTTTGCGTGTATTTAGATATAAGTCTTTTGTCTATATTTTGAAAGACGAAAGATCTAAACTTGAGTAAAAAATAAGATAATGCATCTTTCTCAATTATGGAGAATGTGAGTTTGGTTATTGATTTTATGATCCGATAGATAAAAAGTTTATAAGATCAAGTAATGTGGTGTTTGTTGAAAATGAAACAATCGAGAATATCGATAAACCAAAGAAGGCTATTTCCAATAATGATAACAACTGTCTTTGTAATATGAATCTTGGATCTTTGATACCGATATAGATTTAAGATGAAGACAATGATTAAGATGAAGACCGGTTATTTTATATCTTAAATCTTTGTTGATGATTGCTTTGAATTGTTTAATTTATCTACTCCTTTGATAAGAAAGTGTGTTGGATTCCAAACCTCTTTATTTGAACTGTGAGAAGATTAATCAATAATATATAATAAAATAATAATAATCATGAATAAGAGGTATACACAATTGTACAAGAAAAATTTGTTTTGAAATGAGAGAGAAAATTTTGATGCGATAAGTTTGAAGAATATCCGTTAAGCAGTGAATTCTGGCTATAAAAATCTCCAATAGATATAAAGATATAATTTTTTATAGTAATAAACTCGAATAATAAAAAATATAATAAGAAAGAGAAAAAATATGATTGATAAAATATTATTCATAATGATAAGAATAATGCACCGAAGATCAATGAAGAACAAAATACGATTTGAGATTCAAATGATGAGCAAATTTTTATCTTTTATCTTCTCACACTCTTTTTTTTTTCTTTTTCTCATTGTGTTAGCACTCGATAACTCAAAAATTATCAAAAAAACCCTAAAATCGTATTAGAACGATTTTATATTAGAAATTGTACATCAATGCCTATTAGGTACGCACCATATGTAAACCTACTATGCAAACGGTGCATAAGTGCCCTCAACCGCCTTTCATGCGCGGAACAATTTGGACAAAGTGTGCATATGCACCTATGAGGCACTCATTGGGTGCCTCAATTTTGAAAAAAAGACGCACATGTGTTGATAAGATGTCTATTATGTATCATTTAATAATTTTTTTTTATTAGGCTAAGACTCGTGTCATTTTCGGTGTCACTGGATGACATATCAAATGAATATGAAATACATAAGAGAGGAACTCATAATCCGAAAATATGGCTTGTATAATTTTTTTTTTTTGGCTAATTAAATCTGTGCAAGGAGAAAAATAATATTTATATGTCTAATTTTTCTTAAATTAATATTTAATGATAAATATTTTATCATATAATGTCTTTAAAATGATTATTTTAATTTTTTAAAAAAAATGTTAACATTCATCAGAGGCAAAATTTAACTATTAAAAATAATAAAAAATAATTAAAAGATTATTTCTAAATCCTAGATAATATCTGTCAAGTGAAAGAGAGCCACAGATTGTACGGCCCCTTATCCGTAAGTTTACAGCAGACTCTCTAGCAATAATGACATGTGAGGTGCATACTATTTAAATTTTTTAGTTTTTTTTTGTTTCCAATTTATGCGTATGTCAGAGTCATCTTTGTCCACGTTTTACTCGTGTGGTAGAAATACAGTGGGATGTAAAAAATTAAAAATTTTTAAAATTAAAATATTTAATAATATATTTGAAATTGTCAGATTTATTTAAAAATTGAAAAAAAATAGAGATTTCTAATTTTGTTTAATTTAGACTAAATTTAAAAAATATTTAAGAATATTAAAAAGATATTTTTCAAATATTTTTTACTTACAATAAAGTAAAATATGTTTACAATTTTTTAAATATTATTTATATAATAAATTTTTTAAAGAATATGACTATGAAAATGTTATTTTGAATTGTTATGAACTGTTTATTAATGTAGAATTTTAAATTGATCTGTATATTAAATTAAATTAAAATATTACACAAACAGTTAAACTGATATAAATTAAATTTGTATAATTAAAAATATAATCTTATTTATTAGTATGAAAAATTAAAAGTATTATCTTTTAATCAATAAGTTATTTTATGATGATAATATTTGATTTATCATTTACTATTTTTAAAAATATTTTTAATTTTTTAGCTATCAAATATGTCATACTGTATATTATTAATTTTTTTTTACGCTTTTTTACTGCTCATTTTTACTCAACATAATCTGTCAATTTAAAACAACATTTTTAAGGAGAAAAAAAAAAATTATTATAAAAACATTATTCGAAAAGTCATACAACCTTTTATTTTTTCAAAAAAAAAAATTATTTTTATTTTTAAATAATGTTTATTAAATTAATTTAAAAAAATTAGAAAAATTATTTTTTTTAGCCTTAAAAATTTAGACTAATAATTTAATGGGACATGTTAATTTAATGGGACAATAACATATTTATACAAAACAACTAAAATTTGGAGAATGCCTTATGCCCTACAAGTTGAACAATATATATATAATAATAATAATAAAAGACTTTGGCTTATGCATGAGTTGTCAATAAGAAAAAAAAATTTGAAGTATTTGGACGGCCATAAACCTTAAAAAGTAATTAAGAATTTAAAAATAATTATAATAAATTATATAATTAGAGATAAGTATCGCACTATCTTATCGAGCATATATTATTATAAATTTAAAAATAATTTACTAAATAATTTTTTATAATTTTTAAATATTTATATTTTATATTTAATAAATATTAATATTTTTTAAATAAAAATAAAAATAATCAACTTAAGGATACTTATATGATAAAATATCTTTCATTAAATATTAACTAAAAGACGAGGAGGAGGCATCACAAAAGCAATAAGACGTAGCTGCCCAGGCCATGAAAAACACATGCTGCGACCAAACCCATCGTTGTGGGGCGTGCTCGGTTTGGCAGTATTGTATCACATCTATTAATTTTGATATCGAAAAAAAATATATATAATAGAATAAAAATTAAAATAATATATAAATTATATTTATTATTAAAATTTTATAAATATATAAGTGTATATACGTGAATAATATTTCTCATTCACAAATGGTTTACGATTATTTATCTAACTGATTTTATTTTTTTTTTTTTTTGAAAACAAGGAGAATACGCAGAAGTCCTTTTCACAGAGCTGGGTTGTCCTTTTCACTTACTGGGCTATAAATGCACTGCATGAGTTGGTGATTGGCATCTAAAAAATCACCGCAGCACGGGCGTGAGCGTAGGAGAGCAAGAGCGAGTTCAATGGATGTCCAGCGAGTTCTTCGCATGAAGGAGGGGACTGAGAAAGAAAGCTATGCCAACAACTCCCAGTATCAGGTGATAAACATCATTGGAAAAATTATTTCTATACATACTAGATTATTCAATCAAAATATATTGTTTAGAGATAGATGTCCAATGTCATTGTATGATAATTTTATCTAGTACTGATGTCCTATGTACTCATAAGGTAATTTTATCTTTTACAAGATACTTATATATAGAATATTATCTGTTAATATACGACATAATAAATATTGTAATCGCTGGTTATTTTACTTCTTGAATCTTTGGAGAGAACTATTTTCAAATGTTTAATTTACATACTCTTTTGACAGGGGAAAGCACTGACAATGGCTAACAAAATATTGGAAGAAAGCATACAAGAGCTATGTCGAAGCACGCTCCCCGAGTGTTTGAAGATAGCCGACTTGGGTTGCTCTTCAGGGCCAAATTCTCTCGCTGTGTTATCAAAAATCATTGCCTTTACTAATGAGTCATATCGCACTTTGAATCGTCAGCTGCCTGAATTTAAAATATTCTTAAATGATCTTCCAGGAAACGATTTTAATACCATTTTCAGATCTTTACCAAATCTCCAGAAAATGCATCAGCAAGAAAAAGGAATTGATGTTGAAGTGCCATGCTTCATTTCTGGGATACCGGGGTCATTTTATGGAAGACTTTTTCCCCAAAAATTTCTCCACTTTGTTTATTCCTCTTACAGTCTACATTGGCTTTCTCAGGTTCATTTTTATTTTATATTTAGTTAATTTTGGATTGAAGATAAATTATTTTTATAATTTAAAATCATCAGTTATAAAATTTGAATAGAGTTTACTTAGTTTACTATTTAGCAAGTAATATTTCTATTTTTTAATTCGGCCTAAAACTTATGGTTGGAGAACTAATGGACATGTCACTTCTAACTTTTTTATTTAAACTTCTAATTAAACTTATTTTATGTCTGATTGTCCCACAAAAAAGCATCTACAAGATAGATCAGCTAGATGGTATTATTCTTCTTTTTAGTCCTGCATTTGTGGCAAGATAAATTGATTATATAATAGTAGGTACTACTTCTTAAATCTTAAAGGCATGTCATTTAAATTAGATTTTTTTAATAAATCAAATTACTTTTTCAAACTGTACATACAATTTCTAAAGTATATTGCTTCTAAATTACAATAAATCATTCGTTATGATATTTATGCCAAAACTTATCCTACTAAGTATTGCACAATGTATATAGAATAACTCTATTTAGTATTTGTTGACAGGTACCTGAAGAGTTAGTAAAAGAAAATGGTGAATCGTTAAACAGAGGGAATATTCACATGTCAAAAACAAGCCCTTTGGAGGTACAAAAGGCATTCAAAAAACAGTTCGACTGGGATTTTACATTATTTCTAAGTTTGCGTTCAAAAGAAATTATCCCTAAGGGCCGCATGGTCTTAATAATTATGGCCACTATTGAAAGTGGTGAGCCGCACCCGGGCTCCGTTTGGGAGTTACTTGGCATGACATTGAAAGACATGGCCCTTGAGGTATTGTTTGATGGAGCATTAATTTTTCTTAAGCACATCGATCTAAATTTTAAGGAATTAGGTTTATTCTTTTCCCGTATTTTTAATAAATATTAAAATTACAAATAAAAATTAAAAAATAAAGAGAAAATAATTTCCTAACCTGGAAAAGAAAATGATATTATTGTGTGAAAATCTAAAGCCACAGGTACTCTATCCATATTAAAGTGTTTTGTCTCCCATCTCTGCTACTCAAATTTTGTATTTTAGAAGAAAAATCATATTAGATGCTTTCTAAAAAACTAATAAAATTTTTTAGAAAGATATGTTTGTCATTTAAAAATTATTTTTATTTAAATTTAAATTTATAAATTCTTAAGTCAGTAGCCGAAAATTGCTTACCCTCAACAAAATACACGATTGTATTTATTTCGTTACTAAATTGTATTTAATTATTAAATTACTACAGGGTTTGATTGAAGAAGAAAAGTTGGATGCTTTCAACCTTCCAATTTACAATCCGAGTGTTGGGGAAGTGAAAAAATTGATTGAGGATGAGGGATCCTTTACTCTTCACCAAATAGAAACCTTCACTACAAGATTTGTTGATTTCATGAACAAAGAGGAAGATGCCAACGAAATAAGAAAGCAAGCACATATGGGGGCACTATGTATAAGAGCCGTGGTTGAACCTATTTTGGCAAATGAATTTGGACAAGTGATTATGGACGACTTGTTCTCTAGGTATGAAAAGAAGATCTTGAACATTGCAGCCACAATGGCAATTGAGACTCACATTGTGGTTACTTCCATTGAAAGAAAAGGCTAGATTTATTCCTACTATGTTAATTGGGGAAATAATCATCCGAGGGATGTTTAGTTGTTTGATAAAAATAGGGTTGAAATTAATGGCATTTTATCAAGAAATAAAGTAAAAATAAATATTATAATATTTAATTTTATATATACAAGTATATCATCCGACTAATTTGCCTTGTATATACTTTCGGTAGGCCAATACGCCATAAAGCATGCTCAATTAGAAGCTTAGGCTAAGAAAATATGAAGTAACATACCTATTGATTCTCCAATTGTATTTTGGGACGAATTGAAAAGTGAAAATACTGCTAATTAAATAGTGAACTAAGTTAATTCTATTTAAATTTTATAACTGATGAGTTTAAATTATAAAAATAATTTTTCTATAATCTAAAATTAACTAAATATAAAATAAAAATTGATCTGATAAAGCCAATGTAAGTTGTAAGAAGAGTGAATGAAGTGCAAAATTTGTTGGGACAAAGTCTTTTATAAAATGATTCCGGTGTCCCAAAGATGAAGCATAGCATTTCAACATCGAATTATTTCTCTTGTTCATGTAATTCCGGAGACTTTGCAAACACCTGAAAATGATATTAAAATTATTTCCTATAAAATTATTTAAGAAAATTTTAAATTTAGATAATTAATGACTTAAAATTCGACATGACATACTAGTAAAATCAATGATCCTGGATAACATAGCGAGAGTATTGGGCCCCGAAGAGCAGCCCAAGTCTGCTATCTTCCAGCACGCAAGTAGCATGCTGCGGCTTGGTTCTTGTATGCTTTCTTCTCATATTGTTTTAACCATTGTCTTATATTAAAAGATTATAAAAAATTATTTTATTGTAAGTAATATATATTATATATATATATATGTCTTTTTAATATTTTCTGAGTTTTTTTAAAATTTAGTCTAAATTTAAAAATGAAAAATTCTACTTTTTAATTTTTTAAATAAAAAACAGTTTAAAATATATTCTTAAATATTTTATTTTTAAAAATTTTTAAAAATAGTTTTAATTTTTCACCTAGTAAAGGAGTGCTAATGTATGTGTATATATATGTATATTTATTTATAATTTTTTATACAATAACATAAAATGTTCATATTTATACAAAACAAGTAAAATGTGGAGAATGCCGTACAAGTTGAGCAACACAGAAGAAAGACTCTGGTTTTTGCATGAACTGTCAAATTTTCAAAAAATAAAATAAAATAAAATATTTGGATGGCCATGCACCTTACGTGTCATTATCGGTTGTAACATCAGGGATGAAAGGGTGCTAAAGAAAAAATTTAAAAATAACTCTTTAAATAATTTTTTCATAATATTTTATTATTTAGATTTTACATTTAATAAATATTAATATTTTTTTAAAAAAATTATAAATAATCATTTAAGAGGTATTTATATGATAAAATAGCTACTATAAGCTATTAATCTTAAGGTAGGAGAAAGGAAAAGAAAGAGACGTCGGAGTATCACTCGTTCGAAAATTTTTTTGCTTCAATTGGCATCAAAGTGGACAACACCAACTACGCCATTTGTCCCAGGTTACGGAGTTGTACATCTTCGACAATGATAAATTAAGATACATTAACGGCGACTGTTCTTAACCATCTCAGGCAGATCCTTCTTTTTACCGGATGTGCTCCAACAACTCCGCTATTGAAGCTTTGTTGATTAATTCTATGGAACCTTATCTAATTGACATTTTTATTTGCTTTCTTATTATCTATTAGGTACGAAATTCCATTACTATTACCTATTTCGATGGCAAGGATACCTCTCAAATTTATGAGCTCCTGTGTTAAATGACATATCTCTGGAAAGGATGCGGGTCTCTTAAAAAGTACTATAGCCGCCTTGTTTTTGCCACCCAAATTTGATAGGATGCCCTACTAATATCCAACTCTACAACACTCCCCTACAATAGGATCGAGTGAATGTCTTTTGGGATGGACTTGCCAAGAGACTAGATAATATTTGTGGTGAGGTTCTACACCTGTAACCGTTCTCTACCATTGGACAGGTTTACCCTCATATTAGACAAAAAGCGATTCAGCAAAAGGTTATATGCCCTGAACACCCCAACAACATACCTATAGCTATCCTAACCTCTAGAGGTCTAAAATAGGCCTCATTTGTCCTAGTCCCCAGTGAAACTCTGTCCCTTTACAGTGAAAAAGCTGGTTTTTGCCCCAAGCCAAGAGCCACTGCCTATAGACTTAAGTGCACTCACTACAATAATTCAGAGCACAAATGTGAAACTTGTTTCAAACTTTATGGATACTTTGAAAAATGCAAAGAATTTCATGTTTAAAAATGCACTAAAAACACCGGAGGTATAGCTACCAAAAAGAAGAGAAGATGAGATAAGACCGCTATGGTTACAGCAGAGTTGTGTCTATTTTTCATACCTTTTATCATCTGTTTAGATTTAAATTCAGATAATATATATTTTTTTATTTAAACCGTGATATTAATAGGTGCCAGCAATCACATAATCCTTGAAGTTGGGAGATGTCATAACCTGTCACCACTTGCTTCTCTGGTGGTTGGTAGGGGCTCTTAGTGGTGACACATTAAGACTCAATAGAACTCCAACCCATTGAGAACGTGATGGCCTTAGATTAGGTTCTCTCATGTTTTAATCTGATCGCGTTCTGATTTAGACATTTGGATTGTGCTGATTTAGGCTAGACTATAAATGAAGCTAGGGAGTGCTGCAAACATAAATATCACACGGTAGACAATTAGTTAGAGCAAAAAATAGTATACGAAGCTAAATACAAAAAATTGAAAAAAAAAAAAGCATTCACATTAAAATTACTTTTGATTGATACAACTGATTTGTAACCTTATTTTTTAATACAACTAGATATTAAGTATTTCGAGATTTAACATAAAAATTTGGATTGATTTAGTTATGCCTACACGATTGATATTATTTGTATACTCATATTTTACAATTACTCTTACTGAAACAGATATAATGTGGAGGTGTGGCTTACTATATATTTTACTACTCATTTTTACTTAATATAATCTATCTTTTCATTTTTAATGAAAATAATTAATATTCCTCTAAAACATTATTGCCAAGGGTCTTAGTAATTGTTATTTTTTAAAAAATTCTTATTCTTTAATTTAAACTAAACTCACTAAATTAATTTACTTAGCTCAAATTTAATTTTAGCGTTATAAAATTAATTATTAGAGTCCTAAATCTACTTATATTTAACTTTTTAAGCCCCCACCTATATATTTAATTGGCAATAGGTTAAAAATGGATATTAATACCACATTTTATTAATTAAGTTGATACTATAAATTACTATAATATATTAGTTTAATAATTACTGTTTAATTAACAATGCAGATTATTTTATAAAGTTATAAAATATTAAATGATAAATTAAATATTATCACCATAAAAAAACATATTGGTTAAAAGATCACAATTTAATTTTTTATATTAATAAATAAATTTATATTTTTAATTGTGTAAATATAATTTGTTGACCTACGCCCCTACTCTACGGCTGTGAAGGATTCTACCCCTACGTAAGAAATCTACGGCCCATGGAAGGTCCGAAAGCCCACAAGAAATGAACAGCCCAGCCCAGCGGTCAAGAAACGCATGCAGAGCCTGTCTGGCAGAAGACAACGGCACCCTGCAACGCATTTAATGCGATTACCGGGAAACCGGTGAGGAGACGGAAAGGCTAGCCAATAGAGGAGCGGCTGGTACAGTGTCAACGACTCCCGCTGCTGCCGTCTGCAGGCAGCCAACCAATCCCCCCGGAGGGAAATCGGGCGTGGCTGGCAACGCTAAGAAACGTGCCATCCGCGGCAAAAGGACAACCGGCGTAACCGGCGGTCACAACAGTGACCAGTGGCACAGTAGCCCTCGCAACGGACATTTTGGCGCCCAAGAGTCCAACGGGGAGAGGCCTATAAGAGCCCTCGCGCCCCACAGAGGAATGGATCTTCTCCTGGAATCTGGGATCTTCATCCTTCTTCTCTACCTCTTGGATCTTCTTCCTCTTCGACCTTCACCTCTTTCTGGCTGAATACTGATCATGAATCAAACTCAACCAGCTCTGAGCTTTCTCCCTCTGCACTCGAAAGTAGCGAAACGGAACTGAGGGAAACTCACTTCCGTCCAATAAGAGCAAGCTCACGATCATTCACCCCACGTCTATTCAGGCTAAGGGAAAGTCAGCCACCCATTGCGGTGTATCAAGGAAGCCAGGCTTTCCATCACCTGCTCACTGCATTCTCTATATTACCGCACAAGCATCTCTCACGCTTTCACAGCATCTCCCCGCGCACCGCCCTTAGCGTGCGCCATTTCCGTTTATTGCGGGAATTTGCTGACTTGAACGTCGGAGTGGCCTCGGTGAGAGAAATCCTGCCGGACCCCTGACCTCTTATTTGTTATTTGTGTTGTGCAGGTCCAGATTCATAGAGACGGAGACTGGACCCTTCGATCGACGCCGCCGCGTGCCAAGGAATCCGAAGGCTCCCTAATCCGTATGGTAACTGCGGACCCGGGACGCAACATAATTCATAGGAATTTATATTTTAATTTAATTTAATAGAGATATCAATTTAAAAGTTCACATTAATAAATAGTTCATATCAATTTAAAATAATATTTTTATAATCACATTCTTCAAAAAAATTATTATGTAAATAATATTAACAAAATTATACAACCTTTTATTTTATTGCCAGTAAAAAATACTAAAAATTGTCTTTTAAATATTTTTAGTGGTTTTTCAATGTTTAGTCCAATTGTTTTAAAAAAAAAAACAATTAAAAAAATTTATCTATCTATCTATATATATATATATATATAATTTTCTACACTATTATTTGCGCAACTGAATCCCTTGTTAAAATATTTATACAAAATGAGTAAACCGTGGAGAATTCCTAATGCGCTACAAGTTGAACAATAGAAAATAAAGAGTTTGGGTTATGCATGAATTGTCAATAAAAAAAAAAAAACCTTTTGAAGCATTTGGACGGCCATGTATCTTTAAAAATAATTATTAAGAATTGTTCTATTAAAAATGACTATTGTGCTATCTTATCTAACATATATTATTATGAATTTAAAAATAATTCTTTAGATAATTTTTTATAATTTTTTAATATTTAAAATTTATATTTAATAGATATTAATATTTTTTAAAAAATTTTTGAAAAAAATCTTACTGTACTTGTATGATAAAATATTAGTGTTTATTAGTGCTTGAAGAGAGACAGAAGGGGGAGGGAGAAGAGCAGCACAAGAGGAAGACTATACATCAAAGCTGGGCTAGAATTGCTTGGAGGGCCGGAGATATCAGTGCTTACAGAAGTCGAAATGGGTGTATGACTTACACTCACCTTTGGAGAGTGAACTCCAATAGCAGTGGTCCGAGCATATGAAGAAATGACAGGAATAGTAGGTGATGCAGTGTCAACCACAGTAGATGGACTAATAGCAGGTGGAACAGTTAGTGGGCTTGGTGCTACAGCAGGCATGGTCAAAGAACTACTGAAACCAGTAGAAATAGCTGCAGCTGAAGATGCATCACCAGATGTGGCAGTCCCAGCAACTGAAGAATCGAAGGTTTAACCTTTTGATAGTACTCCCTAGTTACCTGCTTTTTCAGCTTGCCCACGGGTCAACTGGAACCAATAGTCTCATTTTAGTAACAACAGAAGCAGAAGCAATGCAACACTCTCATCCACAAATTTGAAAAAAAAAAAAAAAAGAACTTTAAGTTCTTCAGTCATTGTCTATTTTGTTTGTTTCGTAACCTTGTTGTAACAATACATTGAAATTAGAAAGTGTTTTCTCAATTCAATAGAAAGAAATATAATACAAAATGATGAGTTCCATTTCTGAACTCATGGATTGTTTCACAA